>QAXD01000001.1:278861-363204 GCA_004335575.1 Haematococcus sp. NG2 | reverse complement strand
GCATGTGCCAGGGATCACTGGCTGGTTGTCACCCATGGGCCGCCCCACGGATGCCTTCAATAACGAGGTGGTGTATGTGGAGCATGTGCCCATGGGCACCTACCACCTGGTGTGCGCCGAGGTGAGGTCTGCACTGTGATTTCAACCTTGCTTGTGTCAGTGCGCACCTCTTGCAAGTAGCTTGGATTGCTATCTGCCAGCGCTCTTGCCTTGGTGCCAGTGCTGCTGGCCATGGCCATGGCTGCACAATGTGCACCTGCATCGGCTGCAGTCATGATCCCAGAAGCACACCACATGCGTCTGGTCCTGCAGGGAACACATGCCGATCACATGAGCTTTGCATATGGAGGCGTTCTGTAAGTTTGACGGTCACCAGGAGCTGCATGAATGTTGCTCGGCAGTATACAGGCTTCTGCACCATGCACGTTGGTAACTGGATGGGGTTGTAACTTCAAGCACCACGGTCCACACATTTGATGACCGCCCGGCATGCAAGGCCCAACGCTTCGTCCTGTGTTGCGACTGTACACCGCAGGTACGGCCTTTGGATCCCTTGCCAGATGCAGGCCACAAGACTCTACACTCATGCACGCGTCTTGGCGCCATCCGGGCCCAACGGCAGCTGGGAAGAAGTTAGGGCATCGCTGCTGGGCCCACGTACATCCCCCGCATCACCCAGTGATCCCATGTGCCGGCCAGGCTGGGAGACACGTGCATCTGGACCAGTGCAGGCTGATCTATGGGGGGCGTTCCAACTGAAGATGTGCGACTGGACAGCGCAGGTGCGATTGCAGGCACCAGCTGTTTGTTGCACTACAGCGTGCAAGCACGCACAACAAAGAATGCACGAGCAACATGGCTACTCACGCCTGGCTGCCCCATCGGCATGCCACACCAAGCTGCCCTGCTATGTTGACCATGAGTCCCGGTTTGTGAGACTTTCCACAAACATATAATTTGCCATCCCCTAACATCAAAAAGCTCTCTGAGTCTGACCTGGATGTGCATGCCTGGTCGTCTTCCAGGAGGTTGTGGGCAGCTGGGAGGGCACAGCCGGTGTCTATGTGGACGAATTCCTGACGGCATCTGTGCCAGGGGTGACTCCCGCCGCGATGCTCAATCGAGGAGATGCCGTGTGGCTCGGCAGGGTGGGTAGCTGCTGTGCTGTCATTGCCAGCGCATGCAACACTGGTGGCCCAATCGGCCATGGGCGCATCCTCTCAAACTGTCCTTCTAAGTGCTGTGCATGCCAAGAATGCATTGGATGTTGTATGAATGACCATGGCATGCCATCACGTAACAGTTGTGCCATACTGGGCCTGCATGCAGACATCATGTCCTGCAGAGGAAGGCTGGCAGGGCATCCGCACCGCCTATGCATACAGCTCTGCAGATCTGCTCACCAATGCGTCGTATTCGGTATCAAATGTGTGTATGTTTCAGTGGGTGTGTAGTGATGGCTTCTGACTTGGCATGCTTTTGTCAGTTGCGTTCAAAGCCTTGATCTGTGGACCGCTGCTAAAGCACCTCTATTTTTGGTGGACAGGCGCCGTGGGTTGGCTTAGAACTGGCTTGGGCCTCTAGTGATGGTGTTTTGGCTAATGACTGTCAGGATCCGGCATGCAGAAACATCTGTGAATCGCCGGGTTATTACTATCGGGTGCCATGGGCATTCAAGGTCTGCTGCCCTGGTCACATCTCTCTGCCCATCCTTTGGCATGACGTGATCTGCCAATGTTGGCCGCAGCTGGCAACCTGGTGTGACAACAAGCACGTGACATCACCCTTGGCGAGTGTGCAAGGTGGTTGGGGCCTCCTTGGCCGGCGGTTACAACTGGCCAGGTGTGCATACTGCTTCTGTGCTCCCCACACATCAGGGTGCTGTGCACAGCTCTGTTTCAGGGCCTGCGCACACCACTTCATAGGTCCCCACTGATCTTGTCACCTCGACTGAGTTACGCATCCAGGGACCTCAGTTGCAGGAGCTACTGCACATGCCCCTGTTCACGCTGCGCTCCATCGGCATGCACGCTGTCGTGCACCTGCCCTCCGCAGTCCGTTCGTCGCCGCATACTTATCTGGGACAGGAGCCTTTGGCGCCGATGACCGTGTGCCCTACAAGCTCCAGTATGACAACCCAGGCAGGGGCGGCTCATGCCCAGGCAGCACAGTCATAAGTGGGGCTGTCATTGAGGTCGGACCTTCGGATATGGCTGTGCCTTCCTTGGCCCTCCAGCGCATCACGTTTCTGTGTGGGCCGTCCAGCGCCAGTGGGCCAGCAGCATACCCAGGCAATGGACGTGAAGCGCCGCCACCAGGCCCAGCTCTGCTGCCCGACCTGCAAGGCACAGGAGGCTCCACAACAGCACCTGCAGCAGCAGTGGGAGCAGCCGTCGGAGGTGGTGTTGGTGGTGCGGCTGCACTTTGCCTCACAGTGGTCGCCCTGCTGCTGCTGGTGCGGCGCTTGAAGCGGCAGGCGCTGCTCGGCACCAACACGACATTGGTTACACATGAGAAGGGGCGTGGCGCTGCGAGCAGCGGCTCAGGGACCGCCCACAGCTGCAGCACATCAAGCGACCCCACCAGCGTGCAATCCCCACCACTCACAAACTGTGGCCCCCTCCTCCCTTCCATTGGCACTCATGCTCCACCTGTCAATCTGCGGCCCAGGCCAGGCACCTTTGTGTTCACCTCCGATCATGAGTTGGTCCTGGTCACTAGCACCAGCACCAACACCACTGACTCAGGTGTTGGCACACCAGTCCAACTCAACACCAAAACGAGCGTAACTGCGGCTGCAGCGGCTGCGCAACCTGATGTGTTCCAAACTCAGCCAGTGGTTATGCTGCGGGCCGCTGCTGCACAGCCTGACAGCACCAGCAGGCCTGCTTGGAGCAGGGGCATGCAGACAGCAGCTGGACACCCGTGCACTCCACTGCCACTGGGCCCTAAAGGCCAGAGGGTGCAGCTTGGCGCACTGCTGGCATCAGGTGCCAGCAGCTGGGTGTATGCTGGGACGTGCCCACGGAACGGGCCTGTGGCTGTGAAGGTTTTTGTGGAGCAAAGGGGGCCAGGCACATTGGCCGCAGTCAACCAGGAGCTGCACCTGCTGCAGCGCTTGTCCCACCCACACCTGCTGCGCTGCTTCTGGGGCCACTGCCTGCGCACTGCTGCTGAGAGCTCAGTGACTGGCAGCAGCAGTGGCACATCAGGTGCTGCACTAGCCATGTCCGCCACTCTTACAGAGGCACTGCCCACCAGGGCACTACCTGCAGCCAGAGCTACAACCTCAGAGTGTGGCCAGATGGTAGTCTTCTCACAGGCACGAACAGATCAAGGCCTGGCACCAATGAACGCCCCGCCTGTTTCAGAACTAGTAGTCGAGAACGAGCAGCAAGGTGATACCCCGGCGCTTGACAGCACGCTCCGCTCTCAAACGCACAGCACGCCGGCCTTCCTGGTCCTTGAGCTCGCAGACGCCTCCCTTGAGCAGGTGCTGCATGGCGCACAGGACAACACTCCACTGGCCACACGGGTCAAGGTGGGTGCACTTCAGCCTGCCTCATGCTGCATCTGTTGTGTGGCAGCTCTTGCGTAGCCAGCTGAGCTGCGCCCAGCAGGCTGTGAAGAGGCTGGGTTGAAGTGCAGTCTGGCATGACACTTGACACCTGAACCCGGCAACCGAACCCTGCATGCTCACGTGTTAAGAGGCCCTGCACGCTCATGTGTGAAGAGACCCTGCATGCTCATGTGTGCAGCTGGTGGGTGAGGCGGCAGCCGCACTGGCGTACCTGCACAGCTGCGGTGTGGCCCATGGCGACGTCAAGCCAGGCAACGTGCTGCTTGTGGGAGGTAGCGCGCGGCTGGGTGACTTGGGGCTGGCACGCCCCTGTGAGCGTGTGCTGCTGCTGGGCAGTAGCGCAGCAGTTGCAGCTGCGCCATGTGAGCCCGGGCCAACAGCTCAAGCACAGATGCTGCAGGAAGAGCGCCCCAGTGATAGGACACAAAGCTGGTCACCGGGATCAGCCGTAGGTGGGGGCCTGTTTGTTTCCATGAACAATGAGGGAGTGCGGTCTGAATATTGGGCCAGGCTGGGACGTGCAGGGGGCACTGTGGCCTACCTGGCCCCCGAGTGCTTTGGGACAGTGGACAAGGCAGACTTGGCGCGTGGCGTGGCAGCAGCATCACAGCTGCAGCTAGGCGGGGCAGCTGCAGATGTGTATGCGCTGGGGGTGATGCTTGGCGAGGCAGTCACACGCAAGCGGCCCTGGGAGGGGATGAGGACGCCAGGCATCATCTTTTCAGTGGGCCTGCTGCAGGAGCAGCCCTACCTGCAGTTGCTGGAAAATCAGGAGGGTCATGGGGTACCTGCTGCACTGGTGCACCTTGTTGCGGACTGCTGCAAGAGAGAGCCAAGTGCACGGCCCCCAGCAGGCGCTGTGGCAGCCCAGCTGTTGGACATTGCAGCACAGCTGGCATCAGGCACATGATGTGACTGATGTAGATAGAGTGTGAACCCCATGCGTCTCTACCATTTGCCTCATGCGTCCACTTCAGATGTGTTTGCTTCAGAAGCCACAAAGGCACCAGAGCCTGAACAGCGCACAACTGCGGTTTTGTCCCATCATGGTCCCGGTCAACTATTGCTATCTTGCTGATCACTATGACAACCTCATTATATGACACATGTGGCTCAAGTGCGGCTGGATTTTATCATTGTGCTGGCTCATTTTGCTTACCAATGCACTTAGTTTGGAAGTACTGTCAGAAGAATAAAGCTTGTGGTCAGGTGGCGGATGCTCATACACACACCTCCTGAGTCTGGAGGCAAGGCTGGACAGGTTTTGGAGAAACCTAGGGTGCTTCTGTGATCTGCCGTCGATCTATGGATGGTACTCGGTGTAGACTTAGTTTGCTTGCTAACGTCTTTGCGGATGGAACGCCACACAGAGCAAGGAGCGTTGCAAGAACCCAACTGTGAAAGTGAACATGGGATGCTTGCCTTCTCTGTGGCAGTACTGCAGTTACCGGTCCGTTCGTGTACGGCAGCCACTACTGGTTGCACCGTAATGCTGCAAGGGTTTGCACTGCATTGGGTTGCTGGGCGCTTTGCATGCAACAGCCTGGTTGCCAGCGACGCATGTTTTCTCAGCTCAGGCTGGACATGCAGCCTGCCTCACACCCATCCATACAGCAAGCACATAACCCTCTGCTCAGTTTGTGCCCAGGAAAAAGATATGAGGCAGTACTTGACAGCAGTACAGGGCAAGCCGTAGCCAACGTTCAGTTTCCAGATTGCTGGTGCTGCCAGACCAACCCAACCTAACATGAAAGGCGCAAGAATGTCACGATGAATACATCTGTGCCGAAGATTTTGTTTGTCTGTGGCATTGTTTGGCTCCTCGCTGTTCTACTGCCCCAACTGGTGCGTAATTGATTGTAACACGTGGAACGTCTGTATCCACTGGTATCATCCTGTGGGTGATTCAGGTCGAACTGGGCGTGAAATCATGGCAAGGCCAAGCAACTGCAAGAGTGTGGGAGCTAGAGCGCGAAGTTGCGGCCCTGCGTCTTGAACTGACACAGCTCCATGGACAGGTTGAGACAGGTGGTGACAGGGGGAGGACATGTGAAACACCTCAATCAGGGCACATTGCAGTGAGTATCCTCAGTTTGATGGTTGGCATGGGCCCATGTGAGGTAACATGAGCTTCTGTATGCATGCCCATGTGCATGATGGCTTGCCGTAGCAGGAACGATCACATGTGCTCGTGTTTGTGTGCTGGGATGTGTCAACATGCATTCTGTGTGTGTGGGCAGGGCACCACCAAGGTTGTGATTGACCTGCAAGAGTTGGTGGGCTATGAATACTACCTCTTTGGTAGGTGCACGGCAGTGATCAGTCACCATGCTTCATTGCTGGGCAGTGCCCAATTCATGCACATGCGCATGTGCGAGCGCACGCCTGTTTCCAGTATGTGACGATGTAGCCTCAGTTTCATGTCAGGTAACCAGACTCAGCTGCTCCAAGCCCAACATGGCACCAGCGGGCACCCAACATGGCACCACCATGCATCCTCCCAGGAGGGTAGACCACTCTTTCTTTTGCACTCGTTTCAGGTGTGGCGTGGGGCCCCAAGGCCTGTTTCCCCTCCTTCAAGACTGTGTACCCGCACCTGCAGCCTCACGAGCTGAAGGCACTGAGCACGCGCTTTGTTCAGGTAGGGTGGTGAGAAAAAGCCTGCAGAACCATGGGGTGCAGAGGTACATGGGAAGTTGGGAACCTGCCGTCCTCAGAACTACTGTAGTGAACCTCTTTGGCACCCGAGTCGCCGCTCGTTGATCATGTTCTTTCTCCGCAGGCTATGCGTGCTGAGCTGGCGAATGTACTGCAAGTACCTGTGGGCCAGGTGGCAACAGACCTGTACTACCGCCAGCAACCAGCAGTGCTCCAGAAGCTGGCGGGTCAGACGCACCAACGAGACGTGCATGGAGGCCGCACGCGACGGGCACTGCAACATCATGGCAATGAAGCGGTCACATCTGTTACAGGCTCTGTCACAGCGGCTCCAGGTCATATCCCGCAGGCAGCCCAGAATGGTGGCAGCTGGGAGGCAGCTGTACAGAGGCTGGTGTCACAGCAGCTGGCGCAGCTGTCACAGCAGCTGGCGCAGCTGTCACAGCTGCCCACTACCCCGTTGCAGCGACAGCTGGTCAGGCAGCAGGATGGCAGTACTGCTACTGCCGCTGAGCGGGCTGATACAGCAGCTGTGCCGATGGGTTCAGGAGCTGTGACACCAGAATCAGCCAGGCACATGACAGCTCAGCATCCTGGCCGTAAATTAACAGGCACAGGCCAGGCAGTGGTGCACGGAACTGTCAGGACTGCAAAGGGAGGAGAGCAGGTCAAGGCGAAGCAGGCACGAGGCGATTGGCTCAAGGAAATGCCATTGAGTGAGATGGCGGTTGACCCCACATTCCTGAAGTGGCGCACACAGCTCAGCCTGCTCATGTCCAGGTGTGTGTGTGTGTGTGTGGTCGTGTGGGGATGACTCAGCGTGACATTGTGCAGACGTGCTCCTATTCAGCGTGTCAGTGCGCACCTTTTAACTTCTGCATGGGAAAATGTCGGAGTGATGCTGGCGAGTTTAAAGATGCATGCAATCGGATGCTTGGAACCATCAACTATATCCACTTTGTGCCTGCTCGGTTTTTCATCGCATCAAAGATGGTTCCAGAACCCAGATGCCACGATGTACATCCAGTGCCCGCCAGCAGTGACCGATGGTAAGCGCTCAGGTGTTCATGGCCTCTGCTCTGCGCCTTGTACTCTGCCCACCATCTTGTGATGTGGCCTCGTTACCACGTACACCAACCACACTCCATCCGGTCCCTGCCCTTGGCAACTCACACTGTTGTCACCTGATGAACACGCATACCAGCATGACTTGCGTCCCTGCACACCCCTGGCTGCTCTGCAGCCCCCGTGAAAGACCCATCTGAGCTGGGCAAGGGCCCTGGATGCTTGGGTGTGCGCACCCCGCAAGACATCCTGTCAGAGTTGGGCTATGCATTCATGCCGCACTACCCATTAGAGCAGCTGGCAACACAGTTGACAGAGGAGGGGTTGTGCACATCCCAGGTGTGAGAGAGAGAGCATGTGTGTGAGGTGGTCCTCGCATCACCCCTCCTTCCCACCACCCACCTTGCTAGTTGCCACATGGACCATCCTCCCTGCACGGCCTGAAAACCATGCTTTTACGCAGCTGGCATGTCCAATAAGTCACGTAGTTCCACTGATGTGTGTGCTGAACCACAAGCTCCCTGCCTTCACCAGCATTCCAAGAGACAGGCAAGCTACAGTGCAGCGGCTGAATGAGCTAATGCATGCATGCTTCATGCGGCATACTCTTGCAGCCATGGGAGCACACAGGAGGGTGGGGCGACTGGCTGCTGAGGAGCCGGATGTTCAATGACAGTGTGGTCCCCAACTTCCACTCAATGACCAACCTGCACCAAGTGCGTCTGGTCCGGCAATTCCATTCCGTCAGCTGAAGTGGCTTGGTGAACATGCCAGCGTTTCTGACGCCGAAGCGCTTACCGTCTTATGCCGAACCCACGCTTGACTGCTGCTGTGTGCTGAGCTCAGTAACCGGCTGGAGCCAGCCTCGCAGCTCTGTGCAACGATGAGATACCAATGATGTGCTTAATGCTTGCCGCCTGCATGCCTGACCCAGTCAAACACCCAATGCATTGCATTCATATCCTCACTTGCACATACAGGACGCTGTGGTCCACCTGTTTGACATCCTGTACGAGCGGTTGGGTGGTTTCACCCGGCAGCACTTCCTGGTGCGTAGGCAGGTCATGGCCTTGCTTGATGTGGCTGAATGGGCCATGCAGTCGACATGCAGGCATCCAGGGTGTGGCTGGGCATGGCTGCTGTGACCACTTTGTTGATTGTGAGGGCCACGGTTGGTTGATGTGAGGGGTGTGATGAGGGAGGCGGCGACGTGCAGGTGCATGTTATTGCGATGCGCGGTGCTTGAGGTGGTGCTGACATTTTGGCCACCATGCGTTGCAGGGCATCACCACGATGCAGAACCCGTTCGACATGTACGCCATCTCAGACATCATCCACACGACCAAGCCCTCCCTCATCATTGAAACAGGCGAGGTGGCTGGGGGCTTTTTTGTTTGTGGCGTGGTGTTGAAAACAGCTGCCCACTACATGATGATCCGCAATCCACTGCTTTTGCAGTGTCCCTCCACTATGCTTGGCTGGCACAGAAGCACCACCCAGCCCTGCTATTGGGTGTTCAAGCGAGCAGCTGCGCATAGCGCTCAGCCTCATGCGGAACGCTACATGATGGCACCAGCATTTTCGGCGCCCAGCGTCCTCATGTACTGCTGTACTGCTTGGTGTACTGCAGGCACCGCCAATGGTGGCTCAGCCCTCATGTGGGCCGGTATGCTGGAGCTGGCCGGGGTAGAGGCTGGGCGGGTCATCACGGTGATTGTTGCAGATGCTGTTAAGGCTGCTTGCGACTGGGTCAGGTCACTGGGGCTGGTTTATAATGCATGGTGCAGCAGAAGGTTAAAGCTGGCTCGGTGGAGGATTTGATTTTCTGCGCTCTGGTCAGTTACTTGGGATTGAGGCCTGTGTATTTGAGGTTCCCTAACCCTAACCTGCAAGCACACCATCAAGCAGGCAGCAACCATGCTGCCATAGGAACAACGTATGCAAAAGATGCAAAAATTGCTCAAGATGCATGCAGGTGGATGTGGCGTCTCCTGAGTGGAAGCCAGGGGAGCGCAGCTGGGGAGGGCAGGTGTGCTGCCTCAAAGACCTACTGCTGCATTCTTGGCAACATTCCACCGCACACAAAGGCACAGACACCGCTCACATGCCACTGCTCACATGCCACCGGTTAACCTTGGCAACATGCCATTGCTCACAAAGGCACCAAGACGCACACCAAGACGCACCCATGCATCCCTGTGCAATGTAAAACATGTGAAACATTGCAGTGTCTTGAAACAACTGATATCTTGGTACCACTGTTCCAGGTCCGCGAGAACCCCACAGAGCATCGGCTGTGGAAGAAACGTGTGACCTTCATCAAGGTGTGATGACTGCTGTTATTGTCCTTGTTATTGTTACTGCTTTTGTTCTTGCGGTCATTGTGTGTACACTGCTGCAAACCATCTAACAGTCCTCACTACGTTAAGATGAAGCAAACACGTGCATGCATGTAGTCAGCAGGTCTAATAGCATCTACATCTGACTCAGACAATTGTGACTCACAATTATACTTTTCCATTCTTCCGAGGTCCCCGATCACAGGGTGCAAGCAATGACCCCGCAGTGCTGTCGCAGCTGCGCATGGCGGCTGCAGCAGTGGCAGCAGGACTGCATGCTGCTGGAAAGGGGCGCATGGTGACAGGGGGCGTGCTGGTGCTGCTGGATTCCGACCATTCATCATACAATGTCGAGGTATGTACTGCGCGCAGCACTGTGCACATGATGGTGCCTGGCAGTAACTGCAGATGCTGCTCCAAGCACGGCTTTTCACTTCCTCGAGCATGCCATGCCTGTTTTTGGGACCTGAACGGCTTGAGTAGTTCAGCACGCACAGATGCTCATGTGCAGCAAGTTGTTGAGCAACCGGTGACTATGATGGAGTCAGGCTGCACACTGGTGGTCACAGGAAGCTGCACTTGGTTGCTAAGCTGTAATTTTTATGTGTTCTCGAATGCGCTTGCAGAAAGAGGCTATGGAGCTGTGCCCCCTTGTCACCCCTGGAAGCTACTGCATCATAGAGGTGCGTGTGCACAAGCAGGCACACCCTGCCTGTCTGCTGATCACACGTATTACCAGGGCTGTGCGACCCAGTCCAAGGTGTTTGTCTGCAGGCTGACGATCCCTGTGACCTTACCTTTGTGTTTGTGTGCCACATGATGACCTTCGACTCAGGATACCAAACTCAGCCGCTGGTCAGCAGATGGGCCATTACCTGGGGTCCAGGCTTTCCTGGCGTCACCAGCCGGATCTGACTTCAAAATGGACCGGTGCGCATGACAGCCACGCAGCAGCTAGCCATAACAGCTGGGCTGGGCTGCAATGCTTGCTTCTGTCTGCAACATGACAAGCAAGCAAGACCGAAGCAACCCCCTGTCAGGAGCAGGATTGCCTCGTGTGCTTGCAGGTTTTCTTTGCAAACCGCGCGGGGTGACCCCTGTGGTGTTGTCACTGTGCGCGCAGGGAGCGCGAGCCTCTATATACACACCATCCCATGGGCTATCTGCGCAAACAGTTGACCAGGGAGAGGCCTTAGGCTGGCTGTCGGGCTCTGAAAGCAAAGGGACAGCAGTACCTGGTACATTCAAGTGCTGCACTTTCAAAAGCCTCGGACAGCTGCATGCGCGACGGTGCTGGAGCTGTAGAGCTATGCTCACACGTTAGCTTGAACCAGTCGATGCTGCCTGGTGTGTTGCTCGGTCAGTGTCTGTACAACGCACTTAGGGTTTTGGCTCAGGTGATTGATCATACCGCAACAGCTTACTAAGGCAATCCAGGGTAGAATTGAAAATGGGGTGGATCAGCTGGTCGCTGTCGCAGCTCTTTCTGACCTCCACGGCCCTGGGAGCGCTCAAGCGGCAAGGCATTATCGTCCTGAAACCGGAGGCAGTGAAGAACGAGTCTGCACGCGCGGTCTTGGTGCAAGCTGTAAGCGCGAGTGCTCAGCACACTACTGACAAGCTGCACCTTCTCCGCGCCTTCGAGCTTGCATTATTGGGTCCGCAAGGCGTGATGCTGCATCTACACATGGCGCATGCTCATGATCATGAATCATGCAACTCACCATGATGTACTCATGGCCTGTTGGACATGTGCAGGTTAGCCTAGGAGAGTCGGTGGCTGAGCTGGTGGAACGCCTGGGCAAGCAGGCGTATGATGCTGCACAGGTGATGCTCTGCGCTTGCATGCGGAACAGAAGCGAGGTTCACGCTTTGTGTAACAGCATGCTGCATGAGCATGCACGTCAAGCATGCAGCTGAGTCAGCATGCCCTCATCGCGGTGCTATTGCTGTGCCTGTGCAACTGCCATGCACCTGGTTTGCTTGCCGAATGCAGAACGCGACCAAGGGCAAATGAGCGAGGCCCAGCTGCAACCCAGCAGAACTGATTGCCAGAGGAGGGATAGTACATAGACAGCAGCAGTGCAGCACCTGAGCAGCACAGCTGCATGAGCAGGGCATGGAGCAGGTGACAACATGCAAAAGTGGTTTTGGGGGGCATGCGCACATTGTGTGGCTATGAGGCAGCTCCCCCACCAGGCGTTCTTGTGTGCACCTTTCACTTTGGTGATCCGAACCTAGCTGCAATGCTTGCTGGTCACCATGTGCACATTGGCTGTAAGAACACCTCCAGCCCATGCTTCTGCCATGCCTATGCGTGCGGCAGTGCGCCTGTGCGACACAAGGCAAGTGCTCGCGGCTAGGTGAATGCATGGTGTCATGCCACGTCACAACCAACTGATGAGAATCCTTTTGCAGTGGACTATTACAACACACAGGGGACCTGGCTGAGGTCCAACACCATCAACACACCAACTCTAGTTTCATCAGCAGCCGCTGTGCCTGGCTGCTGCAAGGCCACATGCCTAATACCAACCCGGTGAAAAAGCAAGTATGTACACAAACAATGTGTTGGGATCTACAACAAACCTAGTTCTAGGAAAGTGAGTTGGCATTAACCACCATCAATCTGCTATGCACAGTAAGTGATATTTTGTCAAACATCGCATGAGTGGACATCCGCTGACTGACTGAGTCAAAAAGATGAACTGCCACCCATGTATCAGTGGGAGCTGGACGGCGCCATGCGATCAGCGCTGGGAGCCTCCCACCGCTTCTGCTGGCAGTGGTTCTGTTCCTGTTGCTGTTGCTGTTACCATGGCTGCAACTCCAGGCTCAGTAGCCAGGTAGTGGATTCGCCAGCCCAGCTCACACAACAGTGAAATGACGATGTCCAGGACCATGATGAAGGAGGTGCGCACGGCTGCCGTGCGTGCGTCCAGCTCAATGAAGTACACCAGCTGCACGTGCAACAACATGTGCAAGGCCGTTGGGGGGCAATTGGAGGCATCGACGTCTTGATGAATCTCGCATGCCACGCCATGCAACTGCCGTACCGTCACACACAAGTGGACAGCTGGCAGGCATGGGTCTAGAGGAGCTTGAGGAGCATGGGAGTAGAGTCAGGCACTGGTCCTCCATGTGCACGTCAGGAAAAATGAACATGACATACCCAAGCCACAGTTTCCATCCCAGCACACGCGTTGAATCGGTCACAGCAGCTGCCGTCAGCTGTCAGGGCACTACAGGCGGCCGAATTCAGCGCTTAACTCTACAGCCCTAAACCTGGAACCACTGCAGAGTATTGATTTCAGCTCGTCAGGTATTCAGACCCTGATCAGCCCGTGCACCACCCACATGCTGCCATGCGCCCAGGCTGGAGCTCAACAGTTCGATGACCAGCATGCGCCATGTTGCACGTAGCTGCAGGCAAATGGGCGACAGCACTCCCCAGTAGTACTCGTCAGGGCTGTCCCAGAAAGCACGCCCGAGAGGGGACAGCAGCTGTGCAGCTGTGACGTTGGCTGCGGCAGCTGCTGCTGCTGAGCATTGTCCGACGTTCTTGTGCTGCGCAACTAAACCCAAAGCAGCTGCACGCAGCAGCATCATGACCACCATGAGGTGCTCCCTGTGGGCCACACACCAGCGACCCATGCGGTTTCCTGGGCGTCTTGCAGACAGGGCCACTGGTGTGTATGGCCACATGTACAGAGCCTGCAGGCACACGCACGCGCTAGCACGTATGCGTTAAGGAAGACAGGCGGGGTAGTGGGCGTATGGTTGTCCTTCCAGCCCCGTGGTTTCATATTCAACTTCCTCCGCACAGCAAACAAACAAAGCAGAGGAAAGGTCAAGGCTTCCTCACAAGGCGTGATGCATCTGGGTGCTGACAGCAGGGCACATCATCCTGACCAAAGTACGGGTGCAAATGCAACAAGTAGCATGCATGGTGAACCCAAAGCAGGCACCTACGTGGACAGTCCAGAGCAGCCCCAGAGGCATGGAGCTCCCTGCCCAGCCCGAAGGCAGCACATGCATGAATGTGATGCGGAGCGGCACGATGAGACGCAAGGGCAGGCCGAACGCCAGGTCAAAGTGCCGCAGCAGCCACCTGCTCTTGGTGGCAACATAATGAGGCTCGGTGCCTGGTGGGGCTTCCACCGCCCGCGGCTGGGTCTGCTTTTCACGGTTTTTTGCTGAGGCTGCACCGGGTGTCGCCAGAGGTGCTTGTGACATGGACCCTGCCGCTGCTGAACCAGAGGCCTGCCCCGCATGTGGCTTTGTCGGTGCCTTTGCCGGCAGGCCAAAGAGCACGGCACGCATGGCGGGCCACAGGAGGTGACGTAATGGTGGGGCCGCATGTGCACAGCTGCTGGCTGCTGGCGGATGCTGCTGGCTCTGCATCTTCCAGTCCTGACCTCGCCGTTGCACCAGCGATGGTCCCGCTTCCGCCTGTGTGCCGCTGGCACGCTTGCCTTGCTCTGGCACCTTCTGCGGCTCACCCGCAGTGGCCGGGTGCTGCTCACCGTGCTCCTCAGGCGTCGCTCGCTGCGCAGCGCTGGCGTGGGTTGTCGCCTGTGTTGGAGGTGGTGGGTGCACACCAGGGGCTGCCACCTCCACAGCGAGAGGTGGGGCTGCTGGTGGGTGTGGCGGTGCTGAGGTGGCCAGCTGCTGCACCATGTCCTGAACAAAGGCAGCCATGGCCGGCATGCCCTGCTCCACAAAGAACCCCACCAGGTTCCGCGCGCAGGCCTGCGCTGCTTCCCACATGCCGTCCTCCAGCGCACCACCTGGTGCGAACAGCTGCTGCTGCAGCCACACCGCCAATGCCGACAGGTCCAGAAGCAGGGGCTGCATGTGGTGCATCCACGCCACACCATGCGCTATTGCCGCTGCTGATGGCACGTCCGGGCATGCCACCTGGTGGGCCGCGGCCTGTGGCTGGGCTGGCGCCTCTGACCCAGATGCCCCTGAAGGGTCCCCATGTTGTGGGGCAATAACCTCCTGCTGCACACGCTGCCACAGCTGTGACAGTTCAGCCGCACAGGAAGTGCTGGTAGGGCCTCCACTGCGCAGCACTGGCACAACACACGCGCCGAGCAGCTGTGGGCATGGGAGGGCTCCGCCCTCAGCACCTCCAGCTGCATGGCCCTCCACCTGATTTGCAGCTTTCTCCCGCCGGACACCTGCGCCACCATCTCCCAGGACCAGGCACGTGAGAGTGCTGTGACTGTACTGCTGCATTACATCAATGGGCATGGTGAGCAGCAGGTCTGCACAGGCCACGGGTGCAGCCGCAGCGACCTCTTCCGGACTTGATGCCTCATCATCCACCGACTGGGGACACGAGTGCTGCTCCTCGGCAGTGGTGGATGGGTGGGCTGCAGTGTGTGCCAGCTGCACCCACTCGTCCACGAGCGGGTTCACGTGCTTGGAGTCTGCTGAGGGATCGTGCAGCTGGCCTGAGGGCAGGCGATGGGGGGCCAGCAGGACCAGCACGCGCACCCTCTCCTGCTCTCGCAAGCACCAGGTGCCAGCCATGCCAGGTGCATTGCCTGCTGCCCTGCCACCAGCGCCCCCAGCGGCATGATCCTCGGCTGTTTCATCGCCAGAGGCTGCATGTGACTCGCCGCTAGAGCGTCCAGATGGATCGCTCCCGGCGGATGCCGTGAGGTGCACGTCAGGGGTCGCGTCTGCAGTAGCTGGCTGGTCGGAGCTTGCACCAGCTTGGAGATATGCTGGGTTGCAGCTGGGGCAGCGGCACATTAGCGACAGCTGCAGCTGCATGGTGGGCCGTGCGGCAGCTGCATTCTCCGCTTCAGCAGCCTCTGCAGATGCTGGAGTGCTCCCGGCTGGCACACAGACCACAAGCGCATCTGTAGGCAGAACCCAGCACAGCTGTGCGGCTGCTTCGGCTTCTTCCAGCCCCCTCTCCCATGGGGGGCCCCACCCCAAGCATGACACAGCTGTGTTAACCATGGGGCTGCCCTCCTGACCTCGGGGTGCCTGGGCGGCTCGGCTGACAGCACCTGCCAGCAGCTGCTGGGCCACAGCGCGCACGTGCGCCGCAGTTGTCGCTTGGGAGGTGGGTCCTGCGTCCAGGGTTCCGCGCAGGGCCGCCACTCGGCGCGGTGCAATGAAGACCGCGTAGATTTCGATGCAGCCGCGCACCCACGCCGTGGACAGCAGGTACTGCTGCGCAGCTGCAGCCGGTTGGGCTGGAGCTGGTGCAGCAGGGCGCTGTGCGGCTTCAGCTGCTGCGCCCTCACGACCCTGCCGCTGGGGTGTCTGGTGGGATTCAGAGGCCGCCGTCTGCTGACTGGTCCCTGAGTCTTGTGCTTGCTGGCTGCGTCTAGCAGCACGGGCCAGCTCGTGCAGGATGGCACCTGCAGCTTCCTGGCGTCCTGCTGACTCATTGGTCCTGATCTGCGCCAGCACCCGCAGCAAGGCCGCAAGCAATGCATGGTGCATCAGCACGGGGGGTTCAGCCAGCACAGGTGGCGCGTCCAACGCAAGTGCAGTTGGCCTCAGATGCCCATGAGCAGCAGGGCCAGTGTTGCCAGTTTGCCTACTAGAAATGCAATACTTTTGGTCTTGAATCTATAACCCATACTGAGCATGCGCACATGAGTTCACTATAAAGATGGTGTGTTTTGTGTTTGATGAAATACGAGCGAACGGATGGCACGCACGCAGGCAGGCAGGCAGGCAGGCAGGCAGGCAGGCAGGCAGGCAGGCAGGAGGTGTTCAGGTAATAAAGCCTGGATGTGACCAGATGGCAGCCATGACACGGGCCACACACCTTGCATGACGCAAACACGGCTGCATGGCCTCCTCTGGTGTACAGTGGGCTCGGCCTCTTCCCATGTGCACGAGCAGCCTCAGCAGCCCGCACGATGTCTGCCAGGTCCAGGGTGAACATATGCCTGCTGGGTGCAGGGCTGTGCTGCACGTGCATGTCAGCAGCCTCCGCTGCAGCAGCGCTTGTAGTGGCAGCGGCACCTGCAGCACGGGCGCGGCTGGCTGCTGGAATGTCCTGGTCCTGTGGTGTGGAGCGGCATGGTGCTGCAGGCGCTGCTGCAAGTGCCTGTGGCTGGCCTGGTCCTGGTGGGGCTAGCAGCCTGTGTCTCAGCACCACGCATGGGCTGAGCGTTGGTGCTGGGGCTGGGGTTGTCTGTACCGCTGCCTCTTCCATACCTCCTGGTCTCATGCTTCCGCTACTGTGGGAGCTGCTTCCTGGCCCATGGGGCTCATGGACAGTCGCTCTGCTGCGTACATCTGCCTCTGACTGCAAGCCTGGCTCATCAGGTGCTGCTGGCTGCTCCACACATGCAGCTGGCACCTGCTGTGGGCAGCCATGCTGCTGCGACAGGTGGTCCGTGCTTTGTTTGGGCGGCGGCCGGCACTCTGTTTGCTTGAACATGGAATGTAACAGCGCTCCAGCTCCAGTGCACACCACAACGGTCGCCAACAGGTCCAACCCCATCTCCAGCCGCAGCTGCCATGACAGGGCTTGCAGCGCATCCAGTGCACACTCAAAGCCAGCTGGGACACAGGCCAGAGCCAGGACTGAGGGGTCGGTGAGGAAGAAGACAAAGGCCAGGAGGCATGTGAAGTTCATGGGGATGGCCACCAGGCGTTTGTGGAGTGACACCTGCAGTGCACAGGCAGGAGAAGGGGATCCTGACAGCAGGTCTGGGGAACGCATGGACAGTGACAGGCTCCTGCATGTTCCCAGACATGGTTGGTGCTGTAGAGTATGCAGGCCAACGCCTTTCAAACAACTGATGTGCATCAAGCCCACATGACAACTAACTGATGGAGGCTGCGTGCGAGCACCGACAGCAGGCAGCCCATGGGAGTGTTGTTTCTGTGCCTATGTCATGCGCTCCAGACACTCGTGGAGGGGGGCTGTGGAGGTGGCCCTAACTAACATGCCCAACCTCGCGCTGACCTGGCACAGGTTGAACAGGACCTCGAAGAATGTGGCCCACCCGAACATGCGCCTTTCTGGGCCCTGCCAGAAGAACATGAACTCATGCGCCGCCCTTTTGGGAGGTTCCGGGCCCCACACAGAAAACGCCACGGTGGCGGTTTCAGCAGCCTTGACCAGCACCTGAAACCCAACTACCAGCCACTCTCTGGCCCGGCTGCGCTTGCACACGCTCCCAGACATGAATAGCATGACCAGGAAGAAGGCAGCTGACAGCATCATGCACAGCCCCGTGCCACACGTGGGCCTGACATGCAGCAGCAGCTGGATATGCATGCTGGCTGGCACCTTCAGCAGCAGGCGCTTGTGCAGCCTAGCAGCTGACCCACAGCTGAAGCCTGATGCTGCAGTGATGCTGTCCAGCAGCAAGTGCAGTGAGGGGGCATCCGACCCCACCAAGTATGTCATCGAGTCACCTGCTGCCTCAGGGCAGCCCAGGTGCACCTCCTGCACTCGCACGCAGGCAAGGGGCAGCAAAGCAGGGCTGCAAGCTAAAGGGGGCTGTGCCATAGAGGGCTGTGCACCAGTTTCTCACACAGGCAGGCAACCGGTGTGTCATAGGGGTTTCGTTCGTCGCCAGATGCATGCACGTGCCAGCCATCGCAACACGCACCAGAGCCATCGCCAGCAGCCGCACATAAAATGGCACCACATACATCAGTGCCAGCGACAAATGTGTGGCTTTCAGGGCAGCGCCCCACATCCTGTCCTGCATCTGGCCTGTGACAGGACTTGATGGGGCACTGCCCCCCGTTGTACGGTTCCACATACCAGCAGCTGGTGTGGACCAACTACATGCAAGAACGGGTACAACTGCAGTGGTAGATCTGAGAAAGGGCACCCTGCCTGATGAGGTCCACGTGTGACCTGTGTGTCTTGGACAGCCACAGGGGGACATGCAGCAGTGTTTACAGTACGCCTGGCACCCCAGGCCCACCACCGTGTTCTTTCATCTCTGGCCACAGCTTCTGCTTCCGTCCTCTTTAATCGCGCTTATCGATCATGTGCTACCAAGCCTGCAGTTGGATCAACAACAATGGTCGCTCGCTAGTGCGATGGATTGACACCACCTTCCATGCACGATGCGTCGATGCCCGTTGCTGCAACACATCCTGTACGTGAGGCTGAGAATAAATACAGTAGAAACGCTGCAGGCTTGGTCTGGTGCCCGCATCCGGAGCCGGCCATCCACGTCCAGGTGACACGGATGCAGCGCTCGTGACCCACGCACATGGAACATGGAGCTGATCTGGCAGGGCAGGGTGTGCTAACACCAAGGGTGGTCAGGGCCTGCCTGGACAGCAGGCTCACAATAAAAGGCATCAGGCTCCTGGTCACTGGAGCCTCTGCAGCTCAGCCAGCGCCTCTTCCACCAGCTTGATGTGTGCTCTGATCTTGCCTGCCTGCTCCAGGGCTGCTGCCTCCTTTGCACGGAGCGCGTCACGGCGGATGCTGATCACACGTGAGGCGTCAGACAGGGGTGTTTCCACATGGAACCCCAGGCCTGTGCATGGTCAAGGGCACACGGCGGCGTGCAAGTCAGGCGCATGCCAGCCGCACAATGTGTCCCTGACCCAACGCAGCTGGCATGCGGCAGTTGATGCAGCTGGTCGCAGTGCCTGCTCCAGCTCCTGTTCCAGTTGGGGTAACATCATTAACGTGCAAGCGTGCGCAAGGCGGTCTGGACCCTCTTCAGATAACAGGTGCCGGCATCGAGTACCACGCAGACTCGGGTTGGTGTACCATGCAGTGATTGCACACACCAATGGAGATGAACACGTGCGACGTGTCCGGTACTCTTGCTTGGCAGAGCACCTCCGCGCCTAAGTCCACTTGTGTCTTGAGCTCCTTCTGGCCTTCCTGCTCACAGAGGAGGCAGTCGTTTATTTTGAGAGTATAGCTGCAACCAGCACCACCAGCTTCTTGCAGTATGATCTCTCTGACAATTTTGCATGCCAATATGAAGGCTGCATGCATCATGCACAATGCCATGCTGGGCCTTTCCCCCTCGCCTGTTGCAGCAGCTTTATGTTCCCTTCCAGCTCATCGTATTCCTTAATCTCCTGCTGCAGCTTGGCCCGTTGAATGTTGACCTTGCGGAGGTCTTCCTTCAGGACATCATTCAGGAACAGCTCATACTGCTGGACCTTGGTATTCAGTTTCTCTGGCTGCATAGTGGCTCTCTGGTAAGCACCCTCTCATGCTCTTGCGATCCCTATCAGCAGCCGCTCATGTGTTCCCATCATGCACCATGTTGGGCAGACCAATGGACCAGGGAGGTCCCTTATGCTTCAATTGGGCGTCCGGCCAAGTGCAAAAAGCAAGCGGGGACGAGAGCACCGCGCCTTGCGCCTCACTCCCCGTGTGAGTGTACAGCTTTTGTGCACTTGCACCCTTGGCGCGCACATTCCTTACTACTGTTGTCAGGGACCCTTATCAACGGGAACAGAGGCTCTGCTTGCGGCCTATTTTAAACATGGCCCAGCCAGCCCGTCTCTACATTGGTGAGCAGTATGACGTTTTGTTAAGCCAACCCTGCAGCGATATCTGGGCGGGCTTCACGACCAGATCGTCACTGCACCATCTGGCCTGCAGGCAACTTGCCGCCTGGCATCAACGAGCGTGACCTGGAGGATGAGTTCGGGCGCTTTGGCCGCGTCAGGAACCTCTGGGTTGCACGGTAAGGACACAAAGGTGCAGCATGGGTGCATGCATGGCGCATGGCGTATTGATTGTGTGAGCACAGCAGGTGGCAGGCATTATTCATGCCTGTTGAATTGCTTTGAATTTTTGCACTGCTGCCACATCCTTGCAGGAAGCCTCCTGGCTTTGGTAAGTGCATGTTTGTGTTTGGCTGTTGTGCATTTTTGGCTTGGTCGTCTTTGTTTGCTGGCATCTTCTGCTCGGAGCTCGTCTCGCCGGCGTCGCTCCATCATCCGAAGCAGCGCGCCTAGTCTGCGCATCGCAAGATCATCCTGCCCCTCGCCAGCTCCAGCGACAGGCTTCCTCGTGTTCATTCGCCAGCGCCACCATCGGCACCCGACTGCCATCAGCCTGCATTCTGCCCTCATGGATCGGCACCAACTCGCTCGCCTCGCTCGCATCTATTGACTCGCACTTGGCCATCTCCAACTTCCTTCACCACTACATCCTCGCCTGCGCTGCTGGCTTCAACTGCCTGGCCACCTGCACTGCTCCTGCTCCTGCTGCTATGCCCCGCGCCCGACACTACTCACAACGCCCGCTGCGTACCTCTGTGCACCCAACACCACCTCTGCATCAACTTCCTGCTTCGCTTTTTGCTGAAGTAGGGTTGCTGGTGTGCTGGACTTGTGCATGTGCTGGCAATGTGCAGGGCATGTGCGGGGCACGCAAGCATGGCATGAACATACAGCAGCATGGCAGTGGGCAGCGGCAAGCGCAGCACAGCACAGCATAGGACAGCGCATGCTGTTGCAACAAGCCCTATTTATTTGATCCCGGCAGCAAACAGTTCTATAAAAACTGCAGCACCTGGCAGCCCAGCCGCGCTGCAGGCAGTGCCAGCTCCCAATGTGCAGCGCACACATGGTGCATGCGATGCAGAGTTTCCTATCAGACCCGCACCTGCTGATGTTTTGTCTTGTGCCTATGCTGTTGCGGCTGCAGCTTTCCTGGAGTATGAGGACCCTCGTGATGCTGAGGATGCCATGCGCAAGCTGGATGGGTACAAGGGCTGGGTGAGTGACGCTGCCCAGTTCCTCGTGTTCTCAGCCGAGTTTTCGCCTGCGTCTGGGCTCATGCGTTGGGTCACCATTCACACGCTCTGCTGCATGGCGGTTGACCTCGCTCGTGACGTGCCCGTTGCCAAAACGCGCAAGCCATGTGATGCGCTTGAGCTGCGGTTTGCCGGCTTGCTGACGAGCACGGCGCTGTGTTGCACACCATGCGCGCCAGCACCCATCTGCCCACCCGCTCTTGACACGCACTTTGGCTGCATGCAGCGCGTGGAGCTGAGCCGCAGAGGCCCACGTGGAGGCGCAGGCGGGCCACCACCTAGCAGCTACGGCGGCGGCGGCGGTGGCGGCTATGGTGGTGGTGGTGGTGGTGGTTACGGCGGGGACCGTGGCCGCAGCCCACCCCGCCGCCGCAGCCCCAGCCCCGCACGCAGCCCCTCATACGACCGGGAGCGCCGCCGCAGCGCGAGCAGGTCGCCAGTACGCCGGTCCCGGTCACGCTCACCCCTGCGCCGGGACAGCCCGCCTCCTCGCCGCGACTCACCCCCTCCCCGCCGCGACAGCCCCCCACGCCGCCGCAGCCCTTCTCCACGGGATTGAGCGAGCACAGTGCGGCTTGCATTGAGGGGTGAGGGGTTGGCACGTGGTGTGTGCGCTGTGTGAGTGTGTGTGTGCGGTGTGTGAATGTGGGTATCAAACCAGCCTGGAACAGAGGGGTTTTTGATATCAATGAGAGCATGCGAGTAAAGGCCAACAGCGCTTGAGGCCGATGGTTGCGGGAACAACCGACAATGTACATGATTCCATTGAGGAAACTTGGCCATGTTTGATGTATTCGGACTATTTCTCATGGGCCTTGGTTGTTAGCTGACAACGTATCACGCTGTAACACCAGTGGGACGCTATGTGTGTTGACTGCCAGAACTCGTGCCACTGTACCAAATACCCAAATACCAAGATACCTACACCCACATCAGGCCATGTGACTGTGAGATAAGTGGTGTGTTCACAAATACAACAAACACAACCAACACTATCCTGAATCCTTTCAGTTGCCCATTAGTGTTGTGCGTTGCTGGGGCTGTGGCCCAGATCTGATGATGGCGGACTCTTGACCATGTTTGCGACTCACCTCAGCGCAAATCGGGGGGGCCTGGCCAGCACATCTGGCCGTTGCCACAGCGTTTGCGTTGACGTACAGGCCCGCAGGGTTCTGCTGAACAGCAACATATGCACGCGACATCATAAGCACAACCCGCTGTGGCGATCTCGGCGCTTGAAAGACTTGTTATTACTTGACATATCATCAACAAAGCGCGGCACTGCACGCCTCAAGCCGTTCGCAACAGCTGCTGGGGCTCCCGGCTGGAATGGACCTGGCGATGGAACTGATCGATCAGCTCAATCGTTTAGCAGCACGGGGTCAGATGCAGAACACGATCAGCCCTCAAGCACTACACATTCAGTCAGCCAGGCACCAGGCAGCGGAGGCAGCAACGGGTCTCAAGCGCAGGAAGCGGCTGGCAAGGTCGGTGGCAGGGAACGGCTTTCGTCATGATGTTGCATGGGGCGCTCCAACTCTTGCATGGATGCGCATGCATCATGGGGAACCTGGCAGCGTTACAGCACCCGCGTGCCAGGCTTGCAACCCTCCTGCATTCCTGCCAATCGGATTTGTGCAGGCGCAGGCACAGGCAGCAAGCACTTCGGGGAGTGCTCCAGTGCCCTTGCTACCTCTTGTGCCTTGGGGGTGGGGCAAGGTTGTGCAAGTCATGGTGCTCTGGCTACTGGCGTACATTGTGATCGGGCAGGTGGGCATCCGATTCGGTTTGTGTGTGGGTTCCTGGCGCCCCGTTCTGGTTTTTGTGCATGCACACCATGCCAGGCATGCATAGCACATGTACGCACGGCGAGCTCGGCACGTGTGCCACATATGGCACAGTATGCCCATGCCAGTGCACTGCAAGGCGCTCCGAAACGTGCCATGCCCATGGGGCTTGTCTCCGCTTATGCCGTACTGCTTGTCTCCGCACGTGCCGCACTGTTCTCTCCCACGCACCCACAGCATGGTCTGTTCACCCCCGGGTCCAATGCTGCAACCATCTCAACCACCAACCACCCACCAACCACAGGTGGCTGTGCCCATTGGCCTCAGCGTGCTGGGGCTGGACCGGGATGAGCTCAGTGCCCGTGGTCACGCATTGTTACACCTGGGGCTGGACCTGTCACAGCTTGGAGTCACGCTCGGCATCCTATGGGGCTGCCTGCGCCAGTTCAGGCCGCGCAAGCGTGGGTTGTTCCCGATCAAGCTGGGGGGCGCCTGGCCGCTGGTAGTGGCGGCATGCTGCTGCGTGTTTCCTGCGGTCGACTGGGTGGCGCAGCAGAGCATGGTGCGTGGGACAGCACGTAGGAAGATCACGTGCGTGCACACAAGTATCGTTCTGCTCTGACCACTCGCATGGTGTTCCGAACATGTGCCTGTGTTGTGGCCTCTGTGGGGATGGGGGTGTTTTACATCGGCAACAGGACAATATGTGTGCAGGAACTCAGTTCCCCGCTGCAGCCTGTTGCAAAACGTCCAGTCTTGCAGCCACCTGCCCTGCCTGACATGCGAGTGGCCTAAACCCTAAAACCCCAAACCCTAAACCCTAGAAAAACCTGAGCGCAAGTAGGATGTCACACGTGCGCTGTGCCACGCACCAACGCGCCCCCACACACGCAGAGCTGGTTCCCGGTGGATGGCGAGGGGTGGGCAGGCCAGATGGAGGCCAGCCTGTCAGGTGGCGACTGGGTCACCAACGTGGCCTACTTCTCAGTCGTCTCCATCTGTGCCCCTGTGTGGGAGGAGGTGCGCCAGTCACCCTCTGGTGCTGGGCTGGTGTACTTCTGTTGATGCAAGTTTTATCATAACTGGGCTTGGTCCGGGTTGGCTTCCCTAAACCCTAAACACTGAATCCTGGTGCTTGCGGGCTGCTGCTCGGGGTCCGCTGTGCTTGCTGGGATTGCAGCCACCAGCTTGCCACGTGATCAGCACCTGTGGGCTCGGGGTTTCTGGTCATGATGGGAGCAGTGCGCCGTCATGGGGTGTTGCAGGCCCTTGGCAAGTGATTCAGGAAGCCTGAGGTTAGGCAGGGCTCGAGCTGTCACAGGTGTTCATCGAGCTCGCAGCCGCAAAACGGTGCAAAAACAAAATCGCTGCAGTATACTGTACATGCATGTTTCTCGTGGGGCCTGCGGCATGCCAGGCAGAGGACATACGCTGTGCTGCATATTTTGGCTAAGTTTCTGGCTGTTTTTTAATGTGGCTTCCGCGGCGCAGGCAATCTTCCGTGGCTTCCTGCTCACCTCGCTATCGCGCTACATGCCGCCCGCTGCGGCTGTCGCCATGTCATCCCTGCTGTTTGCCATGTGCCACTTCCGGTTACAGGTGAGGTGGCAGGTAGCCTGCGCCACACAAACACAGTGTGACGCATCAAACTCCCCTCCAACCTCCCCACACACACACACACAAACAAACACATCCCACCCCAGCCCCACCTCCCGGGGGCCCCCAGCCCACCCGACCCCCTTCCACCCTTCCTCCAACCCCCTCCCACAGGCACACATACCCGTCACCATTGCCTGATGACAACCATTCATGCTTCACACATGGCTGTGGCTCAGCTGAAGCATCGCTCCACTTCCTTGTGCACCAACATCCCCCCCCTCTCCCTCTTATCACCCGTCTGCAGACCTTCCTGCCGCTGCTCCTGCTGGGCATCGTCTTTGCTGTCATCTTCATCGTCACCCGGAACCTGCTGCCCCCCATTGTGCTGCACTCTCTGTGGAACGTGTTTGTGCTGTTTAATCTCTTGTGCCGGCCCGGGTGATGGCTGGCTACTAGGCTGCTGCTGGCGGGTAAGGGGGCCAGGCAGTGCAGGGTTTCACGGTGCTTGTGGGATTCTCACGCCAGAGGCATATGCATCGTCGGCCCCCCTGGAAAATGCTGGGTGCTGATATGCAGGGCTCACGCAACTTCACAGCCCCTGACGCCCAGCATCTGAACTCACAAGGCAGCGTGGTTCTTCTCACGTATCATTCTTGTTGTTGGGCATGTGCTTTCCGCCCTGTTCACTCTCATTTCATGACCTCATTCTTTTTACGGGCTGTTGGGTCTGGTCGTGTGGTAGATATCGTTCAACAGTTTTGTTGCCAACCAGGAAGTGACCAATGCATCTGGACTGTAGTTGAATGGCATCTCAGGCTTTGACTCAGCAGGCTACTTGTGATTACAGATGGCATAGGGTGTGATTACATGTGCAGTGTGTTGGGTGGAGGTGAGGCAGTGCCATTCACATGCAAAGTCAAGCAGCAAAGCAGGGTATGTGATGGCACACACGAATGCCATGCCAAGTGCTGTTATGCAAGCGCACGAAGGCCCAGTCTCGGCATACACCGACATCATTGCTCATTTTCTCGGCAGTGCTTGATCGGCCGCCGCTCTGTGTGTCACATGGTCTGACTCAGCTACTGCCCACACCCATGCCACATCTACCACCCCTCGCACCAAAGCTGCCCCTTGTGGCCTCGAAACTCCCCCTTGTGGCCCTAAAACCACATCCAAGCTCAATGTCGTTGTGCGTCCCAATCACTGGATCATGCCTTCCTGCACCTGCACACAGCATTCAGTGCGGTACCTGGCAGCAGCCGGCATGCACAGCAACGTCAGCAAACACCCAATGCATGGCTTGTGCGCATCCTCACATGGTTAGATCCTCTGCCAGCATGTGGGACTGCACCCATGTTCACCCATGATCGGTCCAGATCCTTATGGGTCCGTCCAAGAATGCTAGGTCCGGTGATGCTGCTCACTCACTTAAGCATGTGGCACCGCTCCACTTGTGCTCAGCACACAGTCAGTAGCAATCCAGTAGCATTCGGTAGCAAGGTAGAAGCATAGCTGCGGCTGTCCTGTGCACACAAGCAACACGCAGGGTGCGCATCAACTTGCAAGACGAAGAACAACTGCTGCAGCCGTGCCACAACCCACGAACACAGCCCAACCCTCTGCAGCAGCGATCCTCTTAGCACAGGACGCAGGCAGCGCAGACGGCTGCGCCGGCGACACTGAGGCAGGCAACAGCGGCCATTCTCTAGGCAGTCGCAACACTACTCAACCACAAGCTGTGTGCGCGTCTTGGAGCGTCCAGTGTGCCAGTTGCTGGAGCAGGAGACAGGAATCTTAAGAAGTCGCAGGACACCATCCTGTTCAGCAGGAGCTGAGCTACCTAGTCCCACCCAAAGGCCGTGTTATTAATCTTTACTTTTATTAAAGGCCGCCAGGCAGTCGATCGGTGAGGCGGGATGGAGGAGGTGATGCGAAAGCGGCGAGCGGCCGCAGCGGCGGCGTACGAGGCGCAGTGGGACGGCGGGCGCGGCTCCCACCACCAGGTACACATCACGGGCACACATCGGCAATCCTGCTTGGGATCTATGCGTAGGGTTTACAGGGTTCAGGGCTTAAATCCTGAATGCATAAACCTTCTGTTGGCTGCATGCACGTGAGCAGATGATCAGGTGGTATCTGATGGGCAGATGGCACCATGCTTGCCGCTGTGCATGTGCGCATGAACGATACTGGAGTGCAAGCGTTACCTACCCGCATGCACATGGTGCCGGCAAACATCATGTAGGCTGCGCCCAAAACCTCCATGCAACAGGATGCCAAAAAGGCTCAGCACATTGTGACATGGCAGCGGCGTATCACAACTGGGACGTGTCACATGCCTTGGAAAGCACCATTGCATGCCCCTGCCAACTCAGCAGTATGCTGGCTGCCTGATTAGGTGTGGCATACCCAGCAGCTGATGGCATCCATACATACTTCCTCGTGTGCTATCCCTTTGCCAACATCTCGTTATGAATTTGTGTCTGACTGGCGTATGTACTTCAGGATTACGACCCAGAGGCGGAGGGTGAGGGTGTGATCAAGGCGTCCCGCGCCACTGAGGAGCTGTACAACGCCATTGGTGGGTGCAGTACAGCAGCGAGGCCATGCGGTATTGCAGCGCCGTGTTATTATTATTAGTAGTACAGCATGCAGCGAGGCCATGCGGTGGTGCAGACCTGCACAGGCAGGCCTGTACTGTGGTGCAGGCGTACTGCACTGTCCTGTACATGTGTACTGCATGCTGTACAGCAGTACAGGAGCTGCGTGGCCATGTTTCTATTGGGCTTAGATGGGCTCCATCAAGTCCTCGGATCAGCTGTCGTGTGTTGTGCTTGACGATTATGAAGGGCCCAGCACACGGAGCCCCAACCTGGTGCTGCAAGGGTGTGCTTCAACCTGACCTGCCGCTAGAAGGGTTATAGGCAGGCCCCAGCATGCAAGCACACCTGCCAAACACAGTTTCTGAGAGCAACCCACCCTGCCAAGTTCAACCTCACTTCAGCTGTCGTCGCTGAAGCCCCGCCAGACTGCTGCACATCAATGAGGGTATCTTCATGTAAACATGGAAGTGATACAGCCGGGACGCCCCCCTCCTGCCCGTAGTGCGCAACGACGTGGCGGCCGTGTACGACAAGATCGAGGCCGGTGCAGATGTCAACTTTGTGTTTGGCCCCGCGTACAGCTGCCCTGAGGGCTACACCCCCCTCATGGTGGCAGCACACAGAGGCAGGTGCGTGGTGCACCAGTGTGCACTGACCTGGGTCGGTTTGAGGCCTCATGTGCTTTGAAGTCTGAAGCCCTATTGTAAGGGCCTTAAACTGACCCCAGAGTGGATACCCATTGTTGCGTGATATGTGCACCGTGCCACACTGTGCCTCCACCAAATTGCTGGGCGCATCAATGCCCTTTGCACACCAGTGTTAGGACTCTCCATCATGTGGTGCACATGGCAGCGCATGCAACATGGGATACAACACACGCACGCTACTACGTGTGCTGCACTCACACATGCATGCAGTGGATGGAAACAATCCACATGCCCCAAGGTTGTAACTGGTGCCTGAGGCTGAATGTAACAACTACACACGTGCATGCAGGCTGGAGTGTGCACGGGGCCTGCTGCGTGCGGGTGCCGACCCCAACTTTGTCAACCGTGCGGGTGACCAGGCGCTGTTCTGGGCCATTGATGGTGGCGTGGAGGTGGGTGCGTGCACACCAAGGACCCAGGACCCGTAACTCCAGGCTTAATAATAGTGATGAGAACACGGCGTTTCACAGATTGTTCTGCATCCCGGGGCCCAACTCCAGGCCTGCAAAACCCTAAACCCTGGATCCATAAAACCCCAGACCCTGCGTTGGTGGAGTTGGAGCCCCCTGCGGTTAGGGTGAAGCATGGTGTCCTGTAGGTGGCGAGGTGTATGCCATGAGTTGTGTTGGCACAGATCGAAGGAGGGCCTTACTTGACTGGCCAAGAGGGCCTTGACTGGCGCCTACGGCTTCCTGTAACGACAACGACAACAACTACAACAATACAGATGGAGGGGACTGCAAGGAGGGGGCATGTGGTCCACAACTAAAGCAGCTAGAGTGTGCTGCACTGTGTCGCAGATGATCAAGCTCTTCGTGGACTATGGGGTGGACCTGGACGCAGTGTCTCCCAAGGTGGGACATCTCATCACTTTATGTATTATAACTTAAGCCGCTCGGAATCATGCTGGGTGGGGTGCCGCTTTTTGCGCACGGTATAGAAGGCAGGGCACCAGCACAGGCAGAACACCACAGCACGGAATAGATGCGCATGGTATAGAAGCGCATGGTATGGGAGCCAAGGGACCACAGGCACAGCACCACTGCACCACAGCAACAGCACCACAGCCACAGCCATAGCACCCTAGTCGAGTGCACCGATCCCAGTAGTGGAGTACTGCCGTGTGCACCAGAGGTCGCTTGCTGTTTGAGTGTCGTAGGACTGGTATGAGTACCAGTAGTACAGTAAGTCCATGCTCTGCTCTGCACCTTGACTGGATGGTGATGTGCCCAACTGTTTCCCCTGCCCTGCCCGTTCATTGGCCAGGGCTGGACACCTCTCAGCTACGCGCGCGCAAAGGGCAAGTACGGGGCCACTGAAGAGAAGGGCATCTACCCCGAGGTGTGCACTTCTGTACTTTTGTGCTGATCATGTCGTTCGCGAGCTGTTGTGTTATGTGCCGTGAAATGCTTGCTGGGCGTGGACCAGCATATCGCGTGTAAGCTTGATATTCGGGACTGTGCAGGGATTTTTTGGGAGTGTGTGTGCGGGTGTTGGGGATCAGGAGGGAGTGTGGAAGTGATGGGTGGGGAGCGCGTGTTCAGTGTCTGGGTGACCTGTTCAGCGGCTACCTCTACAGCACAGCACACGTACATCCACGCAGCACGCAGCATCTGAGGGGAGCGCAGGTACTGCTGCGTCTGTTGAGGCAAGGGAACATGTGCGATGTGCGTACCCCACAACCATGCTTCACGACTGTCAGACGCTCACGCATGTGTTTGTACTGCAGGATGTACTGCTGTACTACGGCGCGACGCAGTACGGGTCCGGCCCCCCTGCGCTCGGCACCCGCTCCCCCCGCGCGTCATACGACCCCTCAGCGCCTGGCTTTGCACGCGAGCGCGGCTCGTACCAGACGCCCTTCCCTGAGCCATGAGAGGAGGATGACTACATAAACATGAAAATGACTACAGCTTGCAAAAATGCTGCCATACTGATGATCAGAGATGGGCTGCAGATAGGTCAATGATACACCATCAATGGGCCCTTGACTGGCTTACAGCGTAGCAACAGCAACACCAGCAAGATAGGTCAGGCAGACTGGCGGTCGTGCTTGTGGCCGATAAACACCTGGGTAGTGGATGCTGGCACGTATAGGGTTCGGGTAGGGGTCATATGCTTGCTTGGGACATGGGCAGAGAGGGCACACAGTACAGGGGCCCCTGTCAGGGCCAGAACATACATAGGGCATGGTTGCCAGAGCATCCCGGAAGATACTGGTGCAGCATTAGATGCCATTCACAAGCGATGTGGATGCCAATCAACATCGCTGTTGTCAGGAACTGCTATGTTGCAGAGACAGAAAGGGGCACATGCTTGCGTTGCGCCTGTTAACATGAGGCTCATCTCTCAGCTCCAGTCACATCGTCTGGTCACAGGATACACATCACACGGTGCCACACGCCACCACTCACGTGCTAGGTGCAGTCACTGCCTGATAACTAGGATGGATTTAGTTATATTCAAAGGCAGGAATCTTGATAGCAGTGCGTATTGCGGTGCACAGTCTGGCACATCATCTGTGATCGCGGCACCAGCACTGCAGACGGGCCATACTTCACTATGACATATTATGTCTAGCTGTGCCACCAGTACCCACTGCCCGCTCCCTACACATTGGTCTTGTACGTCCTGTGGCCTTTGCTTTGACCACATGCACAATAGCGACATGTCACATTCCGCCCGCTGCCCGCAGCTGCGACTCAAGCGCAGTCAATCACACCGCGCATATTGTTTCCCACGTATCTTCACGGCATGTGCGCGGCCATCCGTCCACGCGAGTTCATGACAGCAGGTCGGCGAACGGGTCGGCTGGTTTTGAGGGCCGCACCGCTGCAGCTGCAGGGTTCATGGGGGCTGCGGAGGGGGGCGGTGCCATGAGCGGGACACGGTTTGCAGTGCCCGCTGCCGCAGGGGCCGATGCGGCGGGTGCAGCAGCGCCCAGCAAGGCAAAGGGGTCCAACGCCGCAGCCCCGCCGTTGCTGGCGGGCTGGGGCCGTACCGCGAATGGGTCTGCCATTGCCGGCACGGGGGTTGGCCCTGCAACTCCGCTGCTGAGTGCGGCAAAGGGGTCCGCACTTGCGAAGGGGTCCGGGGTTGAGAAGGGGTCTGGGACCGCGGCGGCGGGCCGAGGAGCGGCCGCTGGCGCAGGGGCGGGCGCGACTGCAAAAGGATCGCCGAAGGGGTCCGTGGCTGCTGCTGCTGCACTGCTGCGCACTGCTTGCTGTGCTGCTGGTGGTCCAGGCGCATCACCCAGTAGGTCAATGCCAACTGCAGCCGCTGGTGCGGGTGGGGGCAGGCTTGGGGCTGCGGCTGTCAGTGCATCCCAGTCGATGGCAGCAGCTGCCGAGGGCGTGTGAGAGTGACCAGGTGTGAGCGAGGAGGAGTGGGCTGCAGAGGGAGGCGGTGGCACCTCCAGGCCTCCGAGCAGGTCCAACCCAGAGGCTTGTGAGGCAGAGGGAGGGGTGGGCATGCCCAGGGCGCTACCCCCGCGGGGCGGCGGGGTGAGCGTGGCTGCGCGCGTCACACAGTGCAGCGTGTCATGAAAAGACACGTCAGCTTTGGTGCCGGTTTGTATCCACATGTGTTAGCCGGGGGAAGAAGCACAGTGCGCAGGTGCAACTGCACAGTGCACTGATCCAGCTCCAGCTCCAACCCCCGGCAGTACGGCAGAACGCAGGAGCCACTCTGGCGGTACAGCGGTACACAGCCAGCCACAACAGGACACACTCACGCAGTGAGCCGGTGGATGACGCGGGTGTCATGCCTGATGAGGATGCGGCGGGCACGCCAAACGCGGCCGCGATGGCCGGGTTGATCTTGACCTCTGACAGCTTCTTGGGGCCTGCACGCTGCTTGGCCTCTGCGTGCGTGTGCATGTGAAGGTCATTGGATGTGACCACATCATGTACCCTACTGGCACAGCGGACCAGTCTCATTGGTGATTGAAGAGTGATGCACACTGTTGGTGAGTGATGCACCATGAGCACATGGCCACAGAACAGTGGGCATGGTGCTCAAGTCCCACCATGTGCTATGCATGCAAGGCAATGAGCGTATTTGTTGCACGCAGCATATGTCAGGGGCCGATGTCTGTATGGTCAGCAGCTGGAAGGCCAGCACGGAATGCAACATCTCGCAGTGGGGTGCCTAATGTGGCCTGCGCCAGCATTGGCATGGTTGCTGGCAGCTGCCAATGCCCCCACCTGGGAACAGGTTAGTGGAGGCGTCCATGTTGATGCTGGTGGGGATGACTGGGGTAGGCCCGGTATCCTCCACCTGGGACGTTGCCCGCCCCACACCACCCCGCCCCCCATAGCCCGGGCCTGCAGCCACATCCCCTAAGCTACCATCTGCCTTCAGAGCCTCAATCCGCCTCCTCGTGGCCTCAAAGGGATCCTCATCTGCACTGGGGCCTCGGTAGCCCCCACCCGTGCTGCCCCCAAAGCCCCCGCCGCCACCCAGCTGGCCGCTGCCGGTGCGGCTGTGATGTGAGGTGCCTCCACCACCATCATTGCCATGCGATGGAGACGGTGAGTTGACGCCGCTGCTGCTGCCGTAACCCCCAGAGAAACCGCCGGCCCCGCCTGAGTAACCGCCCCCGCTGTAGCCTCCGCTGCTGCCAAAGCCGGAGTTGCTTCCGAAACCACCGCCCCGAGCCATGTCTGCAGCGGAGACGCCGGTGTACTTCCCTGCATTCTGACGCGCCTTGTTCCGCTCGTCCTGCAGCACAGGCATCACGCATGGGCACCACGTGCGACTTAGATTGAGTGTTCCACGGGCACCATGTTGTGGGGTTACACCAGCTGCACGCGAGCTTGCCCTGTGATGGAGCATGCACGACATCCGCGTGGGCTCTGGATGCTGCATGGTCTCGCCAAGCGCAGTCATTCAGGCAGCCACGGTGCTTGAGCACAGCCCACCCACCCTGCAAGCCAGAGCAACCCCGGTCCAAATCCACTTGCCGAGCCGGCCAGCAGGCCCAGCGTGCACCACCAGCACACACTGCCAACGTGTGATGGTGTGACCTGTGCAAGCGGCTGCACACACGCACCTGGACGCGCTTGGGGTCCCCGAGCAGTGCAGCGATCTCCCTCGCGCGCTGCCTCACGTTGATGCCCTGGTCACGCCCGTCGGCATCCTTGTAGTTGAAGCCGTCGCGGAGGCGCTCGAACGTCACCACGTTGCGCTGCAGCTCGTCCACGCACCGCTGCGTGCACGCACGTGCATGCACACCCCGCATGTTGAGCTGCTGGGCCGGGCAGGGATGTGTGTTGAAACCCGGGCCCTGTGTTTGATCACTGCAGGGTGTTCATCACTGCACAGCCCGCACCCTTCAGCCCTGTGCACATGGTGCACCTAAGCTCATTCAGTGTTCACGTGGACTCAGCTCATTCAGTGTTCACGCGTACCGTGCACCTGCCCCACATGCACACACCATGGGCCCCTGCCTGATGAGGAACTCGCACAGCAGCAGCGCCTTGTAGCACAGCCGCCAGTTCTCATCCCGCTCGTCCAGCCGCTGCCAGATGGTGCTCTGCAGCGCCATGCATCACATGATAGAATCGGTGTGACTTCTGACTTGTGTTGGCTGCTGCAAGCTGGTGGGTGCAAGGCCAGGATGCAGATCCAGCTCAATCTTCTGGGCTGGGCTGAGTGTTCAGGTTGAGGGTTTAGGGGTACGCATGTTGGAAGCATGCAAATGGCAGGGCCCTCAGCAGGGCTGCGTCCAACAGCAGCACCAGCACCACCAAACGTGCTGCTCACCATCACAAGACCAAACTTGTCATAGTCCTCACAAGCGCGTGCGATCTCTGTCAGCAGCACACGACATGAGCTGTTGGTGGGTCAGCAGCAGCAACCGAGCGCCAACAAACGAAAGGGGAAATGTGCAAACCCTGCATGTCAGCTATGTTTCAAGCGGTGCAGCTCAAGATGCTGTGAAATACCCCAACTGCAGCTGCAAAACATGTGTGTGCATGCCTGCGGCCGCATGCATTCTGAGCATGGTCACCATACCATGCACGCGAAACCGCACTATGTGCGAGGTCGAACCCACGTTCTTTGCACGCACACCTTGCATGTCCTTGCCATGTGGACCCCACTTCTCCGGCCCTGTAGCCTCAAGCACCTTGAACTCGATCTCGCTGACTCCAGCTGCCAGAGCCTTGGCTTTCGTGGCCAGTGAGGCCAAAAGGCCTCCACTGGTGCCACTGAACATGTTGAGGGGCGTCCAACCCCACCCCTTGACCAAGCCTGACTAGTGCGCAGCAGCAGCGACAGTGCCGTTAATTGGGTCTTGCAACTGCAGCACAGCTCCTCTGGCCGGTCACAGGGTAGACCAGTGGTTCAGGGCCGATGTAGTGCAGTGTAGTCGTGGAACTCAATTCTGAGCGGAACCTTGCTTACAAACTAAAGAATATGCAATGAAGACGTAATGTCGTATTCCACTTTGTGGCCTTCCCTGCGTGTTGCCTGACGCATAAGGAGGCTAAGCTAGCATAAACCACCAGTCATGGGGCTGTGGGAAGCCTTTCTAACATGGCTGGGGTTGATGGGCAAGAAGGCAGGTGGCCTGGGGAGCGGCAATATCAAGTTTTGGAAGGCAGTGGTTAGGCCTGGTACCAACCTCCTTGCACGCTTCCTCCGTTTATTCAGGTCAACGTGATCGTTGTTGGGCTTGACAACAGCGGAAAGACAACCATCATTGAGCGCCTGAAGGTAGGTGCATGGAGTTGGAAGTCAATCCTGGTGTTCGAAGCGTCTCGAGGGTTATGCTACTGCATGTCAGCTCATGCAAGCATGGCGTCCCCGATGCTCCTTTGCAGCCCAAGGAGAAGCAGTCAGTGGAGGTGGCGCCTACAGTGGGCTTCACTGTGGACGAGTTCCAGAAGGGGTGCGTGTTGCAGACGCACGATGCAGACGGATTGGATCCAGATCTGGCTCAGCTGTCAGCAGCACACCGTGCTCCCACCAAAGGACCAACATGTGCATGCTGCGGCACATTGTGCTGGTGATGTTGCAACATGTGTGCAAACACAGCTGCAGCACAGGCATCTGTGGGCCATGGTTTGCATGGCATGCAGCTTCACGAGTCAGCAGTCAGCCCCTCCAATCATCGTGGCACAGCGCAATTTGTGGTCTGCAACTGCTGCTCTTTGTGCGTGTGGGCATGCAGTGCGCTGAAGTTCACCGTGTTTGACATGAGTGGTGCTGGGCGGTACCGCACGCTTTGGGAGCAGTACTACCGTGAGGCAGAAAGTGTGATTTTCGTGGTTGACAGCGCGGACCGCATCCGGCTGTGAGTGGCCACAGTTTTTGGGCTGTGTCTGCACAGCCTTACTATAAAGGTTGAACAGACCGTATGTGCTATGTGGGTTGTGCTCCAAAACATGCTGGGACCGCGTGGGTAAGCAGGGCTCTGGGTGCACCATGTGGAAGCAGACCTTGGTTGTTCCCCCCCCTGCTTTGCACACGCATGACATGTGCTGATATGGGTTGCTTTTGCGCTTCACACACCCCCGCCCACTCCACGTCCACCCCCTCACTGATGTGCAGTGTGGTGGCAAAGGATGAGATGGACAACATGCTGCGGCACCCCAACCTCCGCAAGGTGCCCATCCTCTTCTTCGCCAACAAGAAGGACTTGCCCACAGCACTCAGCCCAGTGGAGATTGCGCAGGTTCGTGCAGGTGCATGCTTCTGCATGCAGCCCCACCAACGGCAGCGGGCTGGCAGCGGCCCCTGTGCGTCCCACTTGCCTTGCGCTGTGTAGCCTGCACTCGTTCGCTCCTGCATAACCACTGCTCCATGCAGAAACATCTGTGAAACGCCGTGTCATGAGCGTGTCATGATTATTATTACTACGAGCAGCCTTGACCCGTGCACATTATTTTTCATGCATCGGACGTGTGCTGCAGGCGCTGCGGCTGGAGGAGATCAAGGACCGGCCATGGCAGATCGTGCCCTCCAACGCGCTCACAGGGGAGGGGTTGGACCGCGGCACAGACTGGCTGGCGGACAAGCTGGGCAAGTGAGCGCGCGGCGCAGCAGCAACCCGCCATCCCACCTGACGTGCGTGTGCTACACTGTCAGGGTGGGGGCTGGTCAGGCCAGTTATGCCTGCAGCTGTCAACCGGCCGGTGTGTGCAGAGGTGGAAGGGCAGAGCGAAGTGGGAGGTCTGGTGAGGAGCCCACACTGGGGCCAAGCCACGCCTCAGTGCACCCACAAACAGGAGGCGGCTGCTGATCGCATTATCCCTGCCTCGAAGACCACTTCAGCCACTACTGCCTGCGTTCGAGGGGCATGCATAATTGTGTGGCTGACATATGTGTCCGTTTTCGATGCAGATTCATCCACCTTGTGCACAGGGTTTAGGGTTGCGCGGTTGCGCAGCCTTGACCTGGTACTGGCACACGATCCAATGCCATATTCATGTGTGTGCTTTTGTTGAAAGAGCCAACAACAAGACTGCAGGACCTTGCCGCTGGGATGTGTTTATTGCAAGCCTGGGCTGCTTGGGCTGTAGGCGTTGACTCCTTTTATTGCTTCTATCATTGAGGGGGCCCCTATGGTCATTGGCCTGGTGCGACTGCTGTGTGCGTCTGCGTTGTTGGCCTGCTGCTGAGTGTGAGCGCTGCTGCATCACCATGACGGGACGGGTGCTTGGACAGACATGTTACAGTCAGCACACATTCAAGGATGAATGGTGATGCAGCAATAGAGCAAGCGCTAACGCCACATGTCTCACACCAACGCGCATCATCACGCTTGCATCACGGAGCATGATTACAGGTGCAAACATGCACATCCTGCACTACACATTCCCTACAGTCGCCCATGTGTCGCCTTTCAAACCCTTGTAATTAAGTGCCCATCTACGACACCATTACTGCAGTTTTTAATGTGCTGCGCATGTCGTGTGCAAAAACAGTGTATATCTGAACACTAGGGAGAGCCACCAGAGAGGTGACACCCAGTCCCTGCACTTAGAGGACTCTCGAGCACTGGCACTGCATTTATCCCACCAGTTTGACTCTGTAGGACACACGCCCCACCATCACACACCACCCATGGCGATGCCATGGCGCCTGTCGCCAGAGGACTTGTGTGCATGCCGGCCCAATGTGAAGGCAGTCCACAAGAATGGTGCACCCAGGCCGTATATGATACCACGTGCGCGGAAGCGGCCAGCCCACAGAGCTGCTGCTTCTACCTGATCCGCTGTGGCTGCTGCAAAAAGGCGCAGCTCCTTCTGCGTTCAGCATTGCAACGTCACAAACAACGCCACGGGGTAACAACTGAAGGTGTGGCAAGGTGGTAGCAGCATGCTGCCTGCCACCAGTTCAACAGAATTGTACAGAGTTGGATCAACTGACAACAGTGTTATGTCAGCCTGTTTCACCTTCAGGTCATGAGCAGCATGCTGGCTTAACCATATGTAGTATCTGTTGCGAGCATATGCCACTTTGCAATGCATTGCATGCAGGCAACTCCAGCAGAGATGTGGTATGCAGTACTTCCAAACAGATAAGAGTATCCAAACTACATGCGTGTGAAATGGACAGACTGCTGTAGGGACGGAAAGTTTGAACGCCTGCACGTGTGGTAGAAGGCCCAAGACACTTACTGCCTTGACAGGGTCGGGCTCAAGCGCTGACTGCATCACCATATGCGCGCGCCAGAATGACCGTGCGGCGTAGCCTAGCCCCCCCAGGATGATGCCATACAAGGTATACTGCTCTGCAGGCACAACAAGACATGCCACAACCCTGCTACACTCTTGCCCAGCTCATTAGCATTGGTGTAATCTGTGCAACTCACTTGGACAGGTGTATCAACTTCAACCCTGTCCTTTTGCCTGCCTGCCTGCCTTCCAAAGCAGCATTGGAGTAGGTAGCAGTTGCTGGTCAAGGCTACTGGCAATTAAACTGCACACCATGCTGCAGACCACTTCTGCTCAGCTTCTAGCTTGCATGCTCAGTTTGATGATCATTGCAGGGCCCCATCATCAAGGAGGTGGTGCAAAGCAAGAAGGTTGCACCTCACCTGTGCCCTCATTACATTGTTTACCTCACTCATGGAAGATGCTACATTTATGCCAGAGTACACTACACACTACCCCACAGGAGCCAGTCTCACCATAAGGTGCTGCCATACCCAGATGGTCCGCTAGGTACTCAGAGTAGATGAGTGACTTGGGCCCCGTCCAGCTCTCACCAATTGCTGCAAGCAAAACAGGAATGCCCCATTGTGCTGGGCAGCATACTGTGTATTGCATTTGTTAACTGTGCAGCTGCAGTCTGCACAGCAATACCGGTGTGGTGTGTGGATGTGCATGGCGTAGTGCACACAACTGCATGCATAGGGCCAGCGTGTGCCTGCATGGGACCGTGCACCACTGGAGCTTGGGGTTGCATGCTATGTTGTGCCCCACAGATGCACAAATGCAACACCCCATGTGCCAGTGCATGCATGCCATGTTATGCCCCACAGGACATGCCTGCATGCATGCCATGCTGTGCCCCACAGAGGGGTGTGGATATATGCACGCTATGCGTTTGGCTGCTGAGTGCCACTCACCACGCTGCTGCTTCAAAATGCGCGCAACCTTGCTGGCATTGTCAGTGGACCTGAGAGCGCTCAGGCCACCCGGTGTCAGCGAATTGATAAAGGCTAGAAGTTTGTCCTCCTCCTGCTCCGTCAAACCGGCGTCTCGGACTTTGTCGCTCGCCTCCTCTTTCGTGATAGGCATCTATCTGCGCAGCGCCCAGCCACTACACCGCTCGATCACTACACCTCTTCCCTGTTCCCTAGCAGCGAATGCATGGTATGGCTTGCTCTGAATAAACTGAGGCAGTACTTCGCGCACATGGCAGTACTTCGCTGCAACCGGGTCTTTCTCGCTCACCACAAGAGAGCGTCGTTGTGAAAGCCCTCGCCCTTTTTCCGTCACCAACAGTGCGAGGCGTTGCTTGTTCAAGAAGTATGCTTGCAGACAAGACACGAAGTGGTGTGCTGGCCCACCTGCAATACACAGCGAGACAAAGTGGGCCCGAACGAACCCCAGAATCGGATATCTCATTGAGCTATGAAATCACGAATCTGCTGGACTCCACCGCTGTACCGCTCTACCGATGCGCAATGTGAGCTGGTCTCACACTCGTGGTCTCCCTCTTCTTCAAGTACGCCCATGTGGCGTCTCTTACATTACATTACATTACCGCCTGAGGGCCACAAACGGTTCGTTGGCTTTCAAAGTAGCAAAGGTGGATGTCCATGCACCACTGAGTTCTCGCTTTCAAACATCTAGAAGCACCCAAGCACCCATACTGGAAGGAAAATACAATTCAAGGATTTTGTGGCAGTCTATCCTGGGTACTCTGCGTGTGCCCATGCAACTTTTCATACAAGGACCCATGCATTATGATATTTTACCCATGCTCCATTCGCACAAACTCCAAACGGGGCCATGCAGCTCGGATCAGAGACAAGCCCAGTATGTGGGCTACCTACGCCTGTCACAAGGCAAGGCCAACATCCCTCTGTTGGTACCGCTAAGCTGAGGTCGCCCCCGAAGGACCCTCAGCCTTGCCACCTGGTGGGGCCATGCGGCATGAGGCATAAGCATCTGGCAGGCGCTGGCACGTACAGCACATCACAAAGTGTGCCATGGCTTTCAGCTGGGGGTCTGTGGCTGCTGAACAAAACACATGCCCCATAATGGCATGAGCTAACACAGATAAAAATGCCATTGGCCTGTTCAGCTGCTCATGAACAAGACATGAGATGGGCATCAAAAGGACGTGCCCAGCCCACAGTCATCCAGGCTCTTCCGAGCTGATCGGCGCTCTTCACGGTCTAGTGTGGAGGCCAGGCGGCCCCCTGCAGCAGCCAGGATCGATGCAGTGGCAGGCGGCCGACCCTGGATGTTCAAGCCTGCAGGGGAATGCAACCGACATGGCCGCCACATATCATGGATGTGCGTCGAGACATATAACATATAACTGATATAAGCCATGAAGCAAGCTACGAAGCTGTCAGTACCTTGCTGTGGCCACGTCCACAAGTTCAGGTCAGGATGTACCCAAGCATACCTAGCGCGACTGGCAGGTGGCGGCTTAACGCTAGTTAATGCGCATTTTATTATGCCAACATGCAGTGCACACACTCACTGGTAAGTGACACCATCGCCCCTGGCTCCTCTGGATGCCTGTGGCGCCATGCACGCCACTTGGCTGCGCACATGAGCGTGTGCATGTCAGTGGTGTGCATGTCGGTGGGTGTGCATGCCAATGGGCAAGGCGTGTGCATGGGGTCATTTGCAGAGCAGGATCCAGTGAGCCAGGCAAGGCCTAGCCATTGATCACTGGTGGCTCCAGCTGCTGATGCGGCTGCAGCAATATGACAGTGACGGGTGCGACCTATATCGGAGTGAGCCAGCGTTCCAGCGGGGCCTTCGTCATATACAATTTCATGACATTCTCCATCAGCAGTTGAGCGTGCGTGCATCAGCTGGGACGTTCTCATCCATGTACAACCCGAATCTTTCGCAGCTCACACATTGTTCATGGAGTGGGGTGCTGAGGTCACGCACCAGGGTCCCATCCACTGTCCTCAAACTCCTTGAGCTGTTGCCTGAATCCGGCGTTGGGCATGACCCATGGCCGCACCGCATGCACCCGCCGGAATGCCTCATCATACCTGCAGCCACACAGCGCAGTGGAGCAGTACAGTTGCACGATACACAAGCACAGTGCCAGCGGTACGGTATTGTATGGGGCCCATACACATCAGGGGCGCGCAACACCAAGCAGTCACATGCCCAGCTGCCCAGTAAGTCAGTCGAACTCTGGCAACGCGACACTGAGCGTGGACTGGCACATGCAGCGCGGCACGGTCATTTCAAATCCATTGCTGGACATGGTGCGCCATGGGCTGTCCATGCAGAGTCAAGGCAACCCTGCACACCTCGTTAGTGCAGGTTCATGTGCTGTAGTTCAGGTTGCTGTGCACGAGTGCTGTGCAGTGTGCACTTACGAGATGTGGTGCTTCCACATGAGCCACCCGATGCATACGGTGGAGGAGCGGGACACACCCGCCACGCAGCTGCGGGCACACACAGGACATGCCAGCATCACATCATGCCACGCAGTGAGGCAAACCGTGGCAGTGAGGGTTGAGGTGCCCCCACGGTGCACAGGCAAGAGTGCCGCACAGGCTGGGACACATGCTGCCGTTCCACGCTGCACAGGCAAGAGTGCCCATGATGCCCCCGTGCACAAACTCACTGTACAAGCACGCCGCCCCTGGGGCGCCCATCCCCTGCGCCAGGGCCAGCTGCACTGCTGGTCGATGGCCCTGCTGCTGGATCAGAGGTCCCCGGCCCACTGGTACTGCCTGTGACTGAATGTAATGATGTCCCACTGCCTAATGATGTTTGTGCTCCTAAGCTGCTGCCTGATGCTGCCTGTGGCCCAGCCCCTGAGGATTGTGCATTGGGTATGGGTATTGCAGGTGTGCTGCTGGCTGTGATGGTGCCTGTACCGCCTGCACTGGCGGCTGCCCCTGTGCTGCTGCTCCCAGCCTCATGCTGCGCTGCGCCCCTTTGCAAGGGCCCACGCAGTGTTGCTGCAGCGCCATTCTCCCCTTGCGCGTACAGGTGCCCTATTGCCTCGTCGATGAAGGCAAAGGCGCGTGGGAAGTGGGCTACCAGGTCCTCTGCAGAGTGATCTTGTACTGACACCATGCCGTACTGCAGCGCAATACAGCAATCGTGGCATTGTGCGGGATGCGCATACCGTATGCACGCAAGGTTGCTCGTATCAACAAGTGCGATTCCATGCAGGATAACTATGGATAACCCATACTTGCAAATGTTTGCTCACGCACAAACTGCACCGCACTGTGTGACACAGCCAACATGAGCCAACATGCGCTGCACCTTGAAGTCTGCTGGGTGCGAGGGGCTCATGCCCTCTGCCACTTGCAGGATGTGTGTGATGCCCGCCTTGAGCAGCTTGGGTTTGTTTTGCTCGGCCATGAATGACCCAATGAATAAGCCAGGCTGGATCTGTGTGCGCAAGGGGGGAGGTGGGGCAGCCAAGGGCACAACAAATCACTGCAGTGTCGCACATGAAGGAGCCTCAGGCTTGTTTCTGGTGTGCACATCCTTGCATATACTGTGGCTGTGCTGGCTCTTGAGCTGTGTCAAGGTCTGCAATCTCATTATCGGTCCTTGCATGCTACAGCTGTGCCATCGACCTGCCCATCGCAGTCCCTTACCTGCATAGGGGAATCATCCATGGTTTCAAAGATATCATCATCATCTTCGTTGTCAAAAAACTCATCATCATCTTCACCATCGTCTGCAAGGTGACGCAGGCTAGTAGGTGTGAGTCGCGCGTACATGCACTGTGCATGTCATGTTGTGTGTGCATATCGGCTTGCCCTCTGCTGGCAACCGTGCAGTCTTGTAGTGCTAGTCTGCTGTGCATGTGGCTGCTTTACCTGGATGGCTGCAAGCAACCCTAACATATACACATACGGTCCAGTAACACACAGAGGTCGTAGCAAGCACGCGGAGGTTGATCCTATCAACTAGATGCTCGTCCGAACCGGACAGTGGCGCAAACACATCCCTGCATGCACAACTGGCTACTGTATCCCTCTGCAATGCACTGAGCCGTAGATGAAAGCTGTGTAATCTTACTGGATCTATGCGCACCTGCGACCTTCTCGCGCTTGATAAGATCGCCCATTTTCGCCGGCTTGGCTCTTGCTCTGAAATTAATCCACATGCAATCAAGCTAGCCTTTCAACACTTTAAACCTGAGTACGCCCATCACAGACCCCACAATGCAACCGCCAACAGCCAACAGATATATCTTGGTTCATGTATGGTAGCTCTCCCTCTTACATCTGCATTATCATAACTGAAATTATTCAACACCAGCTCCGCCTGTAGCCGGCAAGAGGCTCGGGAGGTGCCAGGAGTGCCAGTGCACGGGCAAATGTCAGAGGGCGCAAAGTGAAGCTCAACAAGGTTAAACATGCGAGGATGAACAGCACCAGCACCCAGTTGTACCGCTGATTTTTTTCTTTTGGGGCCCAACGCGCAAGAGTCTTGGTGCGTGAATCACCTGCGTATTATGGATACTGGACTCTCATTTCAAGATCAAACGTAAAGGGTTGTGCCAGTTGGCCTTTGGATTCCTTGCATGCACATGCATGCGGCTTGTTGCACAGGTATGCGACACAGCATGACCCATTGGAAAACCTGCACCTTCCTAAACGACCCGATGCACATGCTTGCATGTAGCAACATGGCACGTGCTGGCGCACCGAAGCGGCAGGGCCCTGCAGCTGTGCCTGCTGCAGCATCGCAGGCACCAGCACCTGAGCCAGCGAAAGCCCACAGCAGTGGCAAAGCAGCTGGACAACTGGACGAGTTTGGGCAGCATGTGGGTGGACAACCTGCACCATGGTTGCAGTCATCTTCCATGATAGGGTTGAGCAAGCTTGAGCTCACCTTGCTGAAGTGCACTTCAAGTACGCGGGGTCAACTGCACCACATGCACCTGCTCTGCACCCTTGTGCCAGCTGAAAAAAGCCGCAAGTGTAGTCTTGTGGGAATGCGCGCGCCAAGTTCACCTTTCAGCAACATACCATGCATGCCCTCCGAGGGCATCAATCAGGCTGACACTGCTGACACTCTTGCCAACAATGCCTGCAAGGTTTGCTCCCAGCATCAATGCACATCACACCTTGCATGATGCTCCTCTCATCTATGCTCCCACACCCAGGTGCCCAATCCCATCTACCACCTGCTGGGCACCCTGCTGCTGGGGCTGCTGTGCTTACTGCTGGGTGCTGCACCTGAGCTTGTGCCGCACATGATGCTGGTGTTCCAGGTGGGCAATGCTGACGTTGTGCAGGTGCAGACGTGGATTACTATCACCGCACTCTTCCAAGCATGGCATGGGTGCAGTGACAACAGCTTGGGTTCACACATTTGCATGATGCCTGCACCAGATTTGCAGTGATCTGGACTCTGATGCATGATGGGTCACTGCGGGGTAGGCAGCTGCAGGCACGTCGGTCAGGATGCAGCAATGCAGCTGCATCTTGGTCTTGAAATGGCTATGCTTGGGCTCACAGCTAGGGCATCCTCCCTCCAATGCAGGCTGTGGCGCTGCCATGGCGTGTGTTGCGCTTCACACGGCGCGGCTGGGTGTTCTTCCTTGTGGACTACTGCTATGTGAGCTTAAGAGTCTTGTTTTCTACTTGCCCTGGGTGGATGGCTGTGTTCTGCCGCTGGCCTGGACCTTGATAATCTTGAAGAATGTTGTGTGGACCTGCTCGTTATCCTCCCACTGTTGCTGCTGAGTGGTCGGGATGCTGCACCATTGCTGTGCTGCAGCTTGCCAACTTGGCAGTGGCAAGCTTCTTTCTGGCGCTGCCCTTCTTGGTCCTCACGGGCAGCAGCAGCAGTGGCAGCAAAGGAGGCAGTGGTGTGGACGCTTGGCTACCTGGCCTTGCTGCTTCCTTGTATGTACTGGCAGATGGCCCACTGGCTGCTGCTCTGCTGGTGTGGCAGTGTGCTTGGGTGCTGGATTCTGCAGACCACACAGTCAGGTGCGGCCCGCAGGTTGTTGCCTTAGTCAATTTGTCGTAAAAGAACCCATGAATGTCAACGACCGGCCAAGATAGGCTCCTGCATCATTGAGCTGCATCGCATCACATTTGATGCACCATTGCTCGCAGTGTGCTGATCCACCTGCTGCCAGGCCTTGCCATGTTTATGTACCGCTTCCACTGGCCCTGCCTGCCCCAACCGTTCCATGGCAGCAGCCTGGTCGGCAGCAACGCTTGCAGCAGCAGTACCGGTCACACACTGGGTACTGTACTGCTGCGCACATGGCAGCGGGCCGTACATGCACCTCGCGGCGATGCTGCAGATGTCAGTGGCACTGCGTGTGCATGGGAGGGGTCGTCCGTAGCCGCTGAAGCAGCAGGAAAGGCTGCAGCATCGTGTGCAGCCACACAACTCACGCACAGCAGTGGGCTGGGGATGGAGTCACGGCAGGGCAAGGTGATGTGGCTGGTCCTGGGGCCGCTCATCTTCTACTCAGCATGGCAGCTGCTGTACTTCCTGGTGGTTCAGGTGTGCAGCTGCTTCCCCTTCCTTGTCACAGCATGATGCCGCATGTTGTCTGCCAGCCAGCTGCAGCTGCACAGAAGCTAATGGATGCCTGCACTGGCAGCTCCCCGTATACGCACCTGGCATGAACACCAGCAGCTAACCATGCCGCCAGCAAGGCCAGGAGCACGGCCAGAAATGCCAGGCCAAGCTACCATGCCTGTGAACTGCAACATCATCGCAAAAGAATGCAGAAAGACACTATGTCTCTATGACACTATGTCGCTGCTGATGCATCACACACTCGTTGGCCACAGGTAGCGTTCCGGCGGCACATCCGCACGCACAGGCTGGACACCAGCTACAACGCGCTTGCGCGCCGTGCAGCACGTGCTGGAGGCCGCCTCAATAACTTTGTGCGCCATGGCAGCGTCGCGCGTCGCATCACAGTCTACGGTGCGTGACTGCGTGTGTGCATGGCTGCACCATGCGGCCTCGCCCGCCTTGCAGTCCACACACCTCTTGCAGTTTGATGCTGTGGAGCTGTGCCCGGTGCTCTGGGGTTGCCATGCCGTGATCGCCTGTAATTGAACACAACCTCCACCACCACCGCCCTGCCCTGCAGGGCTGCTGCAGCTGGCATTCAGCGTTGTGTCAGGGTCACTGGCTGTGGCCACCTATCACAGCTACCCACTTGCGCTGGCATGGCAGGTGGTAAAGTTTGCGGCGCCTCTGTGGTTCGGTGCGTGCTATCAGGCGCACAGCCGAACACATGCTGCGGCAGCTGCTCGGAGGGCAAAGGCGACTGTCGCGTCTCTCACTGCTGCATCTGGCAGCACAGTACAGGCCATGCAAGATGCAGCAGGGGAAGCAGCCAAGGGTGCATGAAGCACATTGTCGTGAGACAGGTTTGAAAAGATTCACACTGAAGCACTGGTGATCCAATGCACTGCACATTCTTTGGTGCTGCGGCACAGCATTACACATGACGTTGACGCACATTGGCCACCTGATTCGTGATTCAACCTTGGACCTTTAGTGCTTTTCAGACATTGGCTCTGGAGACACACGTCGTGACTGCGATCCGCTGACTCTCACGCTTTCATCCTTGTCTGACATCTTCATCAATACGTGTACGACGCTGCGGCCACAGCGCGCACAAAGCAGTAGCATCATACATACAGCACCATGTTTGTAACAGGAGGTTTGGGTAGTACAGTCACAGTCAGTGCAGCAGCAACGGGCCAGCACAACAGGGCACACCAGGCTAACCGCTCCATCCGCAGCATCACGATCACATGAACAGCAGCAGTCCTTGGCTCACCTGGCAGTCTCCCAACGTCAAAGGAGCGCGACTGCATGTGCAAGAAACCTGCAGCCGAGCACGAGCAGCCATGGTGCATGCTGCCGCTCAGTGCACATGCAAATACACCATGTGCACCATGTGGTCGTGGCTGCATGCTTGCGCAACCTGTCCTGGCAGAACCTCACTCGCACACACACTAAACGCAGCTTTCTTGAACAGTTCCCAAGAACATGGCCCTGTTAAGCTGCGCCTGGTGCCGCAGAACAAGCGGCTGCGTGCGCAAGGACAGGGGATGCTGGGGATGGCACCCACCGACGCGAGGCATGACATCCCACACCAGCGTCAGGTTGAGCTGCGTGTTGCGCAGGCCCCACCCATGGTCCAGGAACGCGTACTTGGTCTTGTGCTTCTTCAGCCGGATGAGCGCCTTGTCCTGCACATGTTACATACCAAATATCAGAAACATGCCACTAACAGCAGGTGTCCAAGGCGAGGCATGAGTGGAATGCTGCTGGCTTGTGAATCACGACAAGCACTCCCACATCATAACCATTAACAACTGGAAAGACCAAAACTTGCCCCTATTGTCTTGCCAGCATTGATTTTGCGTATAACCCCATACCCAGGATGCTATTTCGCAAGGACCTAAGGACATCATCAGGCAGCACTTTGACTGCCACTGCTGTGCTATCTGCAGCCCACCTTTTGTGTGATGATGGAATCCCATAGCACCACCTGGTTCACCTTGTGATCTGGCGTCACATACTCCGCCTGTGCAGGCAGCAGCAGGAACAACCACTCACCAAGTCGCCAACCCATATCAAGAGGTGCATGACGCCAACGCAGGTGAGTGCACTGCCTGTACATGCCGCCCTGCTTGACGTTAGAGTGTTGCAGCCAGGCCAGACCTGCACATCCCTTGAGAAATAAAACATGGAGCTAAGCTGAAAACATATGCAAGCCGGACCTGCAGGTACACGAAGAGCTGCTTTGTGTTCCAGCTAAATACTGAGCGCAGGTCTGCATCAATGTTGAACGTCACGACAGCCTGCAACGACCCAGAAACATGAGGCATGGTATGGTATGCTGCATGAGTATTACTGCCCTGTGTGGGGACGTGGAAGCATGAGCACAAAAGTCTGCTGGTAAATTTTAACTGCAGCCTGTGGCTTGCGTTGGGAGCGCTGGAGGCTCTGTCGCCTGCCTAAGGCACTCACACCCAAGCCTGCTTTTGCCATCATGCACGTGTGCGCGCATGCTCACACCTGGTCGCGCCCCCCATGGTACTGAGACACCTTCTTGACTTCCGCCAACGACACTTTCACGCTTGGGTTTGACTTGTGGAGCAGATCTGCAAATGTACATGCGCGTCGTGATCGTCGATCCAACCAATGATGGTTGCCGCAAAAATGATCTAAAGTCCTTTCTTGCTGCCGCACCCGTTCCTGCTGTAAGCAACGCTAAAACCCCCGCCACTGTTCCAAAGAATGTGATGAGCGCATTGGCTCTGTGATACACTGTGTGCATGTTCCCAGATGTAGTCTACGTCTCCTCAAAACCGCACTCAATGAACCCATGGAGAATTCAAGCATTGGACATGGTCATAGAAACCACACATGCACATTGCGTCTACGTTCTTGCTGAGCCACCTGATGAGATTCCCTCCATAGCTTGATTATCGTGTGCTTGTGTTTCGTTGCTTGCCATTCACACGACCCACGACAGGATGCCAACAACATATGGACTAACCATCAATGCGGAAAGTGGCTGGAGCGCAATTACTCAAGAGCCGGTGCGTCCTATGTGTCATCTAAATTTATAATGTACATGTGGGGCAGTCGAACATGTGGAGAAGCGCAGGAGGAACACAACTTGGATCCACGTTTATTGACCGTGGTAATCAGTCGTGGCTTCCGTCGCAGTTGGCAGATGCAGGAGCCAGGGCCAGCACCTTGAGCATGCTTGCATGGCACCTGTGTGTCCCAGGCATTGTCACCGTGACACAGCTTTATCTTTGACTCCGCAGAACATGACCACGCTGCTCAAAACCGGGCAGAGCGAGCTGTGGGCCTGCACGCTCAAGCCACACTCAGTCCACTACCATGAGCGCGGCATTATCGTGCAGCGCGATGACACCTACACTCCCTGGAAGCGGTGAGAGGGAGTGGCCATGGAGCTTGCAGTTAGCATGCTGGCACAGGGCCGAAACAGCTCACCAGCTTGCATGCACATGCATCCAAGCTGAGACCAGGCAGTAGGTGTGTGGTCTGTCTGAACTGTCACCAGTAACTCGTGTGGTGCACAGCAAGGTTGAAAGCAGTGTACTATGACGGCACAGTGCACTGTGATGGGAGTGTACTGCCTTCTGCACCAAACCTCTTCAATATGGCTGCCTGTGTGGCGTGTGTGCACATCACCAGCCACCATGATGTTGTCCTTGCAACCACCTTTGTACAGGCTCTGTGCAACACTGTATTTCTTAATTTTATACCTCTGTGGCGTCTGTGCAGGCGCACATTCTCTGTGGTGGGGCCGCCTGGCCATGAAGCCACCCGATTCCGGATGGAGAAGCAGCGTTAACAAGCGGACGGCGGAAATGGAGCCTTGAAATGCACCACGTGATGTTGTAGACAACAAGTGTGATGGCCAGCTCCCCAAGTCTGAGGCAGCTGAGGGACACTGCAACTTGGGGGTGCCTGGGAAAAAGATGGCTTGGGATCGTGGACATTAAGCAACACAGATGAACAATAAACAGCTGGGTCACTACATCAGCGCTGTACAGGACCGAGGCCCCTAGCTGTGCAGTCTTTCAAGTAGGGTCGTGTTGTGGACACATGTGTCTGTCAGCAGCTGCGTGGTTTACATAGCATAAATGTTTATGTGCACCGCTGACTTGCAACCTTTTAGCTCAGATGCCACCTGCTTCACATCGGCCCACTGCCCATCCCTACTCCATTTACCAAACAGTGTAAGACGCAGCGGGGCCTCCTGCCGTGCCTCACACATCTCACGCAGTGCTGGCAAGGATAGGACATCATGCACACTCATGCCGGCAGGGATGTCGGCACCAAGCCCCAGGCTATTTAGGCTCTGTGCACTGCGCACCACGGTCCAGAAGCTGGGCTCTACCCCTTGAACCAAGACCCACAAAGTGCGCAGCCGGCCTTTGCACAGCTGCAACAGCAGCTCCAGGGTTGAGCCGCCCAACACTCCACAGCGACTATCATCAGCGACATGGCTACCGCGTACGACGTCGAGCGTCACGAGCGCCACTTTGGACGCAAGCAGCGGCGCTAGCCCTAGCAATGCGGCGTGCAGCTGGTGTAAGGAAGGGGCAGAAGCATGTTCAGGGATCACAAAACGAAGTTGCAGAGACGAGCCATCCGAGGACGAGGTCTCATGGCACGGCTCGTGCCACCTGTGCGCCAGCACAGACGCGACGGAGTGTACCTGCTCCTGCAGCACGGCTGCTGCATGCAGCTCTGCAGCATCTGCTGCTGTTGCGGCAGCCCCCTCCTCTACACCAGCAACACCAGCAGGAGCAGCAGGTGCACCAGCTGCAAGGGGGATGGTGAGTGTACCCAGCTGCAGGTGCAGCTGCTTCATGGTGCACAGGAGCGGCAGCAGGAGCAGCAGCTGCTGCAGGCTGACTCCCCCAGACGCCCTATCACTACGCAATTTGATGCTCTGCCAGCATGACGAGGCTGGGGGTGTGCAGGCAGGCTGTGTGAGCTGTATGCCGTCCGCGGTCACATGTGCAAGGGTTGGCAGCTGCAGCAGCACATCCAATAGTGGCTGGTCCAGGCTTTTGACGTTGATGCTGACCAGGTGCTTGGCGGTGTGCGCCAACAACGCAGGCAAACGTGAATCTGGGCAGCGGACGACCAATGCAGTGAGCTGTGGGGCCAGGGCTGTGATGAGGGGCTGCAGACCCTGAGAGTCCCCGTACTCCAGTTCCTTCACATGTGGCAGCTGTGCGCGCAGCACCTCAGGCTGCCAGTCTGACAGTGGTGGTGCCAGCTGTACCCCTTCAAACAATGCCAACCGTGCCAAGCGCGTGCATCGTGCCAGGCCAGCAAAGAAAGGCTGGGGCAGGTTCCTGGGGGTGTAAACGTGCAGTGACTCCAGGCCAGGAAAGGCGGGGCCTAGCAGTGGCAACCATTTGCATGCCATGTCCTCATCATGCCCCTGCGTGGTCCAGCCATGGAAGAATGCGTGCAGAGAAATTTGCACCAACTGTTATCTACTTGCACCAACTGTTCTGTATATGTTTGTGCCCATCACAGTCATGCATACAGCGATGATGTGCAGAACTGCATCAGCACGCACACAGAACTTCACCTCATGCGGCACATCAGCACATGACGCAGGCACAGGGCAGATGTACAAAACCCTACCTGAAATGAAATATGTGTGACACAGCAGTCACGTGGAGCTCTGTCTGGTCCCACACGCGGCGTGCTGGCTGCGCACTGCAACACACAGCACATCTCCTCAGCGCTGGCATCTGTTGCATCCAGCCACACTATCAGTGGCCGCGTGCGTGCGCACAGCAGCCCACGCAGCTGTGCTTGTGCCAGCGCCCCACGGGCTAAACGCGCTGCACGCAGTGTGATGAAGTCTGTCACGTCTTGCAACAGTACACGCTGCAGCGCCTTGCTGATGCGCAGGATCAGCTTGGGGTTTCCCACAAGGCGGACCACCTGTGCCACAACCCCCTCTGGCAGGTCCATGAGAGTACGCAAATGGCCATCCATGTTTTCAACAACCTGCTGCTCCTGTCCATGTTCCCCTGCACCTGACCCCCATGCTGCTACCTCCTGCTGCGCCATGACAGCTTCTGCAGCCTCAGTGCTGTCACCCGCCTGCGCCTGGCTCATGGCACTGGCTCCAGCCTGCGTGTCGTGTTGCCACTCCTCAGCAGCCACCTGCTGCCACGCGCATGACGCCACAGAAAGAGGCAGCAGCCATGGGTGCAGACTAGGTAACTATGAGTGCGGATGGACACACCAGGGTGCATTGGAAAGAGCACATGCGCCAGGCTGCTGCATGTTATGCAAGGCCACGCATGGTGGGCTTGGTCATGCCACTGAAAAAACTCTGCCAGTTGCAGACTGGCCACAGCCCCCATGAAACCATTCATGGCAAACTCTATGCCGCACCGGTGTATCGTCGTGACTTGATGGTTCCATATTCCTTAAACGCACGGGAATGTGGCGATCAAGCACGAGTCTCAAAGCAGACTGCTGTTTAACATGGTTAGGTATTTCTAGGCGTGTCGATCGTGATCGTGACCGGGTCGTTCTTAGGGTTTAGGCATCATGCCAGCATCACCATCGGCTGAGCTTAGGCGGACAAATGCCAGACGATGTTGCACAGTTGTGAGCTGACCACATCATGACTGGCACGCAGCCAGGGCTCAGCCATGAAAGTCTCCTGCCTTGTGAACTTCTTCAGTCTTGCACCTCTCTGGGTCATCGTCATCTGGCACATGGACCAGCTTCTGGTTGTGCGTGAAGCCGGTACAAAAACAACACAGAGTGGCACTTTGTTCAAGTTGCTCGTGCCAGCCGTTTCTGCCTCAGCCTCCACCCATTGGCAGCCCGCTCTGGCTTGCAGATGTACCCCAGCCAGCGCACCCTGCTCCTGCTCCTACTCCACCCGAGCAAACCCAAGCTTGATAAGGGGTGGGGCCGGGGATGAGGGGCCATTGATTCTGTCGGGCGCACATCGTCGCAATCACAGCAGTTGTGGGTATGATAAGCTTAGTTGTTGTTGTTGTGTGCATGAGCGTGTGCGCACTCCAAAAGCCATGCTACCCAGCAGCGAGCAGCCGCCACACACGCCGTGAGCTGCGTGTTGACTCCCTCCCTGGCCATAGCTGCAGTAGCTGACGCGGCCATGATGAGGGCGCTGCAGCATGTGCACGCAGCCAGTGCATGACAGCTTTGTGCACTGTCACATCCGCCTGCAACACATCATGCACGCAGTGCCTGCCACGGGTCGCGGTGCCAGTGCATGGTCAGCGACTTGGGGCTATCCAGCGCAACCGCTACCAAGACCGGGCAGGGTGCAGAGCAGGAACGTCCAGGCACATGCTGGGCCGGCACACAGTATGACGGAGTCAATTGCACCTGACATGTGAACACAGCTGGATGCCCTGTGATCCAGCCCCAGCCAATCAGAACATAAGCATGAGTGTGTGGATCAGCGCAGCTAGGGGGTTGGGGTGGGGGTGGCAGCAACATGCATGTGGCTGGCAGGATGTGCACAGCTTTACATGTGGCAGGATGGTGCCAGGAAGGCCTTACGCCAGCCCACATTCTCCCACACTCACAACACCCACAACAATGACCTGCATTGGTGGCACCCCACCACATCACATGCATCAGGTCATGCATCCAGTACTGCATTGTACTGGAACAGGGGCCTGCTCCACCGTCCCTACCACTACGCACATTTCCGGACATTTAGCCGTGCTGCAACGCCTCGCGATAATCACATCATGCACATGCACCGCTTGTCACCTGCGGCCCCCTCCCCATCTCCCACCAACCATCCAGGATCGTCTAGCACACAACCAATGCACAATTCCCGTGTTCCCTTTATGTGCATTTAGTGCCTGAACCATACCTTACAGACGTTCAGCGCGGCCAGTATCACATTCTTACACTCCTGCACTCCCCTTACACCCTAGCTCCCTCGCAAGTTGTGTAACTTTATATGCTGGATGCATGCTGTATTGCATGAGAACAGCCTGCATGAATTGACTCATACTGGCCGTACCGCCCTTATAAACTGCCCACTGCGGAGGAGCTGAACAGCTCGGCAAACTCAGCTGCCGTGAGCTCCGACACCAGCCTGTGTATGCATGAAGGGTTCAAGATCCATACTTCAACGCATGCATATGAGCTTTCCCCACACACACTCAGGAGATGCACGGACATGCAGCTGCTCCACGACTTCCGTGAAGCAGGGTCATGGATCCGCTGTAGGCCGACAATAACCCAAGCCAGATCAAGCTATGCCGCACAATGATACATGCATACAACCCATATCCCACCAGCATACACAGTTACACACACCTTGCACGGAGTGCTCCCACCTCCACAAGCCATCGGCCAGCTGCACCAGCTGCCGCCACTGCTTGCCGACCGGTGCCCTTTGCCCTGGTTGCCGCCCCCGCTGCTGTCACTGGGTCACTGAGGCCAGCACCGTTATTACCCCACTTCCATTTGCAGTGTTCCTTGGGGTTGTGAGGTGCACCCAGCCCGTGTGCCTTCGTCTTGGTTTCTGCAGAGCTGTCGCTATGGGCGCTGGTAGTGCCCGTGCCTGCCGCGGGATCAGTGCTTGCAGTTGCTGCAGCTGTGCCTGTGCTGCCTTTGCTCTCCAGATCCTCATGCACAGGTGGCACCTGGGCGGCCATGTCAAGTAGGCCCCCTGCCGCTGCTCCTGGATTGCTGGCTGGGCGTGACCTGGCCGTGGAGGAGGCTGCAGCACTGCTGTACGCCTCCAGGGCATAGCTGCCTGCTGCGGTTGCAGGAGCACTAGGCAGCCACGCTGGTTCTGCAGCAGGAGTGTGAGAGTCTGTGGCGTTGCCAGCCATGACTTGTGCAGCTGGAGGTGTGGCATTGACCACGGATGGGGTGGGATGTGTGAGAGTTGCTGCAGCAGCGCCAGAGCTGGGGCTTGCAGCAAGAGCAGCAGCAGTAGTAGCAGGTGCTGGCACCAGGTGGGTTGGCCACCAGGATGGGTGGGAGGTCCAGCCAGGGTTGGCCCAGGCTAGGGGCACCCCCTGTGAAGAGCACAGCACCACCTCCGGTGCCTGTAAGCACAGCCAGAGGTGCAGGAAGGCGAATTCAGAGGTGCAGGAAGGCCAACTCAGAGGCACAGGAAGGCAAACCCAGAGGTGCAGGAAGGCACGTGCATAAAGAGCTGTGGGTGCTGCACTTGAGCATGTGGGCCAAAGCACACACTGGGGCTGAAGTATGAGCGATCGTACTTCCAGCTGTTGTGCCAGCCTAGGGGCCTGCTGGTTACAAGCTTCCACAGCACCACAAGCGCAGCAGGCCGCGGGCGTGCTGCAGCATCAACGTGCAACGAGGATGGCTTGGTACAAACGTGCATGGTGTCTCACCTCAAACACGGCCGCCTCCACAAGGTGTGGTGGCCCAGTTCCTTGCAGCACCTCGGCAGCACCCTGGAGTGTCTCTGTGGTCATGGCGGCTGCTGCTGCTCCGCTCACCAGCACGTGCCCGGAAGGTGCCAGAGCCGCGAGGCGAGCAGCAGCTGCCAGGGGATCATGGGCGGAGGCCGTTGCTGTGCTGGAGGGCGGGAGGTCTAGCCGCGCCTTGCTGCCGTGGCCCTGCACTGCTGCCGAGAGCGTCGAGATGCTGCTTGCAACCAGGCGGCCGGCGCTGCTGCGGTGCCTGGGTGGGCGATGGCGGCCGGGAGAGGGGTGGCTGAAGAAGCTGTGAGTGTGAGACGGGAGAGAGGAGGCGGCGATGTGACTCGCGTGTGACTTGCCATGGCCAGCTGCTGTGGCCGGCTGCAGCACGTATCGGGGCATGCCCAGAGTGTGGGGCCCGACCTCCACTGCCACAGCCCCCACGTCCATTCCCACGCGCAACCGCGGGCCGCGCAGCAGCGTCAGCAGCCGCGGCATGCCTCCATGCATCACCACTCCACTGCCCTCGGCCTCTCCCACGTCCTCAGCGCCAGCATCACCAGCACTAGCACCGGTACCAGCATCAGCGGCAGCAGTACCAACACCAGTGTGGGCACTGCCCCCGCCAGCCCCTGGCTCGGCACTGTGCTGGCTGTCTGCACCCTGATGCTTGATGATGTGTGCACCAGGTGTTGATGCATGGGGTTTTAATGCATGCGAGCCGCGCTTGGCACTCGCAGCCGCAGCAGAAGATGCAGAGGTGGATGTCATGTCTGAGGCACCATGGTGGCTGCTGTGCGGCTGCTGGCTGCCACTTGTCGGCTGGCTGCCGGAGGCTGTTGGGGGGTGCACCTGGGGCGCCAGGATGGTCACCTCCTCAAACAAATCATGCTGCAGCAGCTTCATGGGCCTGCAAGTGGTTTCAGCATGAGCAGCCCATGAGCTGCCCTGCGTCATCGCGTGGTGGAGCACACAGCATGCGCAGGGCAATGCAGCACACGTGCAGAAAGCAACCACCATGCGATGTTGACGACCCAAAGCCCTAAACCCCAAACAACGGCGTGTGCGAGCCATGCGCACCACGCATGCCCCATCATCGCCTTCACCAGGCATGTGGCCCATGCTGCTGCTGCATGCGCCCCCACAAACACAGCCATACACGTCGCCAAGCAAGGCTCCAGGCTGGCCATAGTGTCCTCTCTGCCGCTGCCATGACGTGCATGTCTGCAGCTGTGCAGTCCACCGCCACCGCCTGTGCCACCAGTGTGTGCCCTGCCAGCTGCTGCCAGCATGGTGGCTGCTGGCGGCTGTACATGGCCGCCACGTGTGGCCGCCAGCACCTCACACTTGTCACGGAATATATGGGATACATAGGTGGCCAGCTGGGTGTCCCAAGCGGCCAGCACTGCCCAGCCTGCGAGCCGGAGGGGGCACAGGCATGAAGTCAGGAAGAGAAAGCCAGTCACAAGGCCATACGGCAGGACCTCACCTTTTCAAGAGATGCAACCAGTTCTTTTGATGCTGGCGGCAGACGCATGGACAGGCAACAGCAGGCAGTAATTCACTGAAACAGGAGCAATCAACAAGGGGGAGAAATCCTGGATCTTGACAATGGGGGAAAACCCTGGATCATGGCAAGGCAGCTGCATGAATGAACACACACCGGTCAACTTCACGTGCGCCACAGCCACCACCCCTGCCACGGCTTCACCCACGCCCGGCCGGGTCGTGGCCAAGCAGCGAGGTGGAGGGAAGAACGCCGCGCGCGCCACCAGGCTGCATCAAGGGCAGGCAGGCGCAACCTCAGCAGGGCGGCCCACATCTGGTATGGTCATGAGGTGCTCTGAGTATTTTGGATCCTGTTAGCCAACAGACAACATGATGGCTATGGTACGTCAACCACTGTGCTTCATTTAGGAGTTGGATGCCACGCATCAGCACTGCCGCATCCTGAGCACCTTCCCTTAAGCACAAGACCCGCTCACCTCTGTGGAAGCGCCTCGAAGATGCGCATCTGAGTCTTAGTGTCTTTTGCGTACCCAGGCAGCGTGAGGTCCCCTAAGTGCCACACCACCGCCCCAGCAGGCAGCCTGTGCGCTCGCGCTGCCATGTGTTCCGCTGCGGATGCTGCAAGGTGCGACCTGCCTTTTGGTTGCATCCAAGAGAGCAAGCTGCGGCAGCGGCTGCGCACGTGGCCTGGTGCGTCTTGCTGGTATGGTGCGCTGACAGGCCCCTGCTGACCTGATGCGCTGCCACCTGCCCCCGAGTACAACTGCGGCGCCGAGCTTGCACCATCAGGACCTCCAGCTGACTCAGACGGTAGGGGCTCCTGCTGATGCCACGTGCTGTTATTCCCCAGCGGTGTGCCTGACGGAGTAGCAAGGTGGTTGCCTAGTTGGTTGGTCCCTAGCAGCAGCAGGTGGGCGGTGGTTGGAGAGAGCGTGATCTGGCCACCGTGCGCCACGTCAGCAACCGCCTTGGTGGTCATGAGCGCAGAGCCTGAGTGAGACGAGTGACAAGCGACACAGGTGTGACCCACGATTGCGCACGGGTGCTCAAGTCTGGATCAAGCTTGCATGGCCTCACTTGAGCACGTGCAGCCATGCAGCAATCACACCAGCTTCAAAAATAACTGCTTTCTGATTACTGATGGACCCAAGCAGGACCCCGCCATTAAAAGCGGCACCCACCCATGAAGGTCACGCGCTTTGAGGCCACATTGTCTGCGACCTCCCCCACCTTCACGCCGCTGTGCAGCCCCATGCGCACCCTCAGTCCACGCATGATGATCACTGGCCCTGTGCTGCCTCCCTTCCCGACCCTGCTGAAGCCTGGTGCTGTGCCCTTGCCATTATCGCTGACCCTGGACCCAGACTGCCCATGCCCCTGGCTGGAGCTGTTGCTGGCCAAGGGGCTAAGGGGCAGGTTGCTGGTTGAACCGTTGGGTGCCTGCTCCCCAGCATCCTGCACCGCCTGTGTGCTGCTGGAGTGGAACCTGTACAGCCGTGAGAAGAGGGTGCGCAGTGTGACCACACGTTCGGCGAGAGCGTGTGCTGCAGCGCCGAAAGGACGCCAGTCATCAGCTGCTGAGGGTGTGGCGAGCGAGAGGAGGGGCATGGCCAGTTCACCTGAGAGTTGGGTGCCAGAGTCCTGAGTGCCTGGCCCAGGGCTGAGCGGCCCTGACTCCTGGCGAGTGTGAGCTGAAGGGCTCAGGAAATCTGAATGGTCAGCATCCACTTCCACAAGGTCTTCAAGGGTGCTGGACCTGGCCATCCCGCGGGTGGGTGCTGACCAATTACTGCCTTCCTTCTGCTGCCCATCTGTACTGCCTGTAGCAACAAATGTACTGCCTGCCGTCAAAGATGAGGCAGCAGTGCTCATCATGCTTGGAGTGGGACCCAGGGCCTTGCCAGAAGCTGGGGTCTGACTGGCAGCTGTGCCGCTATGGCCGTGCACGCCGGTTGCGTTATTCAGCGTCTTGATGAGGCCACGCACACGGCATGCCTTGGACGCAGTAGCAGCCGTGGCGTCTGAAATGGTACGCGACAGCTGGCCCTTGGACGCTGTGCTGCGCCTGTCTGACCCTGCCGCATCTGCCATGGGCAGCGCACTGAACCGTACTGCCCCATGGTCCGCCCACTCCACCCAGCAGCTGCACAGCGCCTGGGCCTGTGCTGGCTGCAGCAGCTGCTGCAGTGAAAGGCCCACACCGTCCGCACTCGCCCGGATCTGGGGAGATGTGCCAGCTGCAAGGCCAGGGCCCGTGTGTGTGGCAGGGGCTGTGGGAGCGGCTGTGACAACGCATGCTGCAGGGTGTGCGAGTACCTCGGGGGGCCATTGTGCAGCCGCCAGCTGCTCCTGGGCCTCCAGTGCGAAGCGCAGCGCGGGCTCAGGGTGCGGCCACGCAGTGATGAAGGAATCGCCCTCGGTTGCACTCTCATCTGTGTGCACGTGGGTGAGCCGGGTATTGATGAAGTTATGTAATACTTGGGCTGAGGGTGCCCATCATCCTTGAGGTGGGAGAGGCAGTTGGTCACTGGTGCGTGATGAGGCCACATGCAGATGCAGCCGCGCAGCTGTATTGACGTAGTGGCACATCAAATAGCGAGCGGCAAAGCTGAGTCAGGGAATGCATCGTTGTAGCATGTTAGTGGGCTGCGGTGTGAAATGAGCAGCGTATGGGACCCTCACATCCGCCGTGCTTCAGCATGAGCCCCCGCAGCAGTGCATGGTGCATGTGCAACGCGGTGTTCATGGCATGGGCGTCCACCTCCTCCCAAAGAGTGGTGGACGACTCGATGTCTGCAGTGCAGCAGCACAGCCGTCCAAGCACAAGGATTGAGTACAACTAAAGTAAATCAATACATCTTATAATCAGTTTGATGATGCAATGCACATAGCGCCCTGAAGTAACGGTGGCCGGATGCACACCCAGCACCTTTAGCCCCCCAGTTCATGGTGTGTACACTGTGTACATGTGTAGCATTTGGGCTCTTCACCACGTGCAAGCAGCTATGGGCCAACCTCACACAGCTCAGCACACGCCACAGAGGGGATGCGCCGTGACATGTCAGGCTGCAATTCCACACTCTGCCTCACCTGTGACTAGCAGTGTGCATTCAGGCCCTGGCTTTGGCGCCTCCACCCGTCCTGCCAAACCGCGCCGCCGTGAACGAGAACGCTGCCACAACACGTACAACACACCAACAACACAGCCCGTGCCTGCAAGCGCATCCGCAGTCAGTGGTTGCAGCTTCGCACTCGTGCACCGTGTGTGTGCTGTCAACCATGCTGCTGTGTGGCAATGTTCATGCACGTGTGCCAAGTTGGAGCCTATGTGGAAGCCATGTCCGAGACAAGCATGCAGGCCATGAAGGCATCAAATGCAAGGCTTCGAACTGATCCCTGTTCTGCAGTCAAGATGTCAACAGAACGCAGGAAAACACCAGGGTCACACCACACAGGCAGCCAAGCACAGCTGCAGGGCATGACTCACCCACTGCAGGCACGACAACGGTCACAGCAATGGTCGCAGCCTTCCCCATGTGAGGCGAGGAGGAGCCTGGCGGTGGTGGCGGAGGGTAGGCAGGCTGTGCAAACACAAGCATGCACAAGCACAGGTCAACAGCTTGAGCCTGGTACAGTGCACTGATGGGCAAGCCGTGCACATGCCACTCGCACAGGAACTACATCTGATCCCAGCAGTCAGTGCTGGGGTGCGCATAGTGTTACTGGACTGAAAGCAGCCGGTCAGCAACAGGGATTAAGATTGGTTGCCTGGTAAAACGATGTGCTCGTCTAAATTACAAGCCTCACAAATGGAGGGGGTGCAGGTGGCTTGTAGTCGATGGATGCCCAATACAACGCTTGGGTACGTGCCAGGTCACTGATGGGGTGCAACAGAGCCAGGGACTGCGCACAGGGAGCAAAGCAGCAGTGACTACCATTCAAACCACAGAGATGTGCAATTGTGCATGTCCGTCTAAAGCACATCCAATAACAGCAACCCACAACATGCACCGCTCGTCACAGCGACACAATCAAAGTCCTCACCCTTGTGACAAAGGCTAGAGCATCAGCTATGCTCTCGCCCTGCACCGCATGCAGCAGTGCTGCCATGCCGAGCGTCACGCGGTGTGCGAAAGCGTTGGGCAATCTAAGATCCACAGCCACTGCGCACCAATGGGATAACAAGAGCAAGCCGTAGGGTCTAGCAACAGGAACAAAAAGACGAAAGACCAAACAGTAGGGTTACGATCATGGAGGAGTCTGGGAGTCATTTTGAGCAAGCCTACCAGCGCACAACAAATGCACCACTTTGGTGATAGCAGAGCAGCAGGACAACTGACAGGACAGTTCTTTCATCACCGTTAGGATGCTCCAAGCTGGCACGTGTCTGGGCCAAGAACGCGATCGTGTCTGACTCGTTGTAACCCCAGGTGGTGTACATGTCAACACGTGACAGGTGGTCATAACGGAAGGGCCCTGACTCTGATCAACCATGGCAAGTGGCAAAACACATCACATGTACTTGGTTGATATGTGTTGACATGATTGTAATACCATAGTAATGCATGATGATGATTATGACAGCTTGCATGATGTGAGCATCGCCAGTCCAAGTGCAATGGACACACAATACCGTAACTTCCGGCGTGATTCCAACAAATGGACAAAATTGTACAAGCAGTACATGCCGAGCCAGCAGCATCATGTGGTGCGTACCGCTGGTGGGGTGCAGCAAGTTGTCCCAGGAAGAGCCGGGGTAGGACATGAACGCGAAGAAGGCATAGCCGTAGTACTGGTACTCAACAGGTGCACCACTGGCCACGACTGCAGAAGCCTGCAATGAGGCGCAGGGCACAAAGCACCGCTTGGCATGCATGGTGCCAAGGTTCACGGTCTAGCTGACGCTGCAATCATAGACTAAACCCTGAAGCCTTAACTCTTGGACCCCAGTTGCCAATACCTTGCTCCCACAACACACGCAGCGCCAATAGACAGATAGCAGGATGATTGTTGGGCAGCAGGGCTGATGTGAGAGCCACCAGCATGCTGTGCTTTCAAACTCATTGCGACCTGAGGCTATGCACGACCAAGACCCCATGGCCTGAGGTGCACTGGCTGCAAAGCCCTCACCAGCGAAACCACGCGTGGCGCAATGTTGACAAGCAACACATCCCCAGTCTCATCGTCCACCACCTCCTCAGCGTAGGGGCACCGCACAGGGTCACATGGCACCAACGTGTTGGACGGGCGGTCCAGCACTAGAGTACTGCCCAGCTGCACCACATCCACCTGTCAGTCGGTCAGTCAGTCAGTCCGTCCACCTGTCAGTCAGCAAGAAAAGCCTGCGGCTGGTGTGCTGCAGTGCACCTGGCAGCTGCCAAACCCACGTCCTATCTAAGCACTGATGCGTATGAGCATGATGCCATGACACATTGATAAGCGTGCATAAACATCCTATATTAGACCATCCATATCAGGCCAGCTGGGCACAGCAGCCGTGCTCTTTCACTCCTGAAGCATTCCTCAAGGCATACACCAGTCCTCTGACATAGGAGCCCACCTGCCCGCGTGATGCCGTTGCAGGTATGTACTGCACCGTTTCCTCGCCAGATGCGTCATAACCATCCCAGTACCAGCCTGGCACAAATGCACACAAACACCATGGGCAGGATCAGTGGTTGCCTCACACAAAGGATCAGGGAATGCATTGGCCAAATGAGGCACTAGACTGTTATCTGCTGTCGATTTGCCACCAAGAAGCCCTTGACTGGCTTGCGGTGCAACAACAACAACAACTTGACCAAACGAGAAGGTTGTCGCAACCTCGCCAACCACTATGCGGCAGCAAGGTACATAGCACACCCACCGGCGAATGAGTTGGCCTTGAACTGGGATGCAAAGCCAAAGGTCATGGCGCACCGCCCCTGTGGACACAGTGTGGAGTCAGTACAAGAGGGACCACGGGGATAATCAGCCTCTGCCAATCCAAAGCGGGCTGCCTTTTGTGTTCTGTTGTTCTGCCCAAGAACCAGCATTCAACAAGCAAATGGCCCGTGGCCGCAGCAAGCCCGGCACTCCATACCAGCACTTCATGCAAGCCCAACCAATAAAGGGTTGGGTGTTGTGGATCAGTGACGCACTGTGGCAAAGGCTGGGCTGTATGTCAAGCACGCATCTCCTCGTGTAACTCCATCAAACCTGCCATGCAACAAACATGGCCAACAGTCATGATGGATGGGAGACCAGTGCCTGCCATGGCATTTGCACATATGCCAGTTTATATTGTTGGCCCTGCGATGACAGCTCTGGACGCGCTGTGTCAGTGGAGCAGCTCACACAAGTGTTGCATTCTGCGCCTGACTCACGTGGGACTGTCGATGTCCAGAATGCTTGTGGTGTTGGTCAGAGCAAAAGTACCATTCACTGGGTACGCGTACTTGTACAGCTGCCCGTACAACTCGATGGCGCGCGCCATTGCACTGGAGTTGCCCAGCTGCAGAGGTTTGTGTCAGTACATGCACGCGGGACATCGCATTGAAAACAGCACTGCTGCATGTGCAGCGGGTTGTTTGGGTTGTTTCTCAGGTGGTCGGTTGCCAGCTGTTTGTTACCACGTGCTGTGTTTTGGATGGATGCCGATACGTGTTGAGGACGAACTAGCTGACGCCACTAGGTGTGCAACTGCTCATGAGACGTCTATTGCACAAGGTGCTGCGTGCTGCTGCCAGCGAGTATCCTCAGCCTGTCGTCGTCCACTACTTACCGGCTGCATGGTGGCGGGGTCAAAGAACAAGCCCTGGGAGCGGCCATGGGTCTGCACCATCGCTGACCACAAGGCGATGATGATGTATGCTGCGGAGCACCTGCAGTACACATGCAGCAGCAGTGCATCCAGCAGCAGTACACATCCAGCAGCAGTGCATCCAGCAGCAGTACACATGCAGCAGCAGTGCAGCAGCAGTGCATCCAGCATCAGTGCAGCATCCAGCAGTGCTCCCGATGTAGTTTGAAACAGCAATACACCAAACACAAGCACATCTCTAGGATGTGCAGCTGCGTATAATGTGCACAGACAACGAGAAAAAGAACAATCAGCAGCTGCGTTCGATGCAACCTGCTCGGGCGGGGTCTCACAACTGCTGCTAGCTTGAGGCATGAGGGTGCATTTCAGCTGCAGACTGAGCATGACGACAAGTGCTGGTCGGGCACCAGTGTTGAGCGAACCGATGCCTCACCCCATCGATTGCTCCAGGCAGATGCCCCACTCAGGTGCACCATCGCCATCCCAGTCAGTGCCGTTTAGCTTTGCTGCAGCTGCTAGCAGCGCCTCATGGGTGCGCGGCGTGCGCAAGCCCGCAGCAGCCAGCATGTCCTGTCAGACAAGCAAGGGCCAGAGTGTACAGTCAAGCAAAGGTGCACTCTGCACCATGCTGCCAAGCAAGGCTGTGACAGTCCCCTGCGACCCTGTCCCCCAACCTACGCAGTGCGTAACAACGCCAAGCTCTGTGCCTTGGCCTGCAAGGACAGCGGCGTCCCTGTTCCAATGGTGGTACGACCAACCCCTCGCACCTTCCTCACAAACAGCGTGTAGATAGAGCCATCCAGAGGCAGGGCGATGGTACGGCCAGCATACACAGCAGCCACGTCGCGGAAGAATGCGTGGACACCTGTCCACTGGAGTGATCTGTCTGCAGGTGGGGCAATCAGGACCGCAAGAGATGTGTGCAGGCTGCAAGTGGATGCAGGTGAAATGATGCCCATGGCAGGGTGCTTGGGCTTACCAGGTGGACAGCAGGCCGGGATCTGCCTTGCAAGTTGCAGTCCCCTAAACCTGGAGCCCCGAGCCAGACCCCTTAGCCCCAACAGCCCTCAACCCCAAGCCCTAAATGTCGACCCTGCCACGTGAAGCCCTGCATTAGAGTGCGCTGCAAGGCTGCATGTGTGCTCATGCCCTGCCCACGCCTCCCATCCCGTCATCCTACACCCACCAGCAGAGACCACCAAGGCCCCAAGATCCTGCACTGCTCCAGATTCTTGGAGCTCGGATAGCGAGCTTGAGTCGACAATGTATGAGTCATGCAGTGGTGCGGTACGAGAAGCTGCACTGCTCAACAGCTCTTGCACCGCAGCGGCAGCGTACCTGTAGGCAGCAAGGCGACAAGCATACATCGATACATGCTTTACCAAAGTTTAAGCTCTGCGAGGTTTCAAACAGCTTGAAACAACACTTAATGCTCGGACAGTTGGCATTTACATGCGCCAATGCACAAGCAAACCACACCCCGCTTACTCAGAACTGGGCTTACTTGGTAACTGGCATATAGGTGACATTCATGCGCAGAGCTGATGCAGATAGTGTTGAATTGGCTGCCTGCACCATGTATCTCAACAGGTATGTGTCTGGACCCTGTGGCAACACCGATGTAGAGCAAGCAGATGCTGAGGTTGGCCCTTTTCCATCAGCAAACGCTATCCAGCATTGATGCGCAGTATGCCAACAGCACAACAACATGGGCTCTGCGGGCCATTGTTGCGTCTTTCTGTGGCCGCATCCCCAACCCCGTGCAGTCGTGTCAGATGAGTGTATGTATGCACATGCAGCGTGACGTATGCAACATACACAGATCCACAACCACGCCTTGTGCATGTGTAGCGTGTACATCGTCCCACGCACCATGACCCTCAGCCATCCACTTGGCCTCTCCTGCTGCTGTTGCACAGCATTGGTGCAGTTGAACATGATCCTGTGAGCAGCAATCCGTTCTTAAAGCTCATTCTGCATGTGCTGTCAGTTGACCACCACTTTGAACGGGGTAAAAGAAGCGTGCCTGGTGATGAGGCTTCGAAGTAAAGGGTTGGGATCGTTGTTGTAAGCAGACGCGATCAAGGGGTTCACGCCTGTGTTGTTGTCACCCTGCCACCAAACACGCTGCATGCACGCTGCCTGCAGGGCCTCGGTGAAAAGCCCCAAGCACGTTTCATTGACACTGGAGCCTGTTGACTCCTGCAGCAGTTCCCGTTGATGCGCCTCTCGATACTGACCCGACTGATGATCATGCTGTCGTGCGCATATAAAACTAAACGGTGTGCATAACACGACCAGCACTGCTGCCGTCGGCAGCACCCGAGCGTGCATGGCTTACGAATCACTATTACGACATGTTTCTAGTTGCGATAACGCCTTCTTGCCTATGGGCTTGTCCATTGCGTGATAGATACCTGGTACTGCCTTGTGGGGCTGTACATGACTATGATGAACTGCCATGTTGCAATACATGAGGCACCACATGTGCTACAGGTCATTATATTCTGCTTATTGATACACGCACCACCGGGTGGCTGCTGCCAGCTCAATGACATCGACAGGCAGGCCAGCAAGTGACCATCAGAAGCAAAGTACAGGGCAACCAAACCACACTCTACTTTCTCAGGCTCATGTGTCACAGATGCGCACGAAACAATGAAGCATAATACCCGCGCCACACGCATGGCTCAAAATTACGCATGCGGTCCTGCATGCTGCTCCTCCTGCACACTGACAAACAGCAACAACTGATCAACCAACACGCCTCACGCTCGACAAGTGAACTCTCATGCCACATCCGTATGTTGCATGCTGGTCAGGCACGTTAAACCAGGAGGGTAGAGCCTCATGGGTTGTGCATGACCCTACATGCCTTAACTACATGCCGGTGTGCCCGTGTGGTTGTTCATGTGCCCAAGATCCCAAGGACATCACAAACCTCTCATGCCTCAAGCCCCTCATTTCCATCCCTTCACTCGTTTGCACCACCAACTCACTCTCGTTGTACACAGGCTCGTCGTTGGCAACGCGTGCGAGTACCAATGCCAGGATGCATGCCACGTAGGGAGCACGATGAGATACATTGTGATTAGCTGCTGTTGCTGCTGGTTTTACTGGTGTCCCTAAAATCCCTACACCCCAGGCCTGGCCGTGATCGATGAGGCTGCAAGCCACGTGTCGCCAGGCATGGCAGAACCCTTCAAACACCACACGATGCTGCTGCGGGCTGATCATGTCAGGCGCACGCTTGCCAGTGTGGGGGAAGGTAGAAAGTAGCAGAAGCTGCTCCTCCACATTGCAGCAGCACACACGAAGGCGTCCGCACTGGCAACTGTGGTGCCATTGCATTCCATGTCTACATGGAATCATTGGCCACTGGTGGATTGGACGCCAGTTGCATGTGCAGCCGAGCAGCAGCATCCAGTCTGAAAAGGCTGCTCAACAGGCGACGGCGCCTGTTCTGGCAGAGCCAGTGTGCCTGATCAAGCCACGTCTGCATCCTGGGCCACGCGTGAAGATGGGTCCTCGCCGGGGGGTGCAGCCGCAGACATGCCAGCCACAGGCTCATACTCGGTCAGCTGCAACGCCAGCTCCACCACTGCAAACATCTTGCCCTTATCATCCTTCTGACTCACTACTCGGGGCACTGCCACCAAGCTCAGGCCTCCTGTGCGGGCACGCAGCTGTGCCTGCACCATTGCAACTGCAGCAACTGCCTTTTGCAGGCCCTCCCCCAAGCCCGCGCGCAACACCAGCACAGGGCCACCACTCGGAGCTGCACTGGTGGCTGCAGAGGTATGCGCACGCACAGCCTCATTCACGACTGCGATGGCCAGCTTTGTGACGTCTGTGCGGTTGCTGATGACGAGCGTATGGTCAGACTGGGAGGGGGCACCCAGTGCGGCCTGAGCAGGCTCTCCTGCAGAGCTTGAACTGGCAACGTCCCCTTGTGCTGCAGGGGCTGAAGCAGGCGCGATGAAGCTCGTAGAGCTGGGCAGTATGTTCTTGTGCACCGCGACAGACAGCAGCTGGTCTGCGTCCAGGTACGGCTGCAGTACAGTCACACCCGGAGGTACGCGCGCGCTGGCAGCCATACGGTTGCGCAGTACAACTGCCTTGGTGATCTTGTCCAGCTGCAAAGGCAGTGATGCGTCGTGCCGTGTGGTGACAGCAGCCGCTGAAGCAGGCGCGGCCACTTCGTTCGCCTGCCGCGCCCTGCCTGCACGGCGGCCGGGCGGCAAGCTCGCGGTCGCGGGTGTCAGCGCTGGTGTGCGGCGCAGGATCGCCTTGTGCACAGCGCTGTACTCCAGCACGTGCAGCACAAGCACTGGCCCGTCCATCTCCCCTGCTGCACCGCTCGGATCCTCATCCAGCAGCTCTGGGGCCAAGGCCAGCGTTGTGCCGCGCGGCAGGCACACACTGGCCTGAACCTCGCGCAGCAGGCTCAGCAGCGGAGAGGCAGCCTCGGGTGATGCCACGCAGATACGCCAGTAGCCATAGTTCAGCAGCTGCATGAATGGCGTATAAGGTTTTGGGTCACTGAACTGCATAACCGTGAGCGGTGTGCCTAAACCCTGAACCCTGAACCATAAACCCTAAACCTTATAATCAGATGGGCCTGCACACGCTCTACGTCAAAGCGACTATGTCCATGTCGGATCACCACAACCGTGGCACGCAGATCACACCTGTGCGATGAACGCGCGCTTGAAGCTAGCACGGTCGGTAGTGTGCCAGAACGTGCCACAACCGCCCGGCAGTGCTGCAGCGCTCAAGCGTGGTAGCTGCAGCCGGGCTGCACGCAGCACGAGAGGCTCTGTGAGCTCTGTTCCTGCGCGCGTCAGGGCACAACATGAAACAACCATCACTCCACAAAAGGCATTGTCAGGGAACAACATAAAGCAACCATCATTCCACACCACGCAGTGTCCTGAGGGTGGCGATGAATTCAACCAAAGACGAGACGAATTCAAACAAAGAAGGAAACAATGCCAAGCCAAACACTATCCACTTCCTTCCCCAACATGCAGTCCCGGGCGTAAAACCGTGTAATTACAAGCACTTGTGATTGACATGACAACCAAGCCTAGGGCCCGTGCTGTTGAGTGTTGAGCCAACATGTGCACTCACGCTGGCTGCTCTGGCGGCCACCCTGCCCCTTGGGTGCTTGTTGGGGAGGGTCCTGCTGCTGCTGCTGCTGCTGTGCTGCTGCTTGTGCTGGCAGTTGCTCCAGGAACAGGAAGAGGTTGCCCTTGTCTGAGGCCGCCACCATGTCACATGCACCCGACACAGCATGCAGGGCAAAGGCCACCTGGGGCACCACGCCAGTGCAAGAGGCAACAAGTCAGCCTCCTTTGAAACAAGGATGCGCACCATGGCCGTAGGTGACGCGTCCTGTGGCGCACCCTGAACATGTTCCAGGTAATGGATTCCAGGCTCATTTCCCCAGGGTTTTATACCAGAACCTACCCATGCCCCACACCCTAACTGTGCAGCAAAACCTGCGTCCAGCTCGCTGCAGCTCACCTGCTTCTCACGGCGCACCACCACCTCCACCTCTGGACGTGATGCCATCAGCCGCCCCAGCACATTGACCTGGTCACCAAAGCAGCCCAGCCACAACATGCGCGAGGTCAGGCAGCACACTGGCGTGTGATAAGGGATATGAGGCACACAGGGCATGAAGCATCTCATCAGGGAAGAGTGTGATCCGCAAGGTGGCTACGTCTGGTGTGCACTGCAGCGCACCAGTAGTGCACGCTTCTCACTGCCATCAGCTGCCAGGCCCTCAAAATCGCCCACATCTAGGCTTGGGGTGGGCAGGCTGCGCTTGAAGACCGTCACCTGTTGAAGAATGGCAAAAAAAGTGGAAGGATTCAGACGTTGGGATGCACGATAAGCTGCTGTGCAAGACAAACTGTTGCTTGGTGTGGTCCGCTGAACATCATGGGATTCATGACCATGGAGGCCGCTTGTAAAAGGGTGAAGGTATGCTCCTGCACTGTTGCACTGGCACAACAAGTGAAGCTGGAATTGTACCGCCTGTCCTGCACCTGGAAGTACACGTCCCGCTGCTGCTGCTGCCTCAGCTGCCGTGGCGTGGCATCTGCCTCATCAACCAGCTCGGCTGGGGAAGATGGAGGAGCCATGTCCTCCTTCACCACCTCCAGCTGCATGCCGCAGTCCAGCCCACTACCCTCCTGCACAGTGCCAACGTCCAAGCAGTTGAGTGCAGCACCGGTCAAGCACAGTAGTGAAACATACAAGCAAAGCTACGCCCACTAGACAGCAGTAAAGAAGGCACACAGTGCGACAACAGCGGACGGACGGCAAGGAGTGCACCAGTGCAACATCTCAGCAGCAGGTTGGGTGGGCATGGAACAACACAATCAGGGTTGAAGGAGCCCGGTGTACATGAACTGCAGTACCCAATTGTTAACTGCAAGTTGGTGATCGCACCCGGCTGCTGCTTGACATGAACTCGCACCTGCAGCCTCGTGCGTGCCTCTGTGACGGCGGTGAACACATGATGCAGTGCCTCCGGCCCCCGTGCCTTCATCACTGCAGCCGGTGCCAGCATCAGGCGGCGCACAACTGCGCGCGCAAGCGCAGCCGGTGACACGCCGCGCCCCACCAGCAGGGGCTCGCTGCCTGGTCCCTCAGGCAGAGTCACAGTGACCGCAGGAGTCAGGGACACCACACCAACGTCCATGCTGGGTCCAGCTGCAGCCAGGGCGGCAGCTGCTGTGCTCTGCTTGTCAACTTTTCTTTTGGAGGGGAGCGAGGGGAATGCCCTGCGTATGGAAGGCACCATAAGGCGGGGCATGAATGCAGAAGGATTGTAGGGATTACAGCATCATATACCTACGCGTGTGGCAGCTTCAGTGCATGCTGATAATGTGATCACACTGGCGCAAGCACAATGTATTGCCAAGCATGGCGCACTTGCAGACACAGCTAGGAGATGTCGGCAGCACAGCAGCATGGGGTCATCTTGGCTGGTCCTGGCATGAAGCTGGCTGACCATGCACAGGCCCATGCAAAGCTGACGCAGCATGAGGCCATGTGAAGGTGACCACACACTTACAAAACTGTGGCGACATTGCCCAGCTGCTGCTTCGCATTAGCGAGGCACCAGGCTGCAGAATACACTGCCTGGGGCACGTTCTGGAGCTGAAGCTGTGCGACACCGGACGCCAGGGTTTGTACAAGTGCAGATGCGGATGGCACGCCGCTCGTGACGGTCACATTGGGTTGTGCAACTGGTGCTTCCGCAGCAGGGGTGGCTGCACCACCACAAACAATGACAATGGAGCGAGGCCGGACGGATGAAGTCTTCAATGCAATACTGCGATGCGAAACATTAGGACGATCAATAGCAAGCGCGGCTGTTCTAGAAAAGGATTTGTTGGTGGGGGACCCCACGGATCCTTGTAAACCCTGGATCTTCATCGTAACATATGCAGCTAGCACATCAGACGGCCAGGATGGGGAAAGACAATGCAACTGGCTTTTTTGCAGTCACACTTGTTTGAACTACTGTACTGCTTGTCGTCAGGCCAGCCGTTCAGGTCCGGTTCCCACCCTGTGAGAGTACGGGTCCGTCGGGTCGGGGGTGCGAGCATTTCTACCACCGATAATAGCAGATTTGTAGGCAGCAAGGATTTCTGCAGCAGAACGAGCTGCGCAGCGTGATAAGAAGCATGTCAGCGCGCGAGTGGAATCAGAGGGTCCACAAAGGGCACGCATGCACCAAACTGGGCAGTACAGCAAATACAGTGCTAATAAGCTAGGAAGCCAAGTAAGGGAGATACCGTAGTGTACATATCCACCAGGTGCGGAGGGGCAGCAGCCAGGGGCTTGACCGTAACCAGCCAACTGCAGCAGCTCTGCAAGAGCCAGGTGTTGGTGCCGCTAGGATTCGACTGTGGATTGTGCATTAGTGACATTATGCACATGAGGCTCGGTGCAGTACCCAATCCCAATGATAGATGGAGGCAGTCCAGCGCATGCGCGCATGAGCAGGGCAGCGCTGTAAGGTGTCAGCAATAGCCATCCATGAAGTGCAGCCAGCTCTTGCACAGCGGGCCCCTGTACCATCAGATATCAGGACAAAGTATGACCCAAAATACGGTAACAGCAGCACAGTCAGCAGGCGCGCGTGGGTGAGAAGAGGGGGCAGAGGCATCATAGTGGCGTCTGCCGTGAACACCCCAGGCGAGGATCATGCTTAAATGACAGCATCCGGCAATAGCCCAACAGGTACATGGGTGGCATGCGTGGACCCATTAATGTCTTCATCTACCACAGCAATGACAGGCGGAAGCAGTGAGATTTGCACCTAGACCCTATGCCTGAACCCTGGATCAGATTTGCAGCACGATGGTGTGGGCCAATGACGCCACAAGCCAGTGTCCCTTCCGTGACGGCACCGTGTCCCTCACCGTGCCAGTAACCCCCTAAAGCCTAAACTCTAAACCCTAAACCTCTAAGGCATGCCGTCTTTACAGACAACTGATGGCGTTGCATGGAAGCCTCACAGCAAGAAGCCATGGCACCCGCCAGCGTGGCAAAATGGCAGTCCCTTGCAATCGGCATGTCATGGGCATCTAGACCGCTGCTGCACGTCTAACACTCGTATGGTTGTAAGTGCCAAACACATGCACCGGTCACACTCACATCATCAGCGCAACTGACATGTCCCTTACACGCAACTTAGGACAACAGCAACGCCAACATGCAACAGAAGTGTCAACTCTGTGTAGTGTATGACCCCTGCATGCTATCACCATTGCAGCTGCCTCACGCGCCATCAGCCTCACACTTTGTTGCTTCTGACAGCTTGCCTGCTGCGACCTCCTGCACCACCGCCACAGCCGCACCAACATCTAGGCACCAGTGCCTGCCCCCAGCGACCGCAGTGCCTGCACCAGCACCCTGCACCTGCACCTTTGCTGCCCCTTCCTCCAACCCGCATGCAGCACGGAGCTGCGCCACCAGCCGTGTGCACGCCGCTTGCGACCAGCCCCACAGCGCTCTAAACGATGGGCTGGCAATGAATGCACCCAACAGGTCAGGGCCGCGCACACTGCTCACAGCCTGCTGAGCCACATCAATGTACGCATCTAAACTGGCAGCCGCTGCAGTTTGGCACACAGACCTGACGCGTGCCACACAGCCAATCAGCACAGGGCCAACATTGACATTGTTGTTGCTTCCTGCTGCTGCCAGTGCTCGTATCAGCTCAGGCACCAGCCAGGGCGCAGGCTCTGGCTGCTGGGTTGCAGCCGCCACCCAGTATGCCAGCCGCACCGGCAGCTGCTCAGCCAGCAGCAGCACTAACGCCAGCAGCCCTGCAGCTGCCTCATGTGTAATGGGGAAATGCACTTGAGCGGCATCCCTGCCCAGCTGTTCAAGGCCTGCTAGCAGCGCGCCATACCATTGCACAGCATCCACGAGCAATGTCAATTCATCTGCAACGCGCTGCCTTCCCGCTGATCCATTGAGTCGTGTTGTTGCTTCCTGGGGGATGAACAGTTCGCGCAGCAGGTGGGCGGCACCATCAGAGATCACGCCTGCCATGTGTGATGCTGGCGGTGGTGCACACAACAGCGGGGTTGTCTGCATACAGAGAGCAATCTGAAACCACTCGTGCACCTGTTCACACTGTTGGAGAGCTTTGTGCTGCAGCAGCTGTGACGGCCAACCGCGCATGCAGGGCGCGGGCGCATCAGGTAGGCTGCCCAGCTTCGCCACCAGACGTATCAGCAGTGTGGATGCCAGCAACACCGCCTGTGGCAGTTGCAGCGCTGCCCGTGCTGTGGCACCGACTGCATAGCAGGCATTCAGCTCAGGCTCAGGTCGTGCTGGCCTCATGGCATCAGGTAACAAACTGTCATCAATGATTGCCATACTGCTGGCGGCGACCTGCAGGGGTAAGCCAGACAAGCATGGTGAGCGTTGCGCACAGAGATGACCAGCAATGATGGGCGGGAAAACCTCCGGTAAAACAAAACAGCACGTGCTGGTCACGGCTCAGCAAGCAGGTCATGTGTGGCCCCTGTGCGCAGTGCTGCCCCCGCGATTCCAACACAACCCTTGCAAATGTCAAGTCGGCCTGTTTCAAGGTTTAAAGAGAGTCGACCTGATACAGTAGCAGATCTAGGAGTGCCTCCAAGTAGTCAGTAGACTGTTATCTACTGTCCACTTGCCACCTAGAAGCACTTGACTGGCTTACGGTATAACAACAACAACAAATGGCAAGTCAAGCTGTTACAAAAGAAAGCAGTACTTGGACTCACCTCCCGAACCAGCACAGCAACATGATAACCCTGCAGTGCTGCACGCCACGCATCCTGTGCAGGTCCCCAACTGCTGCTAATGCTGCCTGCCCCTCCCTGGGCCCCATCACACAGCCAGTAGCTCAGGGCTTGCATGATGGTGCAGCAGTCAGAGAGCAGGGGGCTTAAGCCACTTGGACCCAGGCCTGGCAGCAGCACACTACTTGCGCTGCAATAGAGCATAGTTCTAAGCCGTGCAATGATCCAGAGCACATACAACCATGCGCCGGCTGCGGCGCACGCCACATCTGCCGGACTGGGCACTGCTGCCAGCACAGCCCCAATGTCTGCGACCGATGCAGCGCGCAGCGTGCAGGCAAGGGGGTGCAGCACGGCCTGAAGCACAGCCTGCATGCTGTTCATAATGCGGTTGGCCATCTCTTTGTCCGTGTCCTCCAGGTGGATGTCTGTGGTTTCAGCTACCGCTGTCATGACCACGTACGCGGCTGCAGTCGAGAACTGCGGCGCATGCTGCCTGCTTCCAAACAGAGATCCAGCAGGTACAGTTGTGGGTTGCATGTCAAGGGGCGGCAGCTGGCTCAGGCTAAAAAGCACCCGCTGTGCCTGCGCATACTGCGGATCGGTGACGAGCGTTGCAACTGCTGACGGGCGCCAAGCAGCCAATGCTTCCAAGCAGTCCGTGGCAGCCACTGTGGCTTCCCAAATGGAACAAGTATCATCGGCAATGGGCATTGACGTTATCACCAGCACCTGTGCAGCTGCATCCAGCAGCTTGTCGGCATGTTTGCTGTCCTGCAGCGATGGCACGCACCGCCACCACCACAGGGCAGAGCGCAAGACCATATGCAGGAAATGAATGGGCGCAGTCAGGAGATGAGCCTGCTGGCCCGTACCACAGCTGGGAGCTTCATCTGCAGCCAAGCCTGCCGATATGCAACCCTTGACACATGCAGTCACGGCCTGCATGCCGGATAAGACACCGAGAACCAACTGAACCGCTGATGGGTCCCCAGTCGCAGCCACTGCACGTGCTGTCGCTGCACACATCACAGTATGCAAGCCCACCAGTTGCTTGTATGTCGCCTCAGGTGCCTGCGAGCACGCAGTGAACACATTGTGATGCTGAGCTGCATCCGGGCATGGATGGACATGTGGCATACTGAAGCATTGCAGGTTTGTGGGCACTAAGCCGTGTCATGATGATGACGGTGGTGAGCTGAGGTGCATCGAGGTCACAGCATGGCAGATGTTTTCATGGGTTGAATGCACCAACACCTGGCAAACGTGAGCGACAAGCAGGATAGGTTTGGAAACGTGCTTGATCAGCCAGCTGTTGCTGTGCGGTGCACACCACTGCACCTACCATTGGTGGAAGCACGCGCACCAGATTGGGCAGCGGCTTCAGGGGGCACAATTCAGCATCGCGCAACTGTATGACGAGTCCGGTTATGCGAAGATAATGAATGACCAGTGGGTCCACAAGCACACACCTGGCGCTCCCCTTCTGGCCAGGTGCCAACTGCTGCGCAAACATCACTTGCAGCTGGGGCACGTGGCTGCAGAGCTGCAGGGAAGGGCTGTGCGAGGTGGCCATGCCATGATCGTTGGTGATTGGCACAGTTGCACGTGTACCTGTCGCAGCCGCCAGCGACTCGAGCCATGTGTTCAGCCGCACCAGCAGCGCCAGGTGGCGGCGCAGCAACGTGTCAATTGCATGCGCCACGCTCACATGCTGCTGCTGCTGCTGCTGGCCGCGCGCTGCTTTGCCCCCGAACGCCACCAGCCTGGTCCATGCGGGTGCATCAGGTGTGCAGCAGCTGCAGGGGCCGCCATCACTGTCTTGATGCGGGGGCATGAGCCGCTGTGCTGCATGTGACAGCTCTATCAGCACATTTGACTGCAGCAGGCCCTCCACCAGGGCCACATCCTGGGGCCGTGGGGCCGGCTGGGCAGGGCCGCCCACAGGCACCAGGCAGCTCACAAGCGCGAGCGCGCAGCTGGTCATGCGCGCCGCATGTGCAAACTCATGCGGCCCTGGCTGGGAGGCCATGCCCAGCTCCTTGCAGCATGCTGCGACCTGTATGGGTAGTGCATGGGGAGGGTCTTTGCAGTAGCTGAAATCTCAGGATCGCAGCCGAATGCAATTTGCACGTTCATGGCGGAACTGCATTGCACGCAACGAGGCAAGCCCAACCTGCTCGCAAACCCGAAGCGCTTGCGAAGCTGGAAGCGGAGCATTCCCTCTTAGCAATGCGATGCCGAGCTCCAAATCAGCTGCGGCCTTGTTAATCTGTTGCTGAAGCCGCAGCTGCCGGGATCTGGTGCTGTTCATGCTCGCAGCTCAAGCAATTCTGTACTGTCCTAATGTCGAGTCAATCAAAACAGAATTTGAACAGCCGGATGATAACAATCAGGTTTGGCATCAAGGTTGATAAGCTGGGTTGTGTGCCCAAGCCTGCCGGTGAAGCCAGTTAATTAATGATTTTGCGAGATGGACCCTTCTTGATGCTCAGATGGCGCAGTAGCCCACGGATCCATGTAAACCCTGGATCTTCATCTTAACATGTGCAGCTACCACAGCAGACGGTCAGAGTGGTAAATGGCAATGCAACTGCTTTCTTCGCAATCACACTTGGTTGAATTATTGAGCGTGCAGCTGATCTTCACGTCAATGTATTCGCTTGCGTGCACCGATGGACATGTGATCACCTATTAGTGCACGGCATCACATGGCCGATGATGTGGAAGCGCAGCTGCGTCAGCCATTGCTACAAGGTGAGCCTGATATGCCTCATTAAATATTTACACCACCGTTGCGCCCTGATCACGGTCGTTACTGTTAGCATTATGATGATCCTGCTTGCATGGAAAAATGTGCTGGGGAGCGCATCTGGCAGCAGAGCCACTCATGGAAGGCATGCGCTGGCGTGTGCGCGCACGTGCGTGTGCAGGCAGTGGGCTGCCTTCACGTGGGGCGGTTCGCACAGCACAGCATGCACAGCGGCATGCAGCCAACAGCAGCAGCCGCACTGGTCCTGCAGCTGCAGGGCAGCCACTCCGATCTGATGGCCACAGCTGGGGCAGCACATGGGGCGCGCTTTTATTCACATGGGTGTCACCTCTCATGGCACTGGGGGCTACCCGGCAGCTGCAGCCACAGGTGCGTTGGCATGGCATCCGTGCATGGCAGCGTGGTTGCAGGATGCATCCGACTGTGCAAGGCAGCCCCTGATGGCAGTCTGGCCTCGGGCTCCATTTCATGCAAGCAGCTGCTCTGCGCTCTGGTGCACATGTGCACAGCCGCGCCGTGTGCTTTCAGTGCCCACCCGCAGCGTTCGCATCATGCTGTGCCGTGCTGTGCCGTGCTGTGTTGTGCTGTGAGCTACAGGACCTGTTGGAGCTAGATGTGGAGGTGGAACCTGCCACGTGCGGGGCCCGGCTTTGTACCGAGTGGTATGCCGAGCAGCAGTGCAAAAAGTCCGCCCGCCGCTCGCCCTCGCTGCTGCCGGTGCTGTGGCGCATGTTTGGGGGGCCGTACATGTGGCTCGGCCTGATCAAGGTGTGCCCGCTTTTTTTGTGTAGGACTGCTTGCTGCCGCCATCATAGCAGCAGGGATTATCTCTGCAGCAGGGAGCTGGAGTACCTGCATACTGTGTGCGCATGCACTTGAGTGTGCTCGTGTGTTGGACCCCGTCAGAGCTTATGTCTACAAGTATGGCTCTGCTGTGCTGTGCTTTCTTGCTGCGCACTGCAGCTCACCAACGATGCCCTCTCCTTCGTGGGACCTCTTCTGCTGAAGCTTCTTGTGGATTGGTTGGCCCACAGTGATCCCCACCCCAGCCCTGCTCCTGCCGTCCAGCAAGGCCCACATGAGCAAGATATGCCTGACACACTGAACATGTCGGAAGGGCAACTAATGACCAGCAGCCACCTGGGCATGATTGCAGCCCCACCTGATGTGCAGCAGTGGGAGGCGTGGCTGCAGCAGGCATGGCAGGCTGTGCTGGGCATGCTGCATGGGCTGGGGCCACAAGGGCCACACTGGGGCGTCACTCTTGCACTTGGCCTGGGGGCCACGGGCGTTGCACGTGCGCTGCTCGGCGCAGCGTTCAACTGGCGCCTGGTGGGTGGCAGGCGCTGTTTGGCAGCTCAACCATCAGGAACAGGGTGGTGCAACGCACGACGCGGCATGGCAACCCTCCTGCATCACACCCATGAAGCTAGTTGTTGAATCGCCTGCTCACCGTTGGTTTATTATGGCACCGCCATGCATACTTTCCCGCGCTGTGTGCCGCATGCAGGGCCGCATGCAGTGCCAGCTGCGTGCCGGTCTCATGGTGGCCTTGTACCGTAAGGCTCTGGTTGCTAAATCAGGCGGTCCAGGCAGTACAGCCCACCCACCCATGACTGCCGTGGCAGCTGCTGCTACTGCCACTACTAAGCACGGTGCAAAGGGGAGGGGAGTCACAGGCCAGGGACACAAGAGGAGAAGGGAAGCCGCCTCAGACTTATCGCCACCAGCGCCAGCGGCCACAGCTTCTGTGGCAGACGTCTCAACCCTGATGTCTGTGGATGCTGGAAGAGTGATCAACCTGGGGATCTCACTCCATGAGCTGTGGAGCCTGCCGGTGCAGATCGTACTGGCACTGTACCTGCTGTACCTGCAGGCACGTGTGCCACACCCTGGAGCGTGGTTACTTCTGATGCAGCAATCGATCAATATATTGATCTGCTTCTTGTCACTGGTGTGCAACTTATTCATGGCATGGACCTTCGCTCAACCATCGCTGCATCTCCATCACCACAAGTGGCCAGGGTGCGGTCTTTGAGATCTTCATGCTCCTAACCTGCTCTCATCTGACCCTTTGCTCTCACCTGAGTCCAGGTGAGGTTTGCGTTCCTCATGGGTGTGGTCGTGTCCCTCGCCCTCATCCCCATCAACAAGGCCATCTCCTTGCGCATCCTGAAGGCCAGCCAGGTGCGAGGGAGGCCATGTGCCTGTTTAGGAAGCTGCAGGCATGCAATGTTCACCGCAGCGCATGTCGCACATGCGCAACAGCTTGATCCGCACTGATGCATGGTTGCTCTGGGGCGATGCATGCTGCGCAACCTGAGGGCAACCTGACATGCCAGAGCTGCTATGTACTGATGTACTGGCTGCTGCTGTTGATCTTACAGTACATCATTCTACTGTCCTAAGCTCATAAAATGCCATTCCGTTACACTGCGCCACTGTGCCCTCAGGACATGATGGCGGCCAAGGACGAGCGCCTGCGGCTGGCCGGGGAGCTGCTGCGCGGGATGCGGCCGCTGCGCATGATTGGGTGGGAGGATGTGGTGGCGGGCAAGGTGTGTGGTCCTGATGCTGATGCAGAATGAGTGTTCCCCTTCGGCTGGATGGGTTTGGGCTTTGGATGGTCACAGCATAGAGGCCCGCCCACCTTCATCCGCCCCTCTGCAAACCATGGGTCATGCTGCTTTACCACCTTCTGCCATTCCAAGCTCGTCTGATCACTGCTGTCATTGTAACATTGCTGTATCACCTGTTGTTTGTGTGATATCCTGCTGCCAGATCGAGGCTGCCCGGCAGCGCGAGCTGTCAGCACTGGCCACACGCAAGTACCTGGACGCCCTGTGTGTCTATTTCTGGGCTGCCACCTCCCTGCTCTTCACGTGCGCTGCGTATCATCTGATCTTTGCAGGATCTTTACATATGATCAGTATTTGCAAATGAGTAGTATTGCCTAATATGTTTGGGCATCATTAAATAAGCAGAACTCCTCACTGAAGGTGCTGTGGGGAGACGGGGTGCTCCAGCTGCACATACAGCTGCTTGCTGGCGTGTGGTGCCTAAGTGATGTCAAGCGCCACCATGTTGGGGGGAGGGGATGTCAAGCGCCACTATATCGGGGGAAGGGGGGGAATGCAAGTATGCACAGCGTTGTCTGTGCATGCTCAGGTGCCTGATGTTACCACCACACACGCCACAAATGGGCTTTGGGGTTTGAAGGTTTGAAACCTTGCAACCCTTAAACCACAACTACAGGTGCCTCACGTTTGGCCTGGTTGCGTGGCTGGGGCAGCCGCTGACGCCTGGCCAGGCGTTCACCTCCCTCGCCCTCTTCAACGTGCTCATCGCCCCCCTGAACGCGTTCCCCTGGATTGTGAACGGTGTGCTGGAGGCGCTTGTGTCTGTGAGGCGGGTGGAGCACTACCTGTGCCAGCCAGAGCACACCACACATGCCATCACAGGCGCCTCACAAGCCCCAGGCACCGTGGCTCCACGGCATGGCAGCAGCGGGAACAGGGAAGCTGCTGGAACCATGGTGTCGGACGCCCCGATTGCATCGTTCCAAGGGGCCAGCTACAGTTGGAGTGTGGCGGCAGGGGCAGAGGATGAGAGTGATGACAGTGATGAGGAGATGGGTGCACAGGCAGCAGCAGGAGGGTCAGCAGCGGCGGCTCTGCTGGGGCCTCGTCGTTTATCAAGGTCCCACACCCACCTCTGCCTGGAACACATCACACTTACCATTCCCTCCAACAAGATGACGGTGGTTGTTGGCGAGGTGGGGGGTTGGTAAAAAACGCCCCATGCATGGCACTGGCATGCAGCTTGCTTGTACCGCAGGACGATCGCATTCGATACCACGGGCTTGCCATGCTGTTTTGCTGTCACTCTCACATCCACCAGCAGGGGGTGCCAGCCCCGCTAAGCATACCTTTCTTTCTTCCTTCCTTTCTTTCTTTGTTTCTTTCTTTCCCCAGCAGCTGCAAGGCGCACACTTGCTGGCATGGGCACACGCGCAGGTGGGGTCTGGCAAGTCCTCCCTCTTAGCTGCCCTGATGGGGGAGCTGGATCAAGTGGGCGGCTTGTCAGACGTACCAGCCGGCAGAATCCGCTGCGGTTACGTTGGTCAGACACCTTGGGTCATTGGCGGTACAGTGCGGGACAACGTACTGCTGGGTGCACCCTTGGACGAGCGGCGGTACCGTGCGGTACTGCACGCATGCGCGCTACTGCCAGACCTGGCGGAGATGCCTGATGGGGACCTCACACGAGTGGGGGACAGGGGGACGTCACTCTCTGGCGGCCAGCGTGCAAGGTGTGATCAATGTGTATTCAGGTGTAGGGTTCAGGGTTAGCCCCACCCCATCTGTCTAGCTGTGCGATTGAAGCATGCGGGCTCTGTTGCTACTGGAGCGCGCTACAGGCATCATGAAGGGACAGCGGCTTATGCTACAGAATGCTGCCATTGATGGCCACTGGCACCACGTGCTGCTTCACTTAGCCATGCTAGCATGTGATCGAGGTTTGGTGCCAGTATCCACATGGTGGTCCACTCTCTCATCACGATGCGTGCTATGCTTGTGCCTGTTGCTAAATTTGGCCCCAGGCTTGCACTGGCGCGCGCGCTGTACGCCGCCCCTCCGTTGCTTCTTTTGGACGACCCGCTGTCTGCGCTGGACGCGCTGTGTGCTGCCCATGTGACGCGGCACGTGCTGCTGCATAGCAGACAGGGTGGCACAGGCACAGATGGTGGTACACAGGAGCAGTACGGCAGGGCACTACTCATCCCTCACACCACCACAGTGGTCCTGGTCACGCGCTCCCCTCAGGTAGGGCTGGCATGAGCCAAGGTTACCATTAGCATCAATACTCATGATGTGTTGTTGGTACTCAGTGCTTCGTCTTGAAGACGTATTGAGTGCATGAGGGTCAGCTGCATGCCCATGCCTGTGATGGCAAGCACAATTCGCTGGTTGGGACCCATTGATCCCTTGCATCGTGGTGTGCAGGTCATTGCTGCTGCAGATTGGATGGTGCGGCTGGAGGCCGGGCGTGTGCTGTTTGTAGGCCACCCAGCAGACGACCCCTACGCCCACCTCTCCCAGGCACCCACCCCCCTTGCTACTGCCACAAGCACTGCAGCTGCCACCACTGACGCCCCTGCAGCCCCTGCTGCCTCTTCTAACGCTGCCCCGGATGAACGACCCACAACTGCACCTGGTGACTTGTCAGGGGAGGAAGGGGCTCCAGGTGGCTCCTCCAAACACACCACAGTTGGACCAGCCGCAGGTGCTCTGGGCGCAGCTGTCGTGCTGGAACCTGATGAGGCTGGCAGCGGCGGTACAGGCGGTACAGGCGGTACAGGTGGCGCAGGCGGTACAGGCGGTGCGGGGGCAGCGCCTACTACAGCAGCTGCAGCAGTGGAGGAGGAGGAGGGCGAGGCGAGAGAAGAAGGCGCAGTGGCATGGGCCGTGTATCGCACCTACCTCTCGCACGTGGGGTGGGCCATGGTGGGCCTGGTGGTTGTGAGCCTGCTAGCCATGCAGGTGAGCTGCCTCAGGGGCCTGTGCCCTTACTTGCTGTGCGCATAACGATGTGGCTTGTTCCATGGGGCCTGCGGTTGGCAAGTATGAACCCTAAACCCTGTATGCTGATGGTGGCATCTGCTCAAAATGGAGGTTGAAGGCTCCCACGTGATGCATCACTGATGTGCTGCAGGACGACCAGTGCTGATAAATATAAATTTATAATTGTCATTCTGTGCTGCACGGCGTAGGCGTCCAAGAACGCCAATGATCTGTATGTGAGCCGATGGGTCGGGCGCATTGCTGAGTGGGCAGCCCGCAATGCTTCCACTACAGCCCACACCTCCTCTGCTCCTTATCCCTTCGTCAACTCATCGTTCTTGTCCGCCATGCGCAGCATGCAGCCGCCTCTGCTGCAGTGCCCCCTGCTGTCGGGTGCCAGCTTTGCACCCAGTGTCACTGGGGTCCAGCCCGGCGGGCTTTCCACAGGTGCCCCTTCAGCTGGGCACGCTGCAATCATTCACACAGCACCAACTTTAGGCATGTGTGATTTAAAGGGTGCACCAGCTGTGACTGCTGCTCTGAGCTTTGGGCCCGCTTTGAATGTGGAACGGGCGTCACACTTTCTGCGTATGCAAACGGATCTCCCTGTGAGTGAGAGTGGCGTGAGTGAGAAGGATCACACCTCGTCAGGCTGGGCCCTGAGGCGACCACCCTCCCCGCCCTCCCCCGCCCCACCCGCCCCACCTCCACCCCATCACAGTGGAGGAGGGGATGAAGTAGACCCCACATCCCCCCAGGGCGTGCGCATCTTCCTCAAAGGTCTGGCCCTCATCGCAGGTGTGTCCTGTGTGGGTACAGCTGTTGTCGAAGAAAACCGCTAGCGGCTAACAGCCAGCAGCTGAGCGTGACTAAGTGATGTGCCTGCAGCTCAGTTTTGTGTTGCCGTGTGATGTCCAGAGTGCTGTGGCCTGACGGGGCCTGCTATGGTGCTCATCACCTGCCAGGTTTACTGCTCAGTCAATCTGCTGGTGCTGTGCAGCAAAGCCCCTCATTGACACGTCGCCATCCATTAACTGACGTGCCACTTTTACGTCTCATCAATTGACGTGCCATCAACAGACGTGCCCCTTGGGTGCTGCAGGCATCAACGCGGTTGCCACGCTGGCGCGCGCGTTCTCTTTTGCGTACGCCGGCATGCGCGCGGCTGCTGCCATGCACGCCGACCTCATGCATGTTGTGCTGCGTGGGTCGCTGGCCGTGCTGGAGTCTCTGCCATCCGGCCGGTGAGAGATCGGTTTGACCTTTGTGTGTTGTTGTGTGATGGTGTGTGGTGGTGTGTGATGCTGGGCTGCAGCCGATTGACCTGCTCCCACTTGTCTGAAGTCCATCCCAGCATCGCTGTCACCTTGCACGGGTTAGGGGAGGTGTGAGGTGTGTGAGGTGTGAGGAGGTGTGAGAGGGCTATGTCTTCCTGGCATTCAGCACCTAATCTGATGGTGAGAACAAGAACTGATGATGTCATACGACTTGTGGTAAACCTTCAGGCTCATCAACCGCCTGTCAAGTGATGTGTCCAAGGTGGACGACTCACTGCCTTTCATCATGAACATCTTCCTGGCACAGGTGAGCGTCTTGTTGCGTTGCACCCCATGTCAAAGCTGTTGCACTGCATTGGGCCCTTTGGGTGATGTGCACAATCTGTAGGGTGGCGAGATGATCAGCCCATGTCTCCTAACCGCCTGCACTTGCAGCACAAATCGCCACAACTTGAAGCACTGACATGCTGATGGTTGTGCAAGATGTGTGGCAACTCGTGAATATGCATGAACCTGCAGACCATCACTCTGCTGGGCTTGCTGGCAGTCATGTGCTTCTCTGCTCCTCCACTGCTGCTGTTGCTCCCGCCCATGGCGCTGGTGTACCAGTGAGTTGACTGCCGGTTGTGAATTGTGACCCCTGTACGTCCAGTGTTGAACAGCTGCCCTTGGGGGACGTGTGAGTAGCTCTATGTGTGTTGCTGGTCGGTTCCTGCATGTCTTGATATGGCCGCTGCGGACCAACCCAACCTCTGCAACACAGCAGCCAGTTCAGCCGACAAGGCTGGTGCAGGTGCTGATGTCTCAGTTGTGCTTTGATCGCCCGCTCCTTGCCTGAAATAGGAGTAAGCCAGTGCTAAACATGATGACGTTGTGCATATAAGAGGATTTGGTGTTTGATGATGTGGTTGCGGTGCGCAGAGCGCTGCAGCGCTACTACCGGTGCACGTCACGGGAGATCAGACGGCTGGATGCGGCCGCACTGTCTCCTGTGTACTCAGGTGTGCTGTGTGTACTGCACTCAGTGCACTGCGCTGTGCTGTGCCGTGCTGTGCTGTGTTGTGCTTGTACAACGTCCTGCTCGGACAGCCCATGGTCGTATGCGAGCACGTGGTGCTGTCCTTTTTTTGGCTGATGTATTTATTGGCTCATCTCTCACCACCAGGTGCCCAGAAGATGCACAGCCCACTGCCTGTGCATAGATCCCTGATTTCGTGATAACGTGCGCTCAACAGGCAGCATCAAGCGGCTGCTCATGCATTTGCAGTACATGTGCACTGCGTAGCCTCAAAAGAATGTGTACTGCCCTCTAAGTACTTCCTTTCCATACGTATGCGAGGGCAGTGGGGACCCGTGCTACGCACGGGGGCACAGGGTGTAATGGAACATGCTGT
>QAXD01000001.1:235680-276996 GCA_004335575.1 Haematococcus sp. NG2 | reverse complement strand
AAACGGGGCCAAACGGACCCAAAATGTGCGTACGCCCCCATCAGCTTTAATAGTATAGATGCGACATGATAACGAGTCGGTGGAGAGGAGGGCTGCACTGTGTGTTGTGCCCCTTCCCATGTCCAAGTGCGGCCGCAGTGTGACCTGCAAGGTAGACATGCAAGACGTGGCCCACATGGTGTCTTGGTGTGGCCCTCAATGGCATGGCCGCAGGCTTTGCAGAGGCTGCTGATGCGGCGCCATCCCTGCGTGCTTTTCAGGCGGGACGTGTGTTTGAGGTGCGTGGGGCCAGCGGCTGCAGTGCAAGAAGTAACTGCAGGAGTATCTGCTGTGCATGAGCCCGTGAGCCTGGATGTGGAACCCCTTGGCATCTTGCACACATCTGCAGCATGTGTACAATAAGCAGGGTGGCAGCTTTCACACGTCTGCAGCATGTCACTATGACAATAAGGTCATTATGACGGTGAGAAGGTTGGCCGTGGTTACCCCCACAGGCACGCCATGTGGCGCGTGTACGCGTGTACCAGCGCGCGGCCATCACAGGCTCCGCAGCCGGGGTGTGGCTGGGGGTGCGGCTGCAGCTGCTGGCCGCGTCTTTAATCACAGCAGTGGGGCTGCTGGCGACGGTGGCCCACCTGCGGCTGGTGCACCGGCTCAGCAGTGGGCCCTGGGGTAGCTCTAGCTGTGGGAGTGGCCGTGCAGCGTTTGGGGATGAAGATCCATCTGGTGCCGGCAGCGGCAGCAGCAGCAGCGGTGGCGGTTTCAGCTTTGGTGGGGCAGCGGGGGATGTGGCGGCCGCAGCTGCGTTTGCGGGCCTCAGCCTGTCATACGCGCTGCCTGTGCTGGGGGTGCTGGAGGGGCTGCTGTCCAGCAGTGCAGAGGTGAGGGCGAGAGTGAGGAATGGAGTAAATGTGAAAGCGTTAGATATGCATAATCAGTATAAGTTATTAGTCAATGTGTGTGAGAGAGAGAAGCACAGAGAGAGGGGTGGGGAGAGTGAGAGAGAGAGGGGGAAGGAGAGAGCCGAGGGAGAGAGAGGAGGAGGAGAGAGTGTGAGAGGGATGGGGAGAAGGGGAAGAGCAGGGAGACATGGGAAAGGGCAGGGAGAGAGCACAAGTTTGAGCCAGGGCTTGCATCAGTGCTCCAAGCAGTGCTTTGACCCACGATGCTTCACCCAATGCTTTCTAATTTTGGGCGCAGACTGAGGCGGAGATGGTGGCTGTGGAGAGGTGCGGCCAAGTGCTGGCCCTGCCATTGGCCCAGGACACACTCCCGCCCCTGCCCCTGCCCTCTCACGCGTCCCAGAGTGTCATGATCCCTGCTGGCAGCCACATGCACCGCAGCAGTACGACAGGCGACCTGCGCGCGTCATACCCAGGCAGTACGGCTGCGTACGGCCTGCACAGTACTGCCGGGCTGTACGGCAGTACACACGTGGTGGGGGCAGGGGATGAGGAGGAGAGGTGGTCTGTCGCGCGAGGTGCTGGGGGAGTGGGCAGTGGCCCCTCAAGGGACTCTTCAACTAGCAGCCTGAGGGCCGTGGTGATGGAGGCGGTTGCGGTGCAGAGCCGCATCCGGGCTGTCCTGGGGGCTGGGGCAGAGGCGGGGGGAGGCGCCACCGCTCGCTCGTGGCATGCGGGGGCAGCCCAGACCCTGGCTGGGGCCGTGGCAGCAGGCGGTGGCTGGGAGGGTGCAGACGGGCCAGGCGCAGGTCTCCTGGTGGGCAGTGCCGGCTCACGCAGTGTGCGCGTGCCCGGAGGTACACCTGTGGCAGGTGGTGGGGCAGCACTGGTGGCCCCAGGGCCGCCGGGGGCAGGACAGGGTCTAGGGCTCGACTTTCTGGGGGTGCCGGTGCAGCGGGGTGCGGCTGCGACACCCAAGGCCTCTGGGCGCACCACACCTGTGGGGGGTGCGTCCCCTCCCTCATCTGTGTGGGAGCTCCCGCTGCCGCCCAGCACCCCCAGCATGCGGCGTCACGCGGCAGATACAGCTGCTGCTACTGCCGAGCATGCAGGCCGCGGCCACGACCGCCCTGTTGCGGCAAGCAGCGGCGGGCACGGCCTGTTTGGGCACCTGCCGCCCCCGCCCCCCGTGGTGCAAGGGGCATACCCGGCAGGGTTTGTGGATGACGCAGGGGAGGAGGGGCACAGCGGCCTGGCGCTGGAGCTGCGCTGCGTGTACCTTAGGTGCTGAATGTACTGCCTGTACTGCATGTACTGCTGGTACTGCATGTATTGCTCATGCTGTGTGTACTGCTCCACTGTATGTAGTGCTCATGTGCCCATCATACATGTGAACATGTTGCATTGCCTGGCCTGCTGTCGGCGTCAAGAGGCTGCACAGTTGCCACGGTGGCATTCAGGATGTTTTATTGTAGTTGGCAAGTGGGTTCGTTGATTGACATTGAGTGACGTGTCAGGATGCTGTGTTGCAGCAGCAGCTCATTGTGATTCACTGCCTCTGCCCATAGGTATCCTTCGCGCATGCCCGTGGCGCAGCCTGTGCCTGCCCCCAGGCCATCACACAACGCCCACCAGGGGTCCACTGGCAGTGTTCTTCCCCAGCAGCTCCTGCCGCCCCCTCCCCGCCCCCTGCCCTTGTCCCAGCCGTTTGCCCTGGCTGGCGTGACCCTGGGCGTGGGGGCGGGCGAGAGCGCGGGCGTGGTGGGGCGCACAGGTGCTGGCAAGAGCTCCCTGCTGGCTGCGATCCTGAGGCTGGTGGAGGTGGAAGGGGGCAGCGTGCGGCTGTGGGGGCAGGACGTGCGCATGATCCCTCTGAAGCAGCTGCGGGCGCGGCTGGGGGTGGTGCCACAGACGCCGGTCCTCATCTCTGGCACGCTCAGGTGGGCAGTACGGGCGGTACACGCGGCATGGGGTCATCAATCAAGCGTTGTAGCAGGGAAGTCACAGATTCAGATGCGGCGTGGACTTGACTGTGCATTGGCTTGAGACCCGTGCTGATGCAAGCAGCTACTAAGCATGCCCTCAAAGAGCGAATACGCTGAACAGAAGATTGTTTAGGCGCTCTTGACCTGCTGCATCAATCACCACGCCAGCCCCGTGCGCTCAGACCCCGCTTAGACCCAAAAGCTCTGAACGGACCCTGTCTTGGGTCCCGTTCAGACCCACCTCTGAACGAGGTCTAAACTGCAAGCCTAGAACAGACCCCCATAAATACCCGACGCCCCCACAATCCACATTGCTCACTGGACTTGTTACAGCGTCTCCTGTCAACTGCGGGTGCTGCGAATCCTCCAACCTCCTCTCAATTATCTTTCTCCACGCCACACGGTCCATTGCTCATCACCACATCTGATCACACATTAACCACATCGCTCATCATGCATGTCACATCACACTTCATCTATTGCAGCACCCACCACACACATCGCTCATTGTTCACATGTTCACATCACTTGCATCTCACTCGCTCAGGGACAACCTGGACCCGCTGGGCAAGTGCACAGACGCTGCATTAGGGGCCGCGCTGTCGGCCGTGACGCTGTGGGGCCCGCTGTCACAGCTGGCGGCTGCCAGGCTGGCGGCCTTGGCCCGTTCATCTTCCAGGACCTGGGGAGGTGAGCCGCGCGTACTGCGTTGTACTACATTGTAGATTGTACTGCAGTGTACTGCCCAGGCTAGCTGGCTGCCCATCTGCTGCCCTGAGCCAGTCAAGCAGGGTTGTTGACACCAACTGAACTTCTCATGCATGTGTTCTGCTGCACATGCGCCTGCCGCGCGCCTGCAGACATCAGCCGGCAAGGCAGCGGCGGGGTGGGAGGAGCGCGTGGCGCGGAGGGGGAGGAGGCAACAGCAGGCGGGCGCCGCGGCCTCGCCGCACGGCACAGGCGCCGGTTGGGGACGGGAGGTGGTTCCGGAGGCAGTGGGACGGATGGTTCCGGAGGCGGCGGCGAGCCGCGCTCCGGCTTCGTCAGTCTGGCAGACCTGATGGCGGAGGAGGCGCGGCAGCGTGACGGGGCGGCGGCTGGGGCGCGGGGCGGGCGGCAGCGGGGCGGGCCTGCGCGTGGCGGCCCAGGTTCGCAGCTGGGCTGCGGACAGGGTGCGCCGGCTGTCCATCAACCTCACACGAGTGAGCGGCGGCTGGAGCACGGGCGGTGCTGCCAGAGATGCGCAGCCTGCGCCCGGGCCCGTCGGAGGCCGCTCAGGAGGGGGCGCCAGAGATTCTCCGCCCCTTGGAGGCTACACAGCTGCCGGCAGGGGCGCCTGGACCCCGGGCGCCACAGAGTCTGCGTCTGCATCCCCTGGTGGGCATCCAGCCACCGGTGCTGCAGGTGCTGCGGGGGCGGCAGATGCCACACCACCGCTGCGGTTGAGCCGGCGCAGCAGCAGCAGCCGGGGGGCCAGTGTTAGTATCTCCATGCCCGGACCCCTCCCGGCTGCTTCAGGGCTGAGTGCAGCAGAGGCAGCAGACAGTACACCAGCAGGCCCTGGTGCAACTACCGGGGATGCCGCTGTTCAGCCTCTGGCTGACCCAGCTGCTGTGGGTGCCAGCAGCAGCGCCAACCAAAGTGTTGCCGGCCCTGGAGGCAAGGTGGGTGGGGACACCTGGCTAGGGCACCCACCAGGGGCTGCGTCCTTCCACAAGGACAGTGCAGTGCCTGAGTGGGAGGCGGACCCAGAGCTGCTGCGTGCGGTGCTGCAGCTGCCCCTGGGCCCCGCCTCCGTCACCGCTCCATCGAATGGGAAGGGTGAGAAGGGTAACATGGGCAAGGGTGCTGCTGTGGGCGGCAGCGAGGGAGGCATGGACGGAGCAGGTGCTGCTTCACCCGCCGCCACTGCGGGGGACTCGGGTGCAGCTGTGGGTGCTGCATCGCCCGTGGACGGTTGGATGGAGGTCGGGGGCCGGGTGGGGCTGAGCGCGGGGCAGCAGCAGCTGCTGTGCGTGGCCCGCATGCTGCTGGCGCGCAAACAGGTGGTGCTTCTGGATGAGGTGGGGGCGTGCGTGGACCATGGCACAGCCCGTGTGCTGGAGCGCGTGCTTGCACACGAGCTCTCGGGGTGTGCAGTGGTGCAGGTGGCGCACGCGCTGCATGCAGTCATGGGGTACGCCCGGGTGGTGGTGATGGAGGGGGGTGTGGTGGTGGAGGGCGGGCCTCCGGCTGCCCTGCTGGCCACACCTGGCTCCAAGTTCTCTGCGCTGGCGGCTGCCTACGGGGTGTGAAGAAGCACGCGTTTGAAGAAACACGTGCAGAGTTCCAGGGGGTTGCTGGATAAGTGGATGAGAGGCTTTAGACGGGCGACCTGCAAGGGCCTGAGTGCCCCTACTGTACAACAGCCTGTAATGCTACTCTTGACGGCATGAGCTAATACTCGCAGACATTCCATCTTACACCTGTGTGTACTTTGTGTCTGCCTGTACCCGCGCTTGACAGCGATTATTTGAGGCTACAGAACAAAGAATGCTGTGCACTGTCCAGGATGGATGTGGTGAACAACCTGCGGCACAGTCAGCCACATGTTGAACTGCCCTGCTGGTCGTGCCCGCCATCTAACCGACCGTATGTTGGCATACACTGTGACAGTTGTATGCCCACCGCATGGCCAGAATTGCACCTCTGGGAGCTGTGTCAGCGCGATGAGCAACTGATTTGGATATGGAGCAGTGGGCATATTGAAGCCTGCACTTCAGGGGTCCAGGTAGCTCGTATAGTGAGTGCGGTTCCTGCAGATGGCATACTGCAGGCAGCTGCCACAACGAAATGCGCCAGGCAACACTGCGCAAGCTGATGCTGCGACGCGTACGGCCTGCGCACACTGCTGCCTGCGAATGCCTTCAGCCACGTCAGCTGGCCATTGAGTTGGGCCGGAAGACACATGAGGCTGGGCCAGCTGAACTGGCGCTACAGGAGGAGGTGCGGCATGTGCGCCAGCTGCTGAGCATGACGTATGCACCGTACAGCATGTTTCTGCATGCCGGAGCCTGACTGTCATGACTCATGAGCCATTCCTGCTCAGGGCCCTGAGCTGCAGTGATGTGAGCAGGTTGGACAGACAGAGTCTTTGCCGTGCGTGGTGTGCACAACACCATGAAGGCGTCAAAGCGTGCATTTGTTTGCTTGCAACCAGCGAGGATGTTTTGAGAACACAGCCGCGTGCACGTGTGCCACGGCTGCGTCTGCTTGAGTGGAGTGTAGGGCAGATGGGAGTCGGCAAGGGTGTGCGATCATGCCTGGAGGAGTGCATGGAGTGGGCCTGTTGCATGGACACCTTTTCAAGGGGCAGCTGCGTGATTGCACCCTCCTCTTGGCCGGTGTTATGTGGCACACTGCCCCAGCTGCACCTGTTCAGTGTCAGCCCCTCCGTCGCCCCACATCATTAGCAGCAGCTGTTATTGCTGTTTCTTACACCCAGAATGGGATGGTGTGGGGATCGGGGCAAGGTAGGATTGGGCATGGTACGATTGAGGCCGGACACTGCCACAGGGGTGGGAGTTGCTGGCTGGGACGCCGGGGGCACGGCAGGAGATGTTTTGTGGGCGCATGGGCAAGGTGAATGGCAGGTTCATGCCTGGGATAGTGCGTGGTGGCCCAAACAAGCAGCTGCAAGCAGGGACTTAAGAGCTGATTCGTGCCTCGGAGCATAGTCATGACTGGATGGTCCAGGCCATGGGCAAGCGGTTGGAGGGACATGTGCCAGACCGCAGCATCCCGGGTTTAACCGTGCAAAGCCGTGCAATGATAACGCATGATGATGACACCCAGAATCTGAAAGTTTCACATGCCCCTTGTGATGTCGTGTTGACAAACCAAAACCAAACCTACCTGATCACTGACCTTTCACAAAACCAGTGCCCTAGCTGCGTGCATCGTCACGACAAGTGTGCTGTCCTGAACAACCACGCGCACAGCATGGAAGCCCAGCCCTCTTCAAGCCCAGTACCAGCCCTGCCTGCTGTCATCACGCTGAACGCAGCAGGCCACATCTACACAGTTTCACGCAGCACCATGGAGGCTGCAGGCCCCGTGCTGCGGGCCATGGTGTTTGGAACCGACGGTGCGAGCAGAAGTGCAAGTAAGGATGCCTCGGGTGTTGCGCTGCACATGGGAGGCACGTTCTGTGCCGTTGTGCTAGCACGTTCTGCGCTAGCACTGCGCAGCACAGGCTTGTCCCACCAAACAAGCTCAGCAGATATTTGCAGCTTGAAACCCTGGCATGCGCATGCCTCGGGGACCACACCACAGGCCATGATGGCGGCATGGGCGTGACGCATGACGAGGCTGGGCGGCCATACCTGGAAGTGGATGGTGCGCTGTTTGCGCACGTGCTCACGTGGCTGAAGCGCAGGCGTGTGCCAGAGGGCTTGGATCTGGCCACAGTCAAGGCAAGTAGTGGGTGCATGGGCTGCAACAGGCGCAGCTGCCGGGCCTGTCAGTGCTCGAGTGTTGGCATTGTGCCTAAACAGGACAAGTTGCAGGTGCAGAGCGTGCAGGGGCAAGCAGGCACGCACCCAACATTAGGCATAGGATGCCGGGCAGGTCCATGCATTCTCCCTGCCGTGCATGCCACATACCTCAGGAGCACCACTGCCGGCACTGCTTACGTGCCCACTGCGCTGCTGAGAACTGCATGTATGTGGGCGTTTGATACGTCGTGCCATGCCCGTTGCAGAACCTTGCGGCTGAGGCTGACTACCTGGGCTTGATTGAACTGTCCTCTGCATGCCTCTCACGTGCCCATGAACTGGGGCAGGCAGCTGAGGCACAAGTCCGAGAGGCAGAGGCACATGCGTTGCGGCGCAGCGCTGCTCAAGAGGCAGAGGCGCGTGTCAAGTACAAGCAGGATATAATGGACAAGCTCACAGGCAAGGTTATATTGCGGTATGTGCAGTGGATCGATTACGGCAAAGACGACGTGATGGGTGACCGCATCCGGGCTGCTGCACAGCGCCTCATGGGTGCATGGGACGCGTGCTGAGGCTGCTGCTCAGTGCTGCGACTGCTGCCACAAGCCATGCAGGTTGTGGATGGTTGATGCTGAGTGAAGCATCTTTGATGCCAGTGAGCCGGTGCAGTTCACACACAGTCACACACGTTGGCAGCAGCATTCAAATGGCCACGTGGTGCTGGTGCTGCGTGTTGTCTTCTACTGTCCGCAGTCAGGTCTTCAATGCCTGATTAGGTGCAAGTTGTACCAGTGCTGATGAAATGCATGCTGGATCACAGCACTCCAGCACTCCTTTATCGACTGCCAATGTACTGTGGTTCTCTGAGAGCGGGCAAACATTGTGTGTAACTGCTGTACGTAACTGTCAGGCAAGCAGGAAAAAGCATGTCATCTCGGACAGCCATGCCTCCAGCGTTTACAGAGCAACGAGCAGCGCCAAAGTGCTGCTGCAGTAGACGCAGGCCTAGCTTGCACAAGGTGACACCCCAAAGATTGAAACAGCTTGTGCACTCCTTTGCGCAGTTCAAATAATCATGACACGCAGTGGCACTGCACAAATGGACAGTATGTACCACAGCTGCAGTGGCTCTTTGTGCACATGTGCATGCAGCATACAGCACAATCCTGCTGGACACGACCAGGCACATATTGCAGTACCTCGCAAGACCAGGCAAAACCACAAGATAAAGAAAGCGGTATGGCCCTGCCAGCACGCAGCCACCACCAAACAAAAATGATCAATTGCACCAACAGGCGCCCACTTACAAAAGGTTGTCACGGGAAACATATGAGTTATACGTCAGTCAGTGCCTCACAGCAAGATCAGTGTGTGCAACCCTGCCACTGGGGAGGCATTTAGACTACAGGGCGTGGCATGTACAGAGCAGAGGCCAGCACAAGAGGTTCACATGGGTGGTGGTCCGGTGCCAGGGATTGGCGCCCAACAGTGACCGTCCTTGTTGCGGCCTCCAGGCGGCAGCACCTGCCGTGGTAGCACTTGGGCTGCCCCCAGAGTACAGCATTACCATCAGCCCTTTGCTCAAAACTCGGCCTTGCCGCACTTGGTGCATTTGGCAAATTTGTAAATGTGCATTTTGCCATCCGAGCATGCGCCGCCCGGCACCATGGAGCGAGGTCCGGCAGCCCCCTTGCCATAGCCCTCGTTTAGGCCACACTGTGCGTGCCACAACATCACAATCACCAGTATACTGTATACATCAGGATAGATCCAGGATATGCGCACTGCATGTGGCTCTGCAACGGCACGCTGCATGTGCTCCTTGCAGGGGTTTGGTCGGGGTGTGGCTGGCATGCTGCTTCATCTTGTACATGGAATGGGAGTGGGACGTTGGTGAAGCGCATAGGCTTGCTGTCAGAGAAGCACGTTCACTTGCGTGCATAATGGTCCCAAAGTCAGGTCTGCAGCCATTTTGATACGTGTACACCATGGCTGCTGTACTAAATAGCGGACGCACCTTGTTGCACTTGCCATACTTCCATGTGTGGGCCCCGCCCTTCGGGCAGTCTCCACTCTGGGACTCACATGCACTGGCAGCAGGGGCCTGCAGTGGTGATTGAGCAGCATCGCAGTGTCTGCGGGAGCTTGCAGCTTGCATGATGATGCTTGCATGACACAATCTGAACATGGCTTGCCTTGTACGTGCTGACTTCGCCTGGCGCACGCCTTGGCGCTGAAGTGGCGCCAGTCATCGGGCTCAGGCCTGTGAAACATGCGAGGCGAAGCCGAAGAGCACATCGTCACCCAAACGTTCACAGCTACGATTCCATCAGTCATCGTGTTGATGAGATCCGGCATTGAATCAAGAACAGCATGCAGGCGCCTGCAGCCGCAAAGGAGTGCCCAAACCCTGGCTGGAGGCGGGCCACCAGGTTTCTCAGGCGCTCGTGTTCCACGCACATTTAGGGCACTGCATTTGTGCAGGCAGGGCACGCAGGGGGTTTGCGCGTCAGCAATGTTGAAAACCAAACAGAAACTGCACAGGGCAACGTGCCTAGGTCTGATGGGCAGCGCTAGCAGGATCGGCCTACCTCGTTCTTGCGGTACTTATCCAACTGCAGTGTGCAAACGAAGTTCAGGAGTAAAAAGTCAGGACGATGCTGCTTTGCTTTTTGAGCGAGAATGCTGCCTTGTGCCTCTGTACATGCTGGACGCCACATCGCAAACGCTGATTGGCATCGGTGAGCAATCTGACCCATCTTGGCCCACACACGTCTCGCGCTTGCTTACCCATGAGTAGTGGCATGTTGAGCATGAGCGCCGAACTTCAGTGGGGCTTGCACGGTTGGTAGCCATGTCGAAAGTTTGTATATTTGCTGCTTTTTGCAAGGAATCGAAATATAATCACCAAAACTATGTTGATCAAGGGCGTTGCTTATGCCGATGCATCTCACAAAGTTCGTGTGGCGGAAGGGCGATGGAAGTGGGGTCTGGGAAGGCGACAAGACGTTAGAGGTTCAAGGGATACATTAATATCGAATATCAGTCTGCTGCACGTTTGGTGGGAACGGTGGTTAACTTGCCACCAACTTGCCGTGTCAGCACCAGTGGCAAGAAAGACGCCGCAGGAGCGTCGTATGTACAGCAGCCATCGGATTTTCAGTGCTTAGACCTGACCAGCATGCAAGCATGGCTGGAGCAGCACACTGTCAATTTCGTTGCACCAATCAAAAAAATGGCATGTGAAACATGGATGCCATTCCATCACCACCAAACTTTCAAGCCCAATGCTTCTTATGTCTCCTGCTGTCTGTCTCTGCGGCCAGTTCTACAGGAGCGCTGACATGGCGGCTCCTTCCCTCCTCCCTTCTGCACACACTGTGTTGAGTGTGTTCTCAGCACACAACTAAAAGATGCAAACCGACCCCTCTCTGGCAAGGTCCGTAAAGCTGGTTCAGTACACAACAGCCGCCTTGCCCGCAGGGGGCACACCCGCCGCAGGGGCCTCCAGGTCACGGATGATGTCCTCAAACTTGTTGATGTGGCGCGACAGGAAGTCCGCGTGCTGCCGCTGGTGCACTGACTCGCTCACAATCACCTGCGGCCGCGGTGCAAGCAGGCACATTGCAGGGTCACGCAGCTGCAGCCTGTGTTCGGATGCAGGCCAACAAGCCATTAACACACAATGGACAGATGCACACTGCCTGAGGCGGCAAAGCGGGGTGCATTTCAACAACAAAGGCGGCCTCCAGGGGCTCCGTACCATCTCGCGCCCAGTGGCAGGGTCCACATCAATGTAGAAATCAATGTCAGACGCATAGTGGAATGTGCCTGCAGCGCACGCCACGGTACCACAAGCCATCAGTAACGCTGACGCGATGCACCAGCACACCAGGGGTCCTGTCCAGCGAGCTATCACACAAGAGCACGACAGTAACTCCTCCTCAACAGCATGTATGGTAGTTCCAACAGGGTGGGATGCATGTTGGGGCAGCAGAGGTGTTGTGTCAGGTGCATGAGTGATGCACCCGATACAACTCCTCTGCTGCCCCAACATGTTGCCCGAATCCAGTACGCCATGTTGTATCTGCGCACCTGACGTGGCATCCGGCCCTGAGGTCCAGCGCTGTGCGTATGCCTTGGCCTTGAGGCAGGTCAGTTGCGTGCGCAGCGTTGCCTCATCCTCCTCCATCAGGGACGCCAGCTTGGCAATCTCGATAGAGCTGTACAGCAGCAGGTACTGCTTCAGCAGCGGCAGCGTCGTGCACGCCTTGACCTGCACATCAGGGCCCAGGCATCGTGGGTCAGCCTGTGAACATAATTGAGGATGGTCCCAGGCTCGGAACCCTATCTGCATTGGTGGCCCTGCCATGACTGCCACATGCATCGCTGTTGTACGCAGATCAAGATTGCTCATCAGCACATGGGTCATGATGCACTCAGCCATGCTGAGCGGCCGCACCTCTGCCAGGAATGCGTTGAGCTGCGCACGGTACGCTGCCTGTGATGTGTTGGCGCCCGCCTCGTAGGAGGGGGGCTGCGCGGTGATGAACTTGGGGCACGCGTAGGAGAAGAGCTCGTCATACACGAACAGCTCGCCGCGGCCCATGCGGGAGATCTTCTCAGCGTTGCGCTCGCGCAGCTGCAGGGCACGGGCCGGGAGGGCGGTTTTGTACATGTCGGCGTGCGTGCGGTGGGACTGTGTTGCCCAATGCTGTGCAACAAGCTGAGAGCAGGCTATCCAAGGCAGGCAGCCTGGAGACGAGCAGGGGAGCGCATACGCACAAGCAAGCAGGACCAGCGAGCAGCACAGCAGAGACTGCGATAAACTGACAAAAACCGCACCTGCGTGGCCACGTTCTCGTCCAGCGCCTTGGATGCAGTGGGGCACAGCGCGCACACGCAAGCCAGCAGCGCATACATCTGCTCATTCTTCTTCAGGATCTGGTCGTACTGCACACTGCGCGCATGGTACTGCTTGACGCGGTTGATGTACGCCAGCACGCCGTTGAGCACGCGTGCAGCGTCCAGGTACCTGTGGTTGCGTGAAGAGTCGATCCCAGCGCATGCCGCTCAGCCCTGCCTGTCATGCGTCAGGCTCGCATACAGGACAGTGTGGGATCATGCAAGACAAGCTGGGGAAAGAAGGCCCAGTGCACACAAATGGGATCCAGCAGTAGGAGGACGGCACCATGCGCTGCTCACCGCCGCATCATGATGTATGCAAAGCCCGCATAGTAGCACAGCGCGATGTGGGCGCCCACAATCTTGGGCGTGAACAGCAGGCGCTGGTCGTTCACGTTGATGGGGTACATGGCTGCGCCACAAAGTGAGGATTGGAAGGTGCAGGCCAAGGGTGTGAGTGTCAGCATGGGTGTGCGGGTACAAGGCTCAGATCATTGTAACAGATACACAAGATGCTGAAGATAATGATCGAGCCGACTTCACTCTTGGGCACTGAATGTCCTCACAGGGGCACCCCTGACCCCAGACAGCGGCGAGCAAAGCATGGCTTGCCACATCCCCATAAACAGTTAACCACATGTACAAAGCCCCACAACATGTGAAGAGGTGAGCAGCGCACCCTTGAGTGCCGAGTGGTAGTCGCCGATCAGCACATGCACGCGCAGCAGGCCCACCAGGGAGAAGTAGCCCAGCATGCGCAGCACATTGGACTGCTGTGGGTAGAAGCCTTCGCAGGCAGTGAAGCTGTATGGCACATGACAAGGCACACACAACATCATAACGTGCATGCTCATGCCACACTGCCTTGCCATGCTGGTTCATGCGCGGTGTCTCACCCCGACATTCGCCGTGCAACACCAACTGCATCCCAGATAAGCAAGCCCGCCCTCAGCACGCCCTCCCCATGGTTCTGCCAGCCTGTTCCCAATCACTGCATCAGTCCAAACCTGGTCCCATCATCCTACCCGCCCTCTGAGCGCTGCCACCCCTGCCCGCGCCCATCTTCCCTGAGCAAAAAGCCGTGCTGTGCCCGCTTTAGGGTTGAGGGTTTAAGCTTTAGGGTTTCGGGCTGCTCACCGTGCGCCGCCGTCCGCCTCCAGCTCCGCCACAATGCCGCTCTTGTCCACCAGTGCCTGCAGCACGTTGAGCACCTCGCTCACGTTCCACACCTTCTCACACTGCTTCAGCAGCTCAAGCTCCTCAGGCGTCTTGGACGACAGCTTGCCCCGGTACTGGCAGAAGGACTGCAGCCGCGCCAAGCAGAACAGCGATGCCATCGGTTGTGGGGCAGTGCAAGGAGATGCGCCCCCGTAACCATGTGATGGCCTCGGCTCATGCACCACGTGCGTCATGCTGCACTCCACGTGCTTGAAACTGCGGTGCTTGTCCCTTGTGCCATGTCAGCTTCATTATTGGTGTATGCATGCTTATGCCAAAAGGACACGCGCCAGCATGTACGCGCCACGGTTACTGCAATGGACGACAGCGCCATAACTAACGCACATGGCGGGTGTATGCCGCGCCACAGCAGCTGCATTCTAAGCACTTGCATTCTAAGCACTATGCACGGACTGCCCACCTGGAACTGGTAGATGAACTCATCAATCATGTCCCACAGCCAGATGTTGGGCAGCTGCATGTTCACATTAGAGTGCAGCAGCAGGCCGAACAGGTCGCAGTAGTTGTCCCACGACTCGCAGCGCTGGCGCAGATCGGGCGTGCACCGCGCGTACAGGTGGCGGAAGTACAGCTCCTGGGCGTGCCATAGCAAGGAAACAACATGTTGGTTCATGCAAGCAATGAGAGCAGCCCCCCCCCCTCCCCCCCCCGGCCTTAGCTACACCATATGTACACTTGTACAGCTGCAACTTGACACGCTGTCCAGCAGCAATTCAAACACCTTGTTGGCACCTGAGGACGCTGGCCCTGGTGGCACATGCGCTGAGCGGAAGCATGGCGCATCGACCAGTTCACGCTGCATCCAGAACTGTGCTCGCAACGCATGCAGCCGCCAAACATGCACATCCATGCAGATACCATGCCAAACACAGATCCCTGCGGACAGCTTTCCGAAGGCGGTCAGCGACGCTCCGCACCTTGTAGAGCAAGCAGAACACGTGGTCCTGATCCACAACGTCCTGGATCAGCTCCACGGCTGGCCATGGGCTGGTCTTGTAGTACCGCTCGCTGAGCTTCAGAAAGGAAACCTCATACATAGACTGAATCTCAGGGATGTTCCGTTCCCTGCGAACGGCGTTCCAGCATAAGTCACTGGCCCGCCCTTCGGCTGCTGAGCAGCAGATCATCTCCATACCTGATGTGGCGGTAGAAGTAGTGGCAAAATTGCTTCACCAAGTCCGGCACTCCACCAAAGGCAGCCATTTTCGCGAACTGCCGACAATCTCGGGCAAACGAGCTCTTTGAGGTTCGCTTTGTAATTAAAATTGATTAAGTTGCTGAGCGTGGAGATCCTGGTGTGGTACCACCCTGTAACTGAGACACGGAGAAACCTTAACGGTAGTTCCTCAACACCCTGATCGCAGACGCTGAAAGGGATGCACATCGCATCCATGGCACTCAACACCAATCCTCACTCCAATCCCAGGCGGTCGATTCCTGCCTTTTTGCTGCCTCCGCCGAGCCACGTTATTTGCAATCGAGCCTCTGGCTACGGTCCGCGCCGTTCGCAGACGAACTTGTTGAGTTTGACCATACTGTAGCACAGGTACCATGGGCTGGTTCTCCAAGACCAAGTATGATATGCCTCCGGTAAGTGGGATCTGCACTATTCAAGCTTCAGCCTGGCCAGGCAGCAGGGTCCGAGCTATTTTTCCCGCCCCTGGACAATGGATGCAGGGCAACCCGGAGGCCTGGACGACGCGTCAGGTCAAGCACTTCCTGAAGCATACGTTTGGTCTGAAGGACTCCCGCCTGCCCCTGCTGAAGGCAGCATTCAAGAACATTTCCGGCCAGGTGGGGCTTTACGAGCCTGGCTGTTGACATGCTTACAGATGGCATGCTGCACCGAACGGGCGTTTAACAGGCACAGTGGAACTTCGCTACACCTTGGACATGGCTGCTTCCTTTTACCTCCCATGCCGTAGGAGCTCATGGGCCTCAGCAAGGCGCAGCTGGAGAGCAAAGTTGGCGCCCGCATGGTGTCTATCACGCTTCCCTCCATCAATGCGCTGCGCACCAAGTGGAGCCGCGCACTGCTGCAGGTGCGAGCACAGTGCACACAGGGGTTGGAGAAAAATGGGAACGGAAGTTTGCCTCTCCACCAGTACCAACACCGCAAATGGAACATCCACTCGCAGGACCCTATTCCGGAGCTTGAGCCTGTGGTGGAAGAGCCTGTGGCAGAGATGGAGCGTGTGCAGGACACCACGCCCATGATCATTGCTGCGGACCGCATCACCCAGGACTCTGTGGTGGAGGCAGGCGCACCTGTAATCTTTGTGGCGGCTGCTGCACAGGTGCAGTAGGCCGTAATGTGTGCCTCTTTCAGCCCTCTGGGTTGAGTGCGGTTTGCTTGCAGTGGGTGTACATTGCTGCACTCGATGCAGCATTGCTGCTCATACTCCATTGTGAATGCACGTGCAGGGCCAGCATGACTGGGCAGAGCGGCTGGCACCTTTCGTGCCTGATGCTTCGGCTGATGCTGAGGCAGTGACTGCATACCTCCAGAACCTGGGCAAGGGTGTGGGTGGCGGTCTGGCTGATGCTCTTGCGTTTGAGCCAGCTGTGGGCGACGTTTTTGGTGAGCCGGGCTGCCCTCCTGTCAGTGCTGCACTGCCTGTCATTGCCTGTCATGTCTCGGTACTGGATGGCTCGTTTCTGGTACGATAATAATGCTTGTGTGCGTTCTGGAGCAGAACCTGTGGTGTTTGTTTGCTGTTTGGTGCACAGGTGCTGCATTCATGTTGTCCAAGACGGCCGACAAGGCGATTGCCAACCAGGACAACTGTTTCAAGGCGTCAGGCCATGGGCAAGACGTGCTGCGCGTCCTGGACTCTGCATGGCGCCGCTCGCACAGCGTGGTGAGTTCCTGCACAGCCTTCCTGCCGCCTTGGACGTCTTGGATTGCCGTGCTGGCAGGCAGCTCAATTCCCCCTTTGTGTGGCCCAGCTCTGAGCTAGTCCTCCTGCGGTTGTCTTGTGCTCGTGTCCCCAGGGCGGCGCTGCTGCTGAGCCCTTCCTCCGCACGGAAAGCCTGCACACGCTGGCCAACGGCCTGCGCAGCATGCGTGACCTGGTCAGGCCCTTCACCGAGGCCGGCTGGCTGGTGCACCTTGTGTGCAACGACAAGGTCAAGGAGTCGTTTGACACCGCACACAACGCACTTGTGGACAAGCTGAAGGTGCGCCCAAGAAGTGCACGAGCGGGTGCATGTGCAGGCTGCTGCGTTCCAGCAAACTGGTTTGGTTTCATAGGCTCCATGTTCTTGAGCTTTTCAAGCCAGTGAACGGATCTGCGTGCACAGGCTGAGGGCCTGGACACTCTGCCTGGCGGCCGCCCCATGCCCCGTGGCGACTACCGTGATGTGGCGCGGTCCGCGCGCCGCCTGGTACGCCAGCATGGCTCTGGCTCCATCACCAAGGGCATCCACACCATCAAGGTGACTGTGTGTTGCAGCAGGAGCAGTGTATAGCCACATAGGTTCAAGAGTACATGGCTGCATGCATGCATGCTGGATTGGGTTGGAACGGATGTCACGGCTTGCAGTAGGGATGTTGACCACCCTGTGCTGTTGATGGTTGGGCGTGCAGGGCAACCCTGAGGCTGTGCGTGAGCTGGCCAACCAGCTGGAGCTGGCGGGCGCTGACCATGGCGACTTCAGCGTGCTGACTATTGAGCTGGCTGTGCTGCCTACTGAGGATATGGACCTGGAGGTGGGGCACACAGCTCATGTGTACGGCGTATGTCTGTGTGCTATGGCTTGAGCGCTGCTTATGATCACTCAGTCCACCGCTGGCTCGCACTTTAGGGTGTGCAGGTGCTGCTTGCTGCGTGGATCATGTAACGGCCCTAACTTTGGCTCTGATGTTGGACATGGGCATTGGAGGATACACGCTGGCCGCCCATGGCTGCTGTTCACGTGCAGGTGTACTATGAGAGCATCGTGGCCGGCCACAACGATGGCAACTCATACGCCAAGGTGTTCACGTGGTATGATCGTGATGGCAATGGCGTGATTGACCAGCCCGAGTTCCGCTCCATGCTGGCTGACCTGGGCCTGCTGGAGGGAAGGTGAGGCTGGCCGGCAGGCTGGCATGTGGCAGTGCTGGGAGGTGGATTGGATGTAGGCGCATGTACACCCCAATACCTGCTGATTGTGCACCTGCAGTTGACCTGGACTGCCTGTAACCTGCAACCAGGGGCCACTCACCTTGCGTGTTGACGTTGGATGGTGGTGGTGCTGTGCAGGACTGAGGCAGAGGCCGCTGCATTCGTGGCCTCCAGCTTCCGCACCGCCGACAAGTCTGGGGCCGGTGCACTGGGCCTGGACGCGTTCTGCGCCTACTACGCCACGCTCACCACCAGCCAAGCACGCCAGCAACTGCGCACACGCATGGGCCTGGCTGTGGAGGGTGGGTAGCTGGGGTTTTTTATGGGTATGTCTGCTGGTGCGCTGGTCGCCGATGTATGATTGTGGCTGCAGTGCGTATGATTGTTGCAGTTGCAAGCAGTGCGAGTGCAGAGCCCTTGATGTTGGGCCCCTGTTGATGAGCGCAGCCGCTGCCCACCACTTGCAGAGGAGCTGCGCTCCGTGTTCACGTCCTTTGCGTCCTTCGGCTCGCGTGTGGAAGTGACCGACATCGACAACGTGCACTTCTCCAAGCTGACCAAGGACTGCGCGCTGCTGAGCGCCAAGCTGACGTCCGTGGATGTGGACATCATCTTCGCCAAGGCCAAGGCCAAGGCTGCACGCCGCATGACGTTTGACCAGGTGGGCTGAGGCCTGAGGGTGTCCAGCAGCAGGTCGTTCCGCTGATCCTGCACGCCGCACGCTGCTGGGCCTGTTGAATGCTGGTGGCGGTTAAAATCGAGCAGGTTCCTGTGCCTTCAAATGCACTGCCAGCTGGATGCCCCCCTGTGAGCAGCACGTGCTTGTCCTGCTGTGACTTGACATAACATACCATACATGGATATGATGTGATATGCCGCTGTTACATTAAGTCAGGATATGTGCTGATCCTGCGGCCGTGCGACCTGCAGTTCCTCAACGCGCTGTCCATGTGCGCGGAGAAGAAGGGCGTGAGCTTCGAGGAGATGGTGAAGAGCGTGCTGACCACGGGGGGGCCCATCGCGCGCGCCACCCGCCCAGACACCGTGCGCTTGCACGACGACAAGGTGCGTGTGGGGTGCGGCATGCGGACATGGCTGTTGGTGCCGCAGGTCAGGCTTGAGGTCTGTGTTACGACCTGCGGGCGGGGGCAGAGGCGGGTGGGGGAGAGGCGGGTGGGGGAGAATGGCCTGCCCCACTGCGACCGTGTGTGAGCATGTGCGGTGCTGGTGTGTGGTACGCGCGCAGTCCACGTACACCGGGGTGTACGCCAAGGGTGGGCCCAAGGCGGTGGACCCTCCCAAGAACGACCTGTCCACCTTCCTGGACCGCTCTGACGCCGACGTGCGCGGCGTGAAGAAGGCGGCCGCACCCAAGCCTGCCCCTACCCCCAAGAACGCGTCGCTGTCCGCGCGCAGGCCCCCCATGTCTTCCCCCCCACCTGACTTCCTGCGCACCAGCATGGGCGGCGGCCTCACACCCCCTCCCATGACCTCTGTCACACCCAACCGCCGCCGCTCCAGCCTGGGGGGTGCGTCGGTGGGTGGGGCATCCACAGGCCCCGCCGACCTGAAGGAGATGTTTGCTGCCTTTGCCGGCTTTGGCGGCTCCCAGGCGACTGAGATGGACACCTCGCGGTTTGCGAAGCTGTGCCGCGAGTGCAAGCTGCTGGACAAGGGCTTCAACCAGACGCGCGCGGACATCGTGTTTGCAAAGGCCAAGCAGCAGGTGCGGTGCAGAACGTGGAGGCGTGCTCTGCAGCGAGTTGTGGTGGTGTGTATGTGTGTTTAAGGTGGGGTCGGATGGGTTGGGGTGGGGGCAGCAAGGCCAGGGGGGACCGGGGGCGCAGGCAGGTGTTTGGACCCAGCATTTCATGGACTGATGCGTGATTGGGGTTTGACATACCGGTATCTCACACAGCAAAGCAGCCCAGCTTTCATGGCATGCATCCTCACAGGGTCACACCAAGCTGGGCTGGGCTGAGTTCCAGAAGGCGCTGGAGCTGGTGGCACAGGAGAAGGGTGTGCCCCTGACCGACATCAAGGACAAGATCTGCGCCTCAGACGGGCCACTGCTGACCCGGGTCGGTGTGCGCGGCTGAAGGCTGTACGACTGAAGAGTGAAGGGCGCTCTGTCTGGGCCATGAATGGCTCGCCCAACTGTGTAACCTGTGCACAGAGTGCGGGCAGTTGTGTGGGTTGACGGCTGTACATTCGCGCTGGCTCCGGCACAGCGTCCTGCTCTGTGTTGTATGCCGGCTGGTCTTGTGCAGCCACATTCATCCTCTCCTTTGTACATTCTTACACCTGCGGCAGTGATGATGATGATTGGCTTCGGTAGGAGGGGTCAGTTTTGACGGTGACGGTGTTACTAGATGCCTCACACCTTGGTGCCTGCACGCGCTCCAGGCATCAATTGTGAGGTGGCGTACTGCAGGTCGTTGCGGGTGCTGCTGGGTGCTGCCTCTCTGGCCGCTCTGCGGATTGGCATGCAGGCTGATGTGACTGACTTGTTGGCATGCCAGTGCACCGCCATCGCGTGTGCCTGGCCGCTGTTATAGTCCGTGTTGATCGCTGTACATGACTTGCAAGTTGCAACAGCAATGTATTGCGTGAGTTGGAGCACTGGAATGAGGTGGGTCATGGCGGTCTGAGTGCTGGTGCGGGACCTGGGTATCAGAAGAGCTTGAGCAGTTGAAATTATTAACTCGGTGTAAGATCCATAAGCCCCTAAAATCCCTGCACACAAAAGCACGGCGCGTGATGTTTTACTTGCAGTCATCATTGAAGGTGAACGGCACACACTCTCAGAACTGGAAGAGCCATCACACTGGTAATGAGCAGCGTCAAGCAATCCATTCTCACGTTATGTGCGTGCTTTAGTGGCGACAGCTGGTCACAGAACGCATAGCCAGATCACGTTGGAGTCGCCACTTGCCACCTTCAGGGGCACAGTTCGTCAAATGGATGCCCTAAAAAATCTGTTTGGTGGCGGACAGCAACAAGCTACTCAATCTGGCGAGTCCACATCTTTGTTGTCGGATTGGAACTCTTACAACAAGTCAGCCCCGAGGGATGTTGAAGCAGGGCCCAGCACGTCAGAAACCCTGTTTCAGAATGTCGAAAAGGCTGGCTCATCAGTGTCTGGGTTCTTCAAGGATTCCTTCACCACCGTCAGCAAGGGCGTGCAAAGTGGCGTGGCTGCGCTGCCAACGACGGAGTCATTCAGGTACAGGTCGGTGCATCTCCCCTGCAACTTCAGGGGTGATGCATGCATGGTGCGACGCACAACATGTTGTGCACATTCCCGGGCATGGTGTGCCTGGTCCAGGACATACAGAACATGCACACAGCCAGTTGACAGCATCCTGCACCCCATTGCGCGCGCACGCTGCTCTTGCTAACGCCGAGCCATGCTCCACACCTCCCACACCACGCAGCATACCCAGCGGGGAGCAGCTCATGTACTTTTTCGCCTTCCTTGCTGGAGGTGGTGTCTTCCTGCTGCTGGCGTTCATGCTGTTCCTACCAGTCATCATCCTATCCCCCTCCAAGTTTGCGCTGTCCTTCACGCTAGGGTGCCTGCTGGTCATGGCGGGCTTTGCGCAACTGCGCGGGTGGAAGCAGCAGCTGCAGCACATGATGTCACGCGAGCGGCTGCCATTCAGCGCAGGTAAGGCTGCTGCAAGGGACATATTTGCCGAGCCATGGGCCGCCTTTGCAGGCGTCAAAGTACAAAGCGCAGAACCTTGGCCTCAGCTAGCGCTCCCCCACACATGCATCGCCACTAGTGGCCGCGCCCGTACCAGTGCTCCTGCTTGCTTCGTTACTTGTTGCAGTCGCACATGATGCTGAGTTATGCATGCACGACCCCAAAACTGTGCCGTGCATTACACCACTTGGTGCGTGTGTTACATTTACCATGCGCAGCGTACGTCGGCAGCATCGGCGCCACATTGTATGCGGCACTCATCATGCACAGTTACTTGCTGTCCCTGGTGTGCTCTGGTCTACAAGTGAGTTCGGCTGCTGCTTGTGTTAGTTCGGGATGTGCTTGTGCAGGCGGGGTGCCATCTGCACCGGCTGAGGGCCCCGCTGTTGGGAGTGATGCATGTGATATGTGTGATGAACGGGATCTGAGGCACATGTGTGACCTGTCCTGCCACACCCTGGTCACAGGTCGTCACACTGCTGTACTACCTGATGTCCTACTTCCCTGGCGGTACAAACGGTGTCAAGTTCATGCTGAACCTGTTTGGGCAAGCGCTCATGTCATGTTTCAGCAGCGTGCAGAAGCTAGTGCTGAAGTGAGCATGCTTTGAGCGCGCGTGATTGTAGACTCTGTTCCCAGATCTGGAGATTGTGTGTTGGAGATCGCATCCAAAGTGTCACTGTTACATGAGATCGGCCGGTCAAGAGCCTGTATCCAAAAACCATGCCTACTGTCATTCCCTTGCGTCATTCCCTCGACCAGAATGCTGTACACACTTGCCGCCCCAGCTCACCTACAGCTTCTGCAGCAGCCTGGCAGCAAGTAGAGAAGCAGGCCGGTGCACTGCTTCAGCACCAAATTTAACACGGTGTACATCGCTGCTGCTCCTGCTCAGCCCCTGTGGCCCCGCCTAATGGCTGAATAGGGCCGCGTACACAGTAGCACACATTGCTTCCAAAAAAACGAAATCAGCGAGGAAACACGCTCGTCAACCCCGGCTGCAGAATGCGCCATAGAACACAACCTCGTTCACTTCGGGTTGACATGCTCCACAAACAACGGGCCGTGAACATGGAAAGAGTCGCGCAGCCATACAAAAGAACCATGCAACCTGCTGCTCCCAACATGCAGATCACCCTGTACACGCCCCTGCTCTCCAGGCTGTTGCCTACCCACACTCCACCTGCCCCCCCACTCTCCACCTGCCCCCACCGCTCCATCCTATGCGCCCCACACCCCTGTGCTCCCCCTAACCCCACCCCGCCCGATCACCGTGCGCCTGCAAGCGTGTGGGACGCGGACGCGCCGTTGATGCTGTGCACACCGTTCGTGCTCCCACAGGACGCTAACCCGGGCACGGCCGTGACCTTGAGGCCGCAGCTACGCAGCGCGGCTGCTGTGGTCACGTCCCCTGCATCCACGCGCACAGCACTGAAGCCCAGCGCGCGTAGCATCTGGGCCGCCAGCCCGTAGTCCACGATGTCCAAGCAGTCTGGGTCAGAGGGTGAGGGAGAGGCGGCGGAGGGCACCAAGCATGGCTTCCCCTCCACACGGGATTTCAGGTACACCACCGCCCCCCGGCCAGCCGCTGCAGCGGCCGCCAGCGCGCCATCCAGGTTGCCCCCGCGCCCGCCCCCACCAGGTCCGACACGCCCGCCTCCCGCCGGACTGACACGAACGGCTCCGCCTCCGCCTTGCCTGTCCCCTCCCCTGCCACAAGCACCAGGTGCTCTGCGTCGTCCAGCGCTGAGCGGAAGGAGTGTGCAGCCAGGGGGCCGTGGCGGGTGGAGGGCAGGGACTGGGAGCCCGCGCGGTGCACGAGCGTCTCGTGGCGCAGGCGGTAGCGTATGAGGTCCGCGATGGTGATGATCCTACAGGCGGCGCGTGGCATGGCACGCAGGCACGCTTCCGGTTTGGGTGCTCGCGTTCGCGACCCTCGTGTATGAAAGCCATCAGCACAGCCGCGCAAAACCACGTTGCAGTTTCGTGCAGTTTAAGCGCATCAGCCAAACGGCCGGCTCTTCTTCCCCATCCCCCATGCTCACTTGTGCCCATGTGCCTTGGCATACTTCATGAGCTCAGGGGTGCGTGCCATGGAGCCGTCAGCCTGCAGCCACGTGGTGCAGCACGACACTGTCAGCGCCACGCCCAAAACACCACACTCCTGCCATACCCAGATAGGATGCATCGCTGGACAAGCGCACCAACCTCCAGCCGCATGCACCAGCGTAGCGCGTGCTGCAGTTCCATCATGCAGAGCATGGCACGCCCAACAGTAAACCCTAAACCTTAAACCCTAAAACCCTAAACCCTGAACGGCAAGAAGCCCTTCCCTAGCCCCACCTTGTTCACGATCTCGCACAGCACACCAGCTGGGTAGCAGCCCGCCAACCGAGCCAGGTCCACGCTGGCTTCCGTGTGGCCTGTGGGACGTTGGCAGGCAGCAAGCAGGCAGCTTACAAGACCCGGACCCCATCAAACACCTGGCCCAAACTGGACCAGCTGGGTGAACGCATTGTGGATGATACCATCACGCATCACAATATGCCACCACCATCACGCTGAATCATGGCAGTGCGCAACGGCAGGATCGTGTTGTGCTGCTGATGCAATGGCTGGACCTGCAGCAGCCGCCTGGTGGAATGGCTGGTTCCTTGATATGGAACCCGAACCTAAACGCTGCTTTCTTCTGGCATCCCTGCCCTCCCTGCCTGCCCCATGCGCACCTGGCCGCACCAGCACACCCCCGGGGCGGTAGCGCAGCGGGAAGATGTGGCCGGGCTTGCGGAAGTCGGACGCCTTGGCGTTGGGGTTTGCCAGGTGGCGCAGCGTCTTGGCGCGGTCGGACGCGCTGATGCCAGTGGAGATGCCCTCCCGCAGGTCCACTGTGACTGTGAAGGCGGTGTACATGGCCTCCTCATTCTCGGCACTGCTCACCTGCAGCAGCACAGGAAGCATAGGGACAGCCAGATCATTGCGGCATGCGCGGGTGGCGGTGCCGGCGTGCATGCACATCAATGACCTCATGCATTGGAGGCCAGATCGAGGCAGGGCTCATGGCGTGGCTGGAACGTCCAGCAGGGTGCAACTCATGCTGTACAGAGCCGGGTGCTGATGGAGGCACGCACCATGAGGGGCAGCTTGAGCCGGTCCAGGTCCGCCCCCTCCATTGCGATGCACAGCACACCGCTGGTGTACTCCACCATGTACGCCATGTTCTCTGTCGTGGCCTGCACAGCCAGCAGTGACCAACTGACGTGCTGTTGAGCATGGTGTGGCAGGCTTACACGTCTACGTGCATGCTTGCATGATGTTGCGCATCCCAGCACGATGGCATGGACGGTGACAGAGGCCAGCTGACAGCACGATGCACACAGTTGTTTGCTGCGTCGGTGCAGCGTGTGCTTCTTGGTGCATGCAGTGTGTTGCATGAAGCGCTAGGCATACTGTGTCCATGTGCTAATGCACCTTCACACACGTGCCATGCAGCGTTTCGCCCTGTCTACTGGTTGCGTCATGCTCGCACCTTATCAGCGGGGATAATGAGGTCGCCCTCATTCTCCCGATTCTCGTCATCCAGCACCACCACAAACTTTCCGGCTGCCAGGTCCGCAAGAGCATCCTTGATGCTGTCGAAGCCCTCTAGGGGCTCATCTAATGGCTTGTCAAGAGGGAGAGCAAGAACACCTGGCTGACCCTGCACAACCACTGACTGGGGGTGGCGTGCGCCAATTGGACGGCTACCCCATGGTACGGGAGCAAGTTCGGGTTGATGCGTGCAACGATGCACACGCCCAGCGATGGCAGGCCGTGCAGGCACTGGCTGAGCAGCTGCTGTGCGGTGGGATGAGCCCAACGTCTTGTTGCTAGCAGGTAGATGCATCGCTATTGCGCACGCAAGTGTCGGTGCTACTTATCCCTAAGCAATTGTATAGCCTGTTTGTCACTCGGCGGCTTCAGCGGAATGCTTTGTGATGGGGAAATAGAGGGCAATCTCAGTTCCCAGCAAGCACAAACATTCAAGGTTTGACACCACAGAGGGCGATGAGATGTACGGTGCTGCTGGGCCGTTGGCTGGTCTGAATTCACCTTGTCTACGCACTGAGTCCGCGCAGTGATGTTTGCAAGAGGTGACAGCTCGGACCTCCAAGATGACACCCCTTTTTCCACCCCAACGGACACACTCTTGTATAGCTCCAGATTACAAGCACCCAACACACAGTCTCCTTGCAGCATATGCAAGATCGCACGATGCAGCATTCTGATCATTCTCACCACAAGTGCACATCTTGCCAGCAAACACATCTATGGTCAACCCACCATGTTTGTGCCCTCTCTGCTCAGGTTCTGATGCTCTCTTGCCTCACAAACTCTTCAGGTCATTCAGCCATCTGTTCCACCAACAACGCGCCATCCAGGTCACAGCATCGTATGATACCTGCAGAACCTCACCCAAAACCGACATGGAACTACACCAGAAAAACAACAAACGAATAATTACAAAAAAGGCGTATTGCTAGTGCGTGCGTGCAGAACACCCCCGGGTTGTCGTTTTGAGCACCACTCCGCAAGCCCTGCCAGGGCACAGGAAACCATACAGCTGGCAAGCACTACCCTGGCAAGCGCTACCCAGTCACCTCCAACACCAGCAATCACACCTCACCGCCAGCATCCACACGATCAGCGCAACACAGCAGCCTTACTGGCTGCCCCACTCCTTTGCACACTGCCCGCGGCTGGCACGGTTGCTCCGGCGAGGTGACACAGGGGCTGAGGTTGGATCCATCAGGGATGGCAGCACGCCACCTTTGGCACCCTTTGTGTCCCCCGGCTCAGGCTCCGGCCCTTGCGCTTGCGCCAGCCATGCCAGTGGCGCCAGCAGGGCACCGCCCAGCTGCATGAACGGCGGGGGTAGCGGGGGCTGTGATGGGGCCTGTGGCAGGGCCGGGGGCGCAAGGCCCCACACCCCACCCCGCTCAGGCAGCCCGCTCCCAGCTGCCGCACTGCCTGCGCTGCCTCCCGCGCTGTTGCCGGGTGACGATGACGCGCCGTGACTGCCCCAAACAGCCGCTCCCTGCTGCGTGATGGCGCCCTGCTGCGGCTGCTGCGACACCGCAGGATGGTTGTGGCTGGGGCTGCTGTTCTGCTGCGCAAGCTGTTGCTGCTGGGTGGAGAACATTGGGGACGCGAGCTGTGCGGGGCTGAAGAACTCGGTGACCTGCACCCGGTGGGCGCGGTTCTTGGACAGCAGGCCCTTGAACTGCGTGCTCTGTGCCCACCGGTCGATTTCGCGCGCGCGCATCACGGGCAACGGGTGAGACAGCGCGCGCGTCTGGGCGTTGCGCAGGTACCACCCCAGCAGGGAGTTGGTGGCCTCCTCGTATGAGCGTGCCTGCAGGCATGGAAGGGGAATGTTGTTACGGTCATGGCAGCGGTGCAGCCGGCCGGTGCGTGCCAGTACTCTGGCACAACAGCAGTAGATGTGCATATACGTCAGGCAGCACGCCAGCACCTGTGATACCATGCGGCCATGGACCATTGACTGAGCACAACAGCAAGCACTCTGGCCTGGGGGAACACAACCACAACCCCCTTACACTGACCTGCTGCAGGAAGGCGTCCACATTCAGCTCATTGGCAAAGGAAGGCGAGCCCCCCGCCAGCTTCATGAGCGCGCCAATCACCACCTGAGTGCACCAGACATGCCAAGCAGCACACAGCTGTGCACAGCAGTGATGAGGGCCCCTTTGCAACCATGCGCATTGCCCGCAGCCAAAAATGGGGTTGTGCTGTCTCATGCTGTTTTGATGGAGCCATTCCCTATCCCAGGTCATAAAACCGGGGTCATGCTGTCTTGATGAGGCCATTCCAATGTGGTGCTGTCTCTTGCTGTCTTGATGGAATCATTTTCTATCCCAGGTCCATCGACATCCCCATGCTGGCTGGTGCTGTGTGTGCAGCATCAGCCCCCAGTCCGCTTGCCCTCGCCCTGCTGCTGGCAGTGTGGTGGCCCCCACCTACCCGTGCATCCTGTGCCACCAGCAGTGCCGCGCGGTCGCATGTGAGCTCTGCAGCACGCAGCCACCGCATGAGCGCCTCCTCCACCATGCCGCTCACCACAGGCAGCACGCTCACCTGCAGCGCATGCATGCATGTTGCAGCGCGATACCGCGTGGTGGTCGTGCGCACAAGGAAGATGGCTGCCAACTCAGCGCCAGCTGGCTGGCACCTTGGTCAGGGGCCAGTGCAGCGCATGCTCTTCCGAACTGTGGGTTCTGAACGGTGTTACTCAGCCACGTGCGCACCGTGCCGGACGCCAGCACATTGGCGACTGTCAGCCACAGCCCATGGTCGCACTTCAGGTGGCCCAGCTCATGGGCCAGCACGGCCTGCACGCGCAGGACGTGTTGCAGGTTGTGGCACAGCTGAAGCATGGCCCAGCATGGCCCAGCATGCCATGCAAGGCACTGCAAGTGCCTTTTGTACTGCTGCGTGTGCCTGAACCTACACACACAACACGCTGCACATGCCACCCAACTGCCACGCCTGCAGCAGCGACCAGTCATGCAACCACAGCGCTGCTGTCACAGCTGTCACAGCTGGCGCCCACCAGCCCCACCTGCAGCTCGCGTGGCGTGAGCAGCTCCAGCAGCGCCGTGTGGATGACGATGAAGGGCTGGCGGCCCGCAATCGCGAGGGTGTACGCGTTGGGCACCGGGTTCTGCCGAGGGGGAGGACCAGGCGTGCGTACACGCATGAGAGCCACCGTGAAACCACACACGCAAGTACTAATGCAAACTTGACTCCCATGTGTGGAGGCAGGCACCCACAGTGCGTGTGTCTCCCAACGGGATCCTCCTAGTCCTGAACGTCTGATACAAACGCCCCCAGTGCTGAAGCAGTTTTACGACGGGGCTGCAGGTGAGCGTTGGCCATACCTGCCGCACGTACAGCTCTGGGGCTTCCATCTGCAGTGTCTGGGCCTGCGGTTACGATAACCACACAGCAAAGATGGCTTGATACCAGTGCTAAAACCCAAACATGCAGTATGGTTATGTACAAAAGGCTGGCATGAGCTGAGGGACTCACCGCTTCTGCTAGCAGCCGGTGCACACTTGGCAGCTGGTCCGGCCCCACTTTCACACTGGTTGCAATGTTTTCCAGCAACAGCACCTGTTCAGCCACTGGGCCTGCACATGGTTGCAAGCCAAGTAAGCATCAGCATTAGCAGTTGCTGATCTCAACAGCGGTGCGTGTACATGCCAGCTCATGCTGACGGGGCATTGCATCCAGCCCATGCTTATGCTTCACATGCACTTGTGGTCAGCTCACCCATGACCGTTTTAGCCACCAACTCCAACCCTGGTACGTTGCGGAGCAGTGAAGTATTCTGCTGGTCCAATGGGTGCCTGCATTGGCATGTGGCCAACAAAAAGACCGACATGCGACAGGTACGCCCGTCATGCATGGATCATGGCAGCGCAGATGTGCATGCACTGCAAATATGGCATCATGGCGAAGACGCTCAGGCCAGAGCTTGCTTGCTGCAGAGTGCACAGCCATTCATGCAAGCATGCAAGGGCCATGCAATGCCGGACCTGAAATCATCTCCCTGCAGTCCTTCAAAAACCACCACGCGTTCTCGTGTCATAGTTACTGGCGTAGGCCATGGGCGGTCGGGCTACAAGTAGAAAACCCACAACACAATGCTGACGTGACATACGAGCATGAAGAAACACGCGTATCACCGAGCAAGTTACCTGTCCCACGGCCGAACACAAAATGGGAGTTCGTGAAGGACTGGGGTTGTTCCCTGCGTTGTCCTGCACGATCGACCTCTGTGCTGCTGTGCTTCCTCCATTCCTAAGTTTATGTACGCTTGCAGATTTGAGATGTGCCAACGGAGAGGACACCTTGTTTATGTTGGGCGACTTAGGCAGCCCTGCGGGTACAGAGTGCGCCATCGGTGCCTACCGGAGCAACGAAACCACGCTTACGAGCGTCGCGTCAAGCTATTTCCAGGTCACCATAAAACCTGTGAGCTTGAGTGGAGTTAGTGGCTGCTGGATTTTAGTGTGCAGTGCGCGGATCCTTGACGCACCTGGTAGTGTAGCGACTGGACGCAAGCAATCCAACCCCTCCGTCGAGCAGCACGTGCCTGCAGTATCACCATCAGTAGGCAGGCCGCAGGATGCAAAGCCTAGCTCACAAATGCACCCGTCAAGCGGGGATCCACCAGCATAGACGCGCAGCGATAGCCGGTGAGCTGGGGCTGTGAACACCGTTTTTCGCAAGCCGGGATCGCAACATGTTGGAATTGGGATTCTATCGATGACGCATACCATGCAGGTCGACGTGTTTCCCGGACACTAGCTGGTCCACGGAGCAGCACCCTATGCCAAGCAGCGCGAGGGCCCGTGGTTGTTGTCGACAACTATGATAGCTTCACATACAATCTGTGCCAGGTGTGCTGAGATGCTGCGATGGAGCATGATGGGGCAGCTGCATGGGCACCTGCCTGAGTGCATGCGCTACCTCCATGTGGTCCATGCCTGCCATGTGCCCAGTTTGCTGGTGCGCACGGCCTCCATTCCCTGGATGCACTGCACTGCAGTATCTTGGTGACCTTGGGGTGCACTATGTGGTGTTCAAGAACGATGAGAAGACGGTGGATGAGATCCGAGCAATGAACCCTCGCGGCATCCTCATCTCCCCAGGCCCAGGTGTGCAGCTGATGCGATTTGGTCATGGATCTCTCACAGTAGCATAGGCAGCGCAGATTGCAGCACATCCGATATGCTGCAGCCAACCTGCGTGGCAGTTGGCAAGGGTGCGGCACCCAGCGCTTGCTCGAGGCTTACAGACAGCCATCTCCAATCTGGCTTGCACCCAGAGCCCCTCTTCTACGCATGGACGTTGAGCTGATACAGAAAACTCCTGCCAGCAACCAGCAGATCTGGTGGGGCAACGCAGCCTGCACCTGCATCTGAATCCAGTCCCATGGGTGAATCACGGTCGCTGAACTTTACATAGGCAACAGCACGCCGAGGTGTTCACGGATGTGCTGCGCTCTGCTTTGCCCCCCCACACAGGCCGGCCTGTGGACAGCGGCATCAGCCTACAGGCAGTGAAGGAGCTGGGCCCCGAGTTCCCCCTGTTTGGTGTCTGCATGGGCCACCAATGCATTGGCGAGGCGTTCGGTGGTGGGTGCCTCAGCGCAACCTGGTTGGATCCATCGTTTGCCACAGGCTTTTGCAGTACACAAGCATTCCCTCTGCACACGCCTGTGGATGGGTGCACACTGCACAGGCATTGGGCACACCCTCGAACATGCACACCCTGTTGATGTGAGTGCTGTGCGGGCCGTGTCGGGCTGCAGGTGATGTGGTGCGCGCGCCGTGCGGTGTGATGCATGGCAAGACCTCACCCGTGTTCCACACCAACGTGGGCCTGCTGGAGGGCCTGCCAAAGTGAGCCTGGGGCTGATGAGCTCTGGGGCTGGGTCTTGCACCTGGCACTTGCGCATGCTACTGGGAGCCCCCTGGTTCTTGGCCAGCCTCCATGGCTACTGCCCTGCGGCATTTCCATCAGGGCAGAGTGCACAGGACAGGCAAGGCCACAGCTCTTGGTCATGTGGCCCACACGTTCTTCTTGCGTGCTTGCGCGTGCAGCCCCTTCAAGGCATGCCGCTACCACTCTCTGGTGATCAAGAAGGACACGTGCCCCAGCGAGCTGGAGGTGCGCTGGCAAACTGGTGTAGGCACATACGGCAGGTTTTTGTTGACAGCAGAGGCTGGGGCCTGTCCTTGGGCACTTGCTGAACTGATCAATGCAAGAGGGTGCATGCCAAGCATGGCTGAACCAGGTGCACGGCAACCAGGGTGCGGATGGCTGCCTTGTTTGTGCGGTACACAGGTCACTGCCTGGACGGAAGATGGCACCATCATGGGTGTGCGCCACAAACAGTACCCACACATACAGGTATGATGTGCGGCTCTTGGGTGTGGGACAGCAGGTGTATGTTTGTGTCCGTATGCAAGTGGTCATTTGGGTCGCAGTGATTCCGTGTGCAGAATTGTGCCACAAACACAATTGTGTCTTCTCAGTTTCTGCCTTCATAACCAATACTCACCAACGGCCACAAACCTTTCTCAACTGTTGCCACAGGGTGTGCAGTTCCACCCCGAGTCCATCATCACTGAGGAGGGCATGAAGATCGTGGAGAACTTTGTCAAGACCCTACCCACTGCATAGATATGTCACCTACTAGCATAGCACTGCAACGTGCATGCTCCCAGGACTTCCATGCATGACTGGCCCACTGCCAGAGTGGCAGGCCATGCATTTGACTGGCCACGCAACCAGCTGTAAGGGCTGAATGACTCACGATGTCACGAACATAGTGGATAACAGTGCATATGCAAGCAGGGCGTCTGCCTTGCGCATCTCCCATCTCAGCCATCTGCCTTCGTGGAATGCGAATGCGAATGCATTCAAATTAATAAAGGCAATAGGATCAAGCGGTCTTGAGTCGCAACCAAGCAGTGCTCGAAATGCCGGTACAGTACAGCCACCACATGGAACGGAAACGTCGCAGGTAGTCGATGCTTGCTTGTTGATCACTCACAAAGTTTCAATGTAAAAGGGCAAAGATCCTGACAATGGATCGGGTCAAGGTCAGATCACGATTTCTCTGGCAAGAGAGCAAGAAGGCAGCCGCGGTAGTCGGGCCGCTAGAGGAGCGTATACGTGGAGGCCAGCAACCCGGAACTGGCGAGGTCTGTGCTGCATGGCAACAGGTGCGCTGCTGTCATGTTCTGGGCTGCCTTGCCTCTGGGGCTTGATCGGGAACAGGTCCAGAGGGGGCGTATGGCTGTGCCTACTGCGTATTAGTGTCATAGCACACAGCATGGCCAGCAGGCAGCACCAAACACAGCAGGGTGCTGGCTGCACATTGGGCGCAGTTGGCCACGTGCTGCCGCTTCCTGGGCCCTGCCACTGCGAAGCCTGTGCCTGCTGAGTATGCCGTGGCAGCTCGTCTCAGTGGGCTTGCGCACAAGCTGTTAGGGTGCCTGCAGCCTGTGGGTAGCAGCGCCCAGCCTGCCCCACGGCCCCAAGATGTGGCACTGGCAGATGGTCTGCTGCAGTCCAGCTTCCTTGTGGAGCTCTCAAACGCCATCCAGCGGCTCATGCCCAAGCACACTGGCGCAGCAGCAGTCAGTTCATGCACGTGTTGCACCAGGGATGCGGCCGCATGGCGCATGGCAGTGCCATTCCCAGCCCCCACAAAAGGCCCTGCAAGCCAACGGCAGGGCCACAGCACAGCAGCCACAGCGGGAAGGGAAGAGGCCGCGACAAACATTGACGGCGCCGGCTGCGGCGGTCTCAGCAGCAGTAGCAGCAGCAGCAGCAGCAGGAGGAGGAGGAGGAGGAGTGGCAGCGGTGATGGTAGCAGCGGCAGGTGTCAGACAACCAGCCCCATGCCCAGAAGCGATCCATGCTACAGCAGTGTGCCAGACACTGCAGGTGCATCAACATCACGCTTGCAACACGTGAGCGTGTCACATGCGGTAGCGGCTCTGCTGCGCAGCCATCTGGCGCTGCTGGTGCGGCTGAACGTGTGGCTAGAGTCAGCAGCTGCATCCACTGCTGCTGGCACACCAGCTCCTGAGAGAGCAGCAGCAAGCCGCGAGCCACAGAGAAGACAGCTACGGCAGTTGCACTTGTCGTATGCACAGCAGCTGCTGGCCCCCAGCCCGCCCCACACAGCACCATTAGAGCTGCAGGTCGACCGCGTTATCAGCATCGTGGCAGCTGCCACAGCAGCGCCCCAGTGCGGCACTGCACTGCAGCCTGACAGAGAGACCTTGCCACTTGCCCAGGTTCTGCCACGGGTGGTGAGTACAGGAGGAGATCTCACTGTGTGTTGTGCACTTACTTGCCTGTGGGCATGCAAATGTGTTTCACTGGCGCCTTTGTGCCATTTTTTCCTGTGGTTCCTGCTGATTTGACTCCATTTGTGTGTACCTGCTTGCACCCACAGGGCTTTGGGTACGAGATGTGCCGGGATTTGTCAGCGGTCGCCGGCGTGGTGCTTAGTGCATACCACCGCATTGCTGGGCTGCACTGGCTCCCAGGGCACCTCACAGAGGCCTCTCTCACGGTCCTGTTTCAGCTGGTCTCCGTGCCGATGAACATCCTGGCAGGCAGCCGGCGAGGTGCAAAACTCCAGGTGCCGCCTGCGCTGAGGCTCCCCTCCCCTGCTGCTCTCACCTCGCTCTGTGTGCGTCAGGCAGCATGGTCGCATCAGCACGTGATGCTTTGCAGCATGGGCATGCTTCGCCCGCAAGAGCCTGCGCGGTGCCATGTCGCGTGCTTTGCAAAAGCAGCCCAAAGGACCTTGGCGGCTGCAGTTGGGAGCCAACCAGGCCTCTTAACCGGCCCCCTGCCTCCTGAAGCCATGGCATGCCTTGACGCCCTGCTGGTGCTCTCATCGGCTTCTGAGGCGATGCTGGTGGTGAAGGCAGCCATGGAGCAGCCTGGGTTCGCAGCCTTGCTGTCTGTGGCAGCTGCTGGTCGCGCAGGTGCGGACAGCCCACAGATGCAAGCAGGCGCAGGCCGGCGGCATGTGCCTCGGGCAGCTGTGGCTGCGGCATACTTGGTCATCCACACATGTGGCACTGACAGCGCAGTGGCTCTCGCCACCATCACTAAGACTCGAGCTTACCAGATCGCGCTTACCATGGACATGCCGTCAACGCTGGAGCTGGTCCTCATACCACTGGCAGACACCTTGGCGCACACTGCCGATGCAGACGTGGGCCAGGTGCTGGCAGCTGTCACCAGCCCAGCTGATGTGGCGTGCGCTCTGGTAGCAGCACTGCCAGTCTTCAACTTGATTGGTGAAAAGTACGCTGTGGAAACCGTGCATCAGCGTGCGGTCAGATTGTGCTCAGCCTTCTGCACCATCATCAAGAGTCTGTGTGTCTGGGTGCAGCAGGCAGGCTGCTGTGCTGGAGGAGCAGCAGGCTGGACAGGCGTGCATGATATTTGGCGTGCGGTTCTGCAGCAGTATGACGTTTGTTTCCCTGCCATGGTGGTGCGTACTGCGGCTCTCGGCTGTGTGCCTGCACTTTGCACCTCGACGACTGCCACCCTCATGCCTGCCACTTGCAGCACTACTAATAATTATAAAAAATAATAACACGGCTTGTAGCACTACTACTAATAATAACAACACGACTTGTAGCACTAGGGTCACGACAACTCTACCAAGCAGCGCCAGTAGCTACCGCGGGTATGCTCGTTACAGAACATGGTCAGCGGCAGGGGTGAAACATGAGGTCCTCTATGTTGCTGATTTGACTGTAGGGAGTTCAATTACCCCGTGAACTCTCCTCAGTCAAGGTACAAGCGAAGTGATATATCCACATTCTAGGAGGTTCACTTGACAGCGCTGCTGTGCTGCTCACTCGCAGTTCCTGATTAAGAACACGGCCTGGCCCAGCGCTCTGTGTGCTCCTGAAGGCCTGGCACCTGGTCACGTGGCACGGCTGTCCCACCACTTGCTTCTGCAGCTGCACAGCTACCTCTCCTCTGGGCTGAGTCATCAGAATGTTGCGCGGCCGCTCCTCGCAGCCCGTGCCATGCTGCAGCGGGTGAGTGCCTGCAACATTCTGTGTGGTGCGCTGCGGGTCTACACAGCACCGCTGACATCAGAGCATCATCCCGCCACAGCCGCTGCTCAAGCCAGAGCGCTCCGGGACATCCTGGGTTGGCGGCTACACCTTTGGAGCTTTGCTCAGGACCTGGCTGACATGATGGCCTCCGACCTCAGTTGGCATCCACGAGCGGCGGAGCATCTGCTGATCTGGAGCTACTTGCTCATGCTGGCCGAGCAGCTGCCTGTACAACTGGTGCTGTACACTGCTGCACAGGGGCAGCAGCGTGGGCCCTCCATGAACGACTTGGTCCCTGAGTTGCAGGCAGCATTCAATGCGGCCGGCGTGACATCACATGCTAAGGGCAGCACAGCACGTGTGGCTGCAGGGCTGGAGTCAGACAGAAAGGCTGACCCAGCTGTGTACTTGTCGGCCGCCCACCTCCTTTTCCCGGCCAAGTCGTCCCTCGCAGATGTTCTGCGCAAGCCATTCTTCCGTGCCCTTTGGGGGTGGAGCTCATCTGTGTGTGAGCGGCTGCAGCCATGCGTTGCCAACGCTGCGTCAACTGCACCTGCAGTGCCGCCACCGACCGAACCATCAGCAGGGGCACCCCAACCACCACCTGCACTCGCTTCAGGCGCAGCAGGCCCAAGTGGAAGCAAGTCACCACACCTGCCGGTGCGTTCAGGGCATCTTTAGTGGGCCGTCATGGTTCGCATGATTTATACCTACATTCACACCTCTATATCGTCGATATGATAGTTTTAAGGCGGCTGGGACATGGCATGTGTGTGGAGGGATGCTGATGGTGGGGTTGTGCTCCTTTCATGCCAGTACCCTTGCAGCAATCGTAAGGAGGTGACAAGTCCTGCCTGCGCTTTCATGCCTCCTCCAGTGAACACAGTCAACACACCATCACATGGAACATGTGTGTTCTGCCCTTGCAGGGCGACCCCGCCGTGCCTGGCCAGGCGCCGCTGTGCCTGCCATCCACCATGCACCAGCCGCAGGTGCGTAGGCTCATGCTGCACCACGCGTGATCCGGGACGACGTGCTTGCAGCGGCCATATTATATAACCTTACGACTCCATGCCCTTCTGGTTGGCATTTCGTGCAGCTCCTTGTATGCACCACCAGCTTGCTTCTGCGTGACTTCTATATTCTGTGCAGGGCATGAGCAGGCGTGATGGCGGCCCCAGTGCTGCCAGGCCGGCAACAACCACCCCTTCAGTACTGCAACAGATCGCTGACTTGGTTTGGTGTGGAGATGCAGGTATGGTGAATCATGTGTTCAGCTTTGAATGGATTGCTAGCTCGCTAGACCTTGGGTTGTTGTGGGATTGCTCAAGTGTGGGTGGCTGTGTACCAGCTCCAACAGTGACCAAGGGCCTCACGACAGTTATGCTACATGTTGTGCTGCACATTGCGCTGCGCAGGCAACCACAAGCCATATGAGAGCTGATCCAAGTGGCACCTCAGCAAGCATCGCCAAAGCCCAAGCCGTTGTTCAGCAGCTACATGAATCGGGGGACGGTGACGGTGCTGCAGCCATGGTGCTGGCAAGCAAGGTTCAGCAGTTTCCATGAGCACTCATACATTCTATGATGCCTATCACATGGGATGAGGAGCACCTACTTGCTTGTTTGACTTGTGAGTCACGACAAAAACGAGGGAGCAAGAGTGTGCTGCTGTTGCGTTGTTCACACATCGTGCCCGAGCGTGTGCATCCCTGCAACAAGCCAATGACTGGGTGCCAACCTGGGCCGCTGAACACGCACGTGCACACATGTAATGCAAGCAGGCAACCAACAGATAGGAAGCATGCGGGTGCAATACTTCATGACCCACACGTGCCTGCAGATCCTTGCCTCCAACTGGCATCGCTTGATGCCCTTGGCTCAGCTCCTAATACTGCTGCTACTGCAGCTGCTGTACAACAAAACCTGTGCCGATTACAAGAACAGTCAAGGATCGAAACCACTGGCCACATTATTAAGCGCAAAATGGCTCCAAAACCACGAACATGTCAATCAAGTCATGTGAAAGGTTCTGGGGCGGGCTTAGGCAGGGTTCAGCAGCCAACCTTTGTCCAGCGCTGCGTCCGGCGCGTGCCCAAACAGCTACAACCGCTAGTTGCTTGATAAGCTTAGCTCGACGCAGGCGATCATCATTTCTCATGCTCTACACTCAAGCAACAATGCAGGCAGCATAGAACGTGCGTGGAAGCACTAACCAGCAGCAATGCCAGCCGTCAACCATGTCTGTTGCTGTGTCATCAGGGTGCCTGCAGCTTGTCGCAGCAACTGCAGCTTGTCGCAGATAGAATCAGCACGCTGTTCTCAACAGAACTCCCGGATTTCCTCCTGAAGCCCGACGCATGCTTGCTTGCACCATGCATGCCAACTTTCATTTGCAGGTGCCGAAATCTAGTAAAAGAAGCAACCTGAAACTGATTTGATGGAATCAAGGCAGCGTTTTGATGAAGCAGGTCTTGAACTGCATGCAAGCTTCGACGAAGGACAACAGCCGCATGCTACAGGCATCCTTCAGGCATCTACAGGCCTGGGGCTGCAGCAGCTGCAACCACTGCTCTACCAGCAAACAGCGGCCACAGACCAAGTGGCAAACTCTCTGCTGTCGCTGCTGCACCACTCACCGCAACTATTGGTGCCTCTGCTGACACAGCCGATCTGCACAGCTGAACAGCCGGATGGCGCAGCGACAGCTGGCATGGCAGCAACAGCAGCAGCAGATCCGGCAACTGCTTGGAGGTTGCCGCCAGCCCTGCAACAACCTTCACTAGGAGACAGGGCTGTGTTGACTGCTGGAGCACAGGCTGTATGCCAGCCTACTGTGGCTCCAGATGGCATGGGTACAACAGGCGATGGGGGCTCCAGACAGGAGGTACTGCAATCAGGCGCCAAGCGGGTGCATTCACCAGCACAGGCCGCTGCACAAGATGCGGCTGGCGACGAGCATGCTGCTTCACCCGAGCAACGGCCCTTGAAAAGGGCAGCTCTGGAAGGTGCAGCTGGAGGCGCAGCTGTACAGGCCACCACATCGGTAGCCAGCATGCAGCAGGCCACACAGATGCACATGTGCGCGCAGCCGCTGGGCACTGGTGCAGTCAACATCGGCCAGATCTGTCCTGGAAACCCAAGCGCGAGCAGCAGTGCACCTGGCCGCCCCATGGACCTCAATGCAGCTGCACCGTCCACTGCGCCTGATCTCACCCTGCATCCTGGACTTGCCCACGCTTCCTTAATGCCTTGGGAAGTCGCTGAACGCTTGCGTCAGGTGCGCGCAGCTCGCAGCTCGTGGTGTGGTGCAGTGTTTGTGGGTGCAGAGGCATCACTTGTTCACCTGTGATGTGGACTGCAACGTTGTGTTGCGGTCAGCTCTGCTGCATCCTTGCAATGCCTTGGTGGCCATCACTGCCGGCATGCGCAGATGTTCAACAACAAGATTGACACCAGTACAGTGCCCAAAGCTTGTCGCATGCGTGAGGAGGCCATCCCAGTTCCAGATGACGGTGTACTGCGGGGGCCTGGGCAGTACTTCCCTCTTGTGGGGTATGATGAGCGGCCACTGGACAGCCTCATCAGAGCGCTGCTCGGCATGCAGGATGGTTTCAAAGTGGAGAGACTAGAAAGCTTCATGAGCTCGCTGCAGCTGCTGCGTGTTCTGGGTGCACCGGGTGCGGGCAAGTCCACGTTCGTTCGCGTTGTGTGGAGCAAGCTGGAGGAGCGTGTGCGGCAGCTGGTGGGGGAATTTGAGCTTCAACAAAAGCGTCAACAGCAAGTGGAAGGAGGGCCAACGCAGGGACTGCCCGCAGGCTTTGAGGCCAGCCACCTGAAGGGGCTGCGCGAGCTCCTGGAGCGCTTGAAGTCGTGGGAGGGTGCTGGCCCCCTCGTGTTCCTGATGGACGCCCGGCGCGATGGTGCGTCCTGCAGCCATTTGGGGCGGTGTATCATCTTTCACACGTGCATACAGGAGTGTCGTGAGGAAGTCACATGCACAGTGACTGTACGGGGAACGCAACCTTGCTGGTCCTGCGTGCTGGCTTAGAGGAGGCCCGTGTGCTGTTGTGCAAGTGCGTTGACGTGCAGGCCTTGGCACGCTGCACAAGCTGGAGGCAGCCCATGTGGAGCCCTTAGAGGAGGCCCATGTGCTAGCTGGGGCGCGTATGCTGTGGGCGGCCCTGGACCGAACAGAGCTGCGCTTGGGGTCATATGCGTGCCTGCTGTCCAAGCTGGAGGAGTCACACATGCTGCAGCACATCACACCCTTTGCCGTCATGCTGTTTGTGTTGGGCGCGGCTAAGGTGGAGCTCACAGTGCCGTCACTGTTGTGCTGGGTCTGGGATGAGGTTGATGCAGTTGACGCTGCTGAACCTGACTTACCTAGCTTCATTCAGCGACAGCTGTCGGCAGCAGTGTGGACCCGCCTGGAGGTACTGGAACGGTCTCAGGGGCAGCCCTTGCGGTTTCTGCCAGTGCTGGTAGCTGCAACAAGGCGCAGCAGTGCAGTGAGCCTGCGCAAAACACGAAGGCGTGGAGCTCCTGTGCGTGACCTGCTGTTGCCTGTGCCCAGTGACCTGCAACAGAAGAAACTGGTGGTCGCAGATTGTATGCGGCGCCTGACATGCCTCCCACCCGAGCTGCGCGCGCTGCTTGAAGTGGGCGCAGACGTGCGCCTGTGCGACATGTCGCCAGAGCAGCGCCAGAAGCTGGCTGACAAGTGTCCAGGCCATGTGGTGGATTCGCTGCAGTGGACGGGTGGTAACATGGGCCTGCTGGAGCTGGCGCTGTGTGCTCTCACAGGGCAGGACAATGGCAAAACAAAGCGCATGCAGCTTGGTAAGCCAGACCCTTTCTAGTCAAGCCCCATGGTGCCTGCCCTCCAGCAAGCAGCCCGTGTGTGGTTTGCCCATCCTAGAGCGCCTCACAGGGCAGCATTGCCGTTCTGCATCACTCTTAGAACTTGTGTTGTTGCGTTGTTGCACGGCAGGGCCGTTCAAGTGGTGGACGGACGCTGGGTGTGCAGCAACACTGCACAACATAGTTGACTCAATGGTGGATGTCATGGAGAGCTCTCATTGGTCCAAGTGGCTTGACAGCCTGGCAACAGACAGGAACTTCATGCTCAAAGCCATGGCACGTGCGCACTGCGGCATGCCTCTTAGCCGCAGTGATGTGCTCGTGCGAGGCACAAACGGTGGCAAGGACGTGACAGTGCAACAGCTGGAGGCGGATGGCGTGATTGAGCTGCGCTACCTTGGTGCGTGCTTTGGAAGAGCACTCGACCCGAGCTGCATGTCTTGACTGTGTGTATGAAGTCACAGTGCTGCAGGTCGATGCAATGTGCGGGGTGCCAGCTGCCACTCCTGGTCATGGTATTGGCATGTCAGCATGGCACTGCTTATACTCATGCAGCGTACTTTGCATGTGTCAACGCTTTATCTATAGCAGATAGAGCGGAGGTCGAGCCAGCACCAAGCCCTTGCACAGCCACCAGCAGTGCCAACGCCCCAGCGCAGATTAGCTCTTGGGAGCTGCAGCTGGACCGTTGGGAGTTCAGCTTAAGTATAGAAGACCCTGTGTCAGAGCCTGACACTGTGTTGTCTGGCGTGAAGTACAAGGTGGTGCTGCCTGCGCTGCTGCTGTACCTGCAACATTCCCGGCAGCTGCATGGTGAGGATGGGCACAGTGCCTCCTACCTGTGCATGCGCACGCTGATGGCGAGCTGGAGGAGGCAGGAGTTTGACGCTGTATCACAGCTCACGCTGCGGCTGCAGCTGTTCCGGGACGTGTTTTGCGATACTTACATGCCCCTGAGCACGCTGTTGCCGCCGCTGGCAAGCCACGACCTGGGTCATCGGTATGTTGGTGTGCCAAAGAGCGGCTTTGCGCCCAGCGTGACACAGACGCCTCTAGACGCAGAAGCGCTGCAGCAGCTGCTGGCAGCCGTGGTGCGTGCGGAGCCGGACCCCCAGAAACACCCGCCACCCTGGTGCACCGTGGTTCGCGGCGACAACAGCATTGATACAGTGCTGTTGCTGCCTGAGGCTGGCAGGTTTGACGCCCCCTATGGCACGTTCATCTTGCACTGCAAGCTCCACACTTCCAGCATACCTATCACCTCGGCATTCATTTTGGAGGAGGCAGGCAAGGTGCCTATGCTGCAGTCTCCAGCGTCTGATGGTAGCTGGATCACACCGGTCTTTATCTTGTTCACCGACCAGCACCCCAGCAAGTGGGACCTGAAGGCGACCGGCCGGGCAGAGGCTCAAGCGGCCCCAGCAGCAGCGTCCCTTGACAGCACATGCAGC
>QAXD01000001.1:217340-227567 GCA_004335575.1 Haematococcus sp. NG2 | reverse complement strand
GGGACTTTGTCTCCCGGACCGCCCCCCGCCCGCGACCCAAACGCGGCGCCCCCGGCGACAGACCCACGCACCGTTTGAGCGCCCCTGTGGGTGCTGCCCCTTGCACTGACCCCACGCACGTGGCCCCCGCCCCCCCCCTCCTCCTCCTCGCCCTCGGATGTGGTGGTGGAGGAGATGGGGGAGGGCTGGCCCAGAGGGCAGCCCTCATCCTGCAGCGCGCTCGAGATGGCCCTGCCCAGCTCGACCGAGTTGAGCGCGCTCAGCGGGCGGGGCCGGAGCACGGGCCAGCTGTCACGACCCAGCCCCGCAATCATGGCATAGTTGGGCTGGTCGGCTGGGGGCTGGGAACCGACAGAGGCGCCAGGCGATGGGCCGAGGAACAACGCAGCTGCCTGCTGCAGGATGGACCCGCCCTTGGCAGGCCATGGGTTATTGCTGTTGTTGCTGCTGTCCGCAGTGGCAGCGGCCTCGTTTGGGGGTGTGGGTGGCTCAGCGCCCAAGGAGACTGCAAGCTCGGTGCGTGAGAGCGGGGGCAGGTGGCGCGGGTGGCGCACCGCCCGCATCACACGCCCCAACACCTCCCTGCACCGCCTGCCCGGAGCCAGGTGCATCTCCCTTAACAGGTCCTGCACCTCAGGGCAGTAGCGCCGCGCCTCAAACTCCACGTCCTTGGGAACGGCAGCCCCGGGGGCGAGTTTGGCCGCGTCCGTACCGCCTGTACCGCCTGTACCGCCGCCCCCCGGCAGTACACTCCCGTGCCCCAGCCGGCTGCGGCCCACCACGGACCTCGTGCCCCCACCCACCGCGCTGCCCGCACCCCCATGGCCCGGCTCGCTCTGCCGCTGGGCGCCACGCCGCCTGCGCGGCTGCTGCGTGCGGAGTGCAGGTTGGCTCGGCTGGTGCCGCCGTCGCTGTTGTGGCCGCTGCCGGCGCCGTCGTCGAGGGTGTGTGGGTGGTGGTGGCTGGTGCGGCGGCTGCGTGGCGTCCGCCACCTCACCTCCCCCTCCTCCTCATCCTCACTCGTGGTCATGGATTCCTCATCTTCCAGTTCCTCCTCCTCTTGCCCATCTCCTGGCGCGTGCCCCCCGTCCCCGCCCTCAAAAAGCTGCACGTGCACAGGGGCCACAAGGGATGCAGCAAACAGTCAGGATGGAGCACCATAGCAGAGCACCAGCTGTGCCCAGCAGCAGGCACTGCCACCCCAATCTGTGGACGGCATCTGGAACCACTGCGCAGCTCCGGACCGATGCCGACGATTGCATTGGCAGCAAAAACTACACGCAGAGGTCCTGTAAGCACTAAGCGCTGTACTGCAAGCACTGTAAGCACTAAGCAGGATGACACATCACGACCGAGCATCATGACCCACCTGCTCAAACAGGTCCCCAAGCTCTTCATCAGTGGGTGGGGGAGGCGGCCGGGGCGGCGGCGCAGGCCGGCCCTCCGCCAGCGCACCCACCACGTCCCAGTCAATGCCACCCATCCATGCCGTGTTGACCACGTGCAGGGGCCGGGCCATGCGGCCGCGCTCCGCCCGCTTGCGCTGCTTCTCCACCGTCGCCTGTGTGCACACCATTCAGGTTCGTGGGACAGGGTTGATGATACATTCCCAGGCACCGGCAAGCACCACGCAGGTTCGTGGAACAGGTTCGCAGGTGCATGCCTCGGCCCAGGGCAGGTGCAGGACCCTAAAACCCTAAACCCAAGGGGAGGGCATCGAAAGGCTGCCAAAGGCTACCAAAGGCTGCCCAAGAGAGGCTGCCCACCAACCCGTCCCTTGCACAGCCTTCATCGCGGCACATGCTCGAAAGCTGGCACAAAAAGGCCCATGCACCAGCCCGATGTGCAACCCCAACCCCTGACCCCGCAACCCGCACGCCCCCTCACCCAGAGGTGCAGCTCCAACAGTCCGCCGGTCTTGAGGGGTGGCAGGGACATGAGGCACGATGTGTCCGCATCATCAGGCCCCGCCAGGCCAAGGTTGCCTGGGCAGGGTAAGTACAACCACAATTTAGCGCAACCACAGGGGCAGGCATATTATGATGAGAGCACAAGCACAAGGGTAGGAATCCTATGATGAGAGCACCACACCCGATGCACAGCCTCCATCTTGGCAATGGCACCACGGCTGTACACAGTACGCAGTATGCAGTACACAGTATGCAGTATGCAGTACACAGGGCACAGTACGCAGTGCGCAGCTTGCAGGATGGCAGTGCGCCGCATCACTCTGCTCACAGGGAGTTACTGTCAGGAAACAAACGGCAGGTTGAGGGGATTACTGCCAGGGAACCACGCAGGGCTGTGAGGATGAGCGAGCAATCTGCGTATCCCACCATCCACTCAATGAAATGCCGCCAAAATGGGCCCTTGGCTGGCTTACGCCGTCATAACAACAACAACAACAGCAACAGCAATAGCAACAGTAACCCGCTCACCACACGAGCGCGGCCGCACCAGCCGCCGCCGCTGCCAGCTCCGCTCCTCCAGCGCCTGCAGCCACTGCCGGCCATACCTGCGCAGCCGGCACAGCCGCGGCCGTCCGTCCCGCTGCACACACAGTATAGGGTTATACATCATACACATGCCAGCAGGTGGGCAGGTCAACGGGCCGGCAGGTGGGCAGGTCAACGGGTCAGCAGGTGGGCAGGTCAACAGGTTTAGGGCTCAAGGGTGTAGGGTTCATGGGTTCAGGGTTTAGGACGCACCAGCAGCTCCAGCACCTCCTGGTAGCCTTCCACACACTCTTCGTCAATGCCCTCTGGGGGTTCAGGTGGGGTCACGCACCAGCGCCGTGCCTCCTCCAGCTCACTCTTGTACTGCATGGAGCCACCAATGGCATGGAGATGTCTGAGCATGAAGTGTTGAGTGTTGTGCTGCAGTAGTGTGTGTTGCATGGGCTCAGCAGGTGGCCAGCCACTTGGTATGTGTGCCTAGCCCTCGACTACACTGTGCGCACCACACCGCCACCCAACCCAGCCAGCGAGTACAACCAAGGAGTACAACACTGTCCAGAGTGAGCTGTTTTGTTTGTGTGAGAGGTGAGGGTCAGAGGGAGAGAGAAAGAGAGAGATGACAGGGGAATTGAGAGGGGGCGAGGAAGAGATTAGAGGGAGTACAGCAGTACACTCACTCCCAATCTACTGCAACCACACCCAATGCACTACAACCACGCCCAATGCACTGCAAACACACCCAATGCCAGCCCCGCGCCGCACCTCCTTTGTGACGTCCGCCATCACGCACTCGTACATGCCAACCAAGTGGCGGTTGAGCTTGGAGGAGGGCATGCGCCACTGCGACTTCTCCCCCTTGGCATCGCCCTCACCCCCAAACATGCCAGACTCGCGCCCGGCAAAGGCGCGCGCCTGCTGCTCCTTCTGCCCCTGCTTGAACCTGTGGGGAGCACAGGACCCAGGTAACGGGCACGGGTGTAGCGCAGCGCACTGCTGCAATCCGCATACACCCTGTTGCAGGGGTGCGAGGAACGGCCAGCCACCATGCAGCACAAACAAACACACACACATGCACAGTGTAAACCCTGCAAGGCAACGCAGCACACCAAAAGGAGCAGAGCCCCGTCGCTCACCGCAGCACGCTGTTGAACTGGCCCAGCAGGTCCAAAATCTTGGTCTGGTGGGCTGCCGGCACAAGGGACAGGGAGGCCTGCGTGCATGGATGCACCGACAACACACGCAGCAAATCTGTGATCTCTCTTGCATGGGCTTATGCCAGTGTGCACCATTGCCTGTAGGTGGAACTGCAGATGGGCCGGGCACAAGCTGACAGCATGCTGCACATCTGACAACCTCAAACACGGTGGCCAACAGGGCCACGACACAACAACAAACGAAAGCAGCAGGAGCCCCCTGCAGCACCAGGGCCCTCCACACAGCAGCAACCATTGTGCAAACGCGGTAGCTGCTGAGCAAGCCACACGGGCCGCGGCTTACCGCGGGCTTACCGCGGGTACCGTACCGCGCTACTGCGTGTTAATCGCGCAAAACCTTGTAATGATTACGCATGATGATGAAGCCACAGGGCGCACACACCTTGAGGTCCCGCACAATGGGCGAGTGCATGAGCATGACGGCGCCGTGCCCGTTGGCCAGCATGTAGCGCTTGAGCTCATTGTACTCCACAGAGCCCTCAGGGAACTCCTCCTGTGCAGCTCAGTGCCCCACACGTACTTTTTCAGCATATTCATTTTTCAGGTTTTCAGCTTGAACAGGAGCCGGCAAGCCCAGCACCAGCAGTGGTCCCCACACTGCATGCTAGTTCCAGAGCGATGCAGTAGGTTCGGTGCAGGCGAGACAGCGCGGCCAGTGTGCAGGCACAGCACCAGGTGCAGCATGCAGACAGGTGAGAGCAGGGGTGTCTGGTGGCAGCAGCCTCCCTCATGGCTCCCCAACAGCCACGTCCCTGCCCCCCCTTCCCCACGCCCTACAAACACACCCACACCCTTGGTGGCCTCAGGAACACTTCGCGCACAACCTTACTCCTCCACAACACTAGTTCTCAGGGCCTGGGGTTGGGTTTAGCGCGTAGAAAATGAGGGTATAGGGTTTATTGCGTGTGTAAGGTTTATTGTGTGTGCAATGCATGTGCAAATGAGGGTTTACAGTTTATTGCGTGATGCGTGAGGGGCCCCCCGACCTTGAGCGGGTTGCGCTCCGCGCGCAGCTTCATCTCGGCGCGCTGCCGCTGCCGCATGCGCCACCACCGCGTGGCCAGGAAGCGCGCCACCAGGGCCATGTCCAGCTGCCCTGACTGCGAGTGGCAACCATGATCAAAAGGCACAGCAACATGAGGAAAGCAAAATCAGGAGAGTGTCACAAGAGAAACATGTCCAGCTGCCCTGAATGCGAGTTGCAAAAAGAATCAAAAGTCACAGGAGGCTGAAAAGGGGGCACAGGAGAAACATGTCCAGCTGCCCTGACCGCGCGGCGCGCAGCGGAAAGCATCAAACGTCACAGCAAGATGAGAACGGTGGCAAGGAGAAATGCTCCCAGACAACTGGGCTCAGGTGCTCAGCGGTGGGGAAGCCCCTTAGAAGATTCACCTGTGTATTGGCATGCTTTGGCTGCCCTCCTATTCTGGGTTTGTATGGGGGAGCGTGGGGCTGTGACACATGCAGCCAACGCATGCAGCCAACACTGCACTTTGCACGTGTGAAGAAAGGAGCCGCCCGATTATTCAGTACCCAGCAGCCCGCACCTGCTGCTGAAGTGCGGTGATGAGCAGCTCGTCGCCGTCAAACGGCAGCCGGCCATAGCGGTTCTTGAAGTGGCCGATGGCATCCAGGTACCTGCAGCAATGCCAGCAAGTATGTGCCTCCTTGCAGATACTCATGAGGATTGCGGTGGAGGATAGATGCCAGACCATGTGGCTAAACTAGCCGTCATTTGGATGCCCCATGCAAGGCCACGACCAAACCCCCCCCACACCGCACACCACCCCATCCCCCACCCCCCAAACCCCGACTGTGAAGCCAGCTGCTGTAAACTGTGCCACACCGTCTGTGTTGCTTTAACAATGCCCACAGCGCTCCATTTCAGCATGGGCCCCAAACCCTAAACCACCCACCACCTACAGGCGTGACAGGTTGTCCCCGCACGCACACCGGCACAGAGACTGGCTACGAGATGCGCTGCATGGGCCGTGCTGCGTGATGGCCTACCTTGGGTTGGCAGACAGGGGCTTGGCGTCGTTGCCCCTGCGCCTGCGGCCCTTGGGTGCGCGTCCGCCATCCGTGCGTTGCCGCGGCTCGCCATACTCATCGTACAGCTCCGAGTCAGCCCAGCCATACACGCGCCTGCAGTACACACCATGTGTACACATGCTGCGCATGAGCCTTCGCGAAAGTAGTCGTAGAGAGCATTGCACATTGCTCATGGTGGTGTCTGCTGCTGCTCCCAAGCCTCGCTTACTGCTCCCGTTCTGTCCAGTTGCTTCGCATCGTGCACGGCCCTTGGGGTTTAGGGTTTAGGGTTCACACTTGAGGGTATGAGCTATAGCCACTGCCACCCTGCCAGCTCCTTGGGACCCATGATTAAATATTTTAATGCCACCCGCCCCATCACCTGAAGTCCTTCCAGTGCTTCCAGTGGTAGGGGTTCTCATCACTCGGCCACCCCGTGGTCTTGCAGCGCTCACGGAACGCACGGAACTCGCGCTGTGATGGCACGCAGCCCATGACAGGGTGGTGAGCAACGGTGGACAACTATGTCCGTGTGGCTGGCTGCCAACCCAAGGCAAGCAACAGTGGACAGCTGGACACCCATGCCCAGGTACTAAGGACCTTTGCAGGCTTGTCCAGGAGGCAATACGCTAAAAACGTTAGGGCAGATCAATGCAGAAAACGGCTCTGACAGCTTCTGAATCGTTTGATAGTTCGAACCACCAAAGCCGCCCCACCTGGATCATGATGACCGACCGCATTGTCTTATCCCATGTTTCCAGCAGGTACGCGTACGCGGGCTGCTCCATGCCTGAGGTGGTTCATTATGTGATGCACATGAGCACCACACAGAAGGACTGTCAGTCATGCAGGAGAGTGGGGACCAGCATGTGGGGAACAGCTGGTGTGGAGCGTGCTGCGCGTGCGTTGCGGATATCTAAGGAACTGGGCACATGTGTGATGTGCAAGCAGGTGCATGCCCAGCGTGTGCAACCCAGTGCCTCCCATCTCCTACGCACCGTCATCTCTGGCTGCATGGAAGGCACTCCAAGCGGCCGAGCGCGGCTGGTCCCTCAAACGCTGCAGGCAGATGGCGTGTGACTGACATGCACTATGGACGTCGTCGGCATGCTCAGCGCAATACCCTGAACTGGCACTCAGCTGGCAGATACCGTACTATGGTGTGCCATAACCCAGCACACTCATCGTGTACCCCGTGCCAATGTGTGGCAAAGCATGGGCACTCACCGCCAGAGCCATGGGCGCTCCAGGCCCAGCCAAATAGCTGGCTGCCTGCATGGGCACATTTGTTGCACAAACAGGTTGCAGCCGGCCTGTGCCTTCTAACTTGCTTGCAACAGAGGAAAAGAAAAGCAGATAGCAGCAGAGTGGACGCCATGTGCTGTGATGTGCACGTGTCAAGTCTCCACGGCCATAGCGCGCTAACAGCAACGCAGACAAGTGTACATGCAAGCGCCCATCGCATGAGCGAGCTGGTCCTAAAGGTGTTGACGTCCGATGCCCTGCAGCACTTACCTTCTGGTTACTTAGTTCCATGTTGCTTGCTGGCGGTAGCTGTATCCATCACTTGCCACAAGCAAAACAGCTCCGCCAAGTGCAGTACCCTCAGGTTTCAACAGCATTCAAGCAAAGGTTTCATTTGAAGCTTTGTTTCCTGCTTTTATGCGTCAGCATCGAATAGTTCTATGCGGGTGTTGGACTTCAGCATCTTAATTCGGCAGCCCATATGCATGATACAACGCTTAATTACAAGAGTCACACCCCGCATAATCAGCAACAGGCAACAGCGAGCACGGAGGGTTCAGGGTTTAGGAATGCATGTACAGAGCAGCAAAATTTGCTCCACGTTGTATGTTTCCTACTCATCAACGCTGATAGCCAACTTGAGCTGGTCGATGGCACATCCCGCGAGCGCCAGCCAACATCGGCCCTGCGCCTGTTAGGGCACATCCTTTCGGCTCTATGTTTCTGTGCGCAAGTGGCATAAGATCCATCTGCCTTGAGCGATTTCACACTTTTGCATGTGCCTGTGCTTGCATGGGCTGCACTGGGCAACCTTTGCCACGCCACACAGGAGGCTGTGCGGGAGCTCCTTCAGCGAAGATCATGCTCTCTGGTATTCGCCTGCAGCTCACCAAGTCATTGCCATGTGGTGAGGCATGCACGCTGACCCAGCTGCTCAACGCGTCAGCCCAGCTGCAATGGCCTGCACTGTGCATGCTGTGGGCATACTCACCAGCAACTCAGGCTGCGGTCAGATGTGTCAAAAAATGTGTGTGACCGCGCAAACATGCAATTAAAACTATGAAAGCATGAGATGTTGAGTCTGCTTGGGCCTGAGCTGAATGCTCGCCACGCATTTTCTGTCAGGGAGACTTGTCAGACTGCTGGTGAGGACAAGGCAGCAAGACGCAGCTGTGCGTGGATAGGAAGATGAACAACGATCATCACCTCGCAGACTTACAGACCGTTGATTGCAACCACTGCACCCTCAACAATCCTTGCACATGTGAACCTGTGCCACGCAACCATGCGTACATACCCATCAGTAAATCAGCGCATGACCTGCTGCAAAATGAGCAGCATTATCACTGTTGAGGTTCACATTCCTGTGAGCCGCTTCATTGCCTGCCCATTCAAGCAGCACACTCATATCAACACAACATCTTAAGGAAGGCCAAGCCCTTCCTGCCAGGCAAGCACCAGAGCCATACCATGCCGTTGATGCGTTATCACATTAAAGCCAGCAGGGGCGCACCAGATGCCACAACGGGTAAGGCTAGGGCTACAGGTATGAGACAGGTTCTTGCCACACCCCCATCAGGGCATGTGCACTTGCACTGCGACACGGTCTACCACGAAAACAACAAGCAGCCACACGCCCAACTATGCCCCAACTTCTCTTTCTGACCCAGCAGCAGCCAGCTGCGCTGCTTCTGCCCTATCAAGCGCATGCATCGGCCTTCTCCCCATCCACTAAACGTTTCTCCCCAATTGACTCCCGCCCGTCACCAATCCATGCCCCGCATCTGTATCGCCGCTATGGACACCCCTGCAGCAACCTGTTCATGTCACGCCGTCTCGACCACACTGATGCAGCAGGAAGCAGGCATACAGCGCAACAGCAGCCATACAACCACACCGCTGGCTCGAGTCTGGCTGCTGACGCACAAATCCGTGCACAAGTCTGGCTGCCGGCGCACACATCAGTGGCAGGCAACGGTCCTGAAAAGCAAAATGGTTTATGCCCCCTCCTGCACACCTGCACTCCCTCCTTTATGCACCATCCGTGCCAGCTTCTGCATCCACATCTGCTCATCAGCCAGCGACGACATTACCCTGTTGTTGGTTTCTCCCAAGTATCAATCCCAAGCACTGCCACGTGCCTTGTCTGTCCCGCACGCACACCCCATGCATCCCAAATAAACCACGCACCAGCTTGCACAAGCCTCTACAAGCACTACATCTGCTACGGGGGCATGCGTTTCATCGGAATGGTCCTTTCCTGTCGCACGCACCTCATCACAAAACCACGGCCCACTAACCACTAGCACGGCCTGTGGTCCAAGTGGGTGTCCAACTGTGCCCTTTCTGCTCTTCATGCGTAATATTGGCTAGGTAGCAGTTAGCAAGTGCGATAATTGTCTGTTTGTCAAGCCCCTGCTGCCTCTCGGGGGCCCATGAATAAGGTCCCATGGACCGTGTGTGCTGGAGCTGGTCCAGGCTGCACGCAGCTGATGATCCAAGCAGGTCTTGGGGGCAACCATCAGCTGTGCTGATTGGGGCGGCCGCGTAGTACAGCCTGGCAGCACCGCCCATGCACTACACATGGGCAGTACAACCAGGCAGCTGCACCCAGACAGCCCCCCAGGTCATCACCCGTGGCCTTGCGGCTGGGCGGAAAGGCGCGAGAACGGATGCCGCAAGTGCTGGTGGGGCGGTGACGGGGTGGGCCCATGTGGCTGCAGGGGGTGAGAGGGACCGGGTACTGGTGTGATCTCAGGCCCCGCACCCACAGACGCACGTGCGACGGTGAAGGCGGAGATGCTGGGGGGCAGCACCACTTGGCCCTCCGAGCCGGCTGTTCCCCTGCCCACCCCCACCCCCAGCCCCGTGGGTGTGGTGCTGGACCTGGGCAGGTCCACACGCACCAGTGCAGGGCCCCCCGCCATGAGCTCCTGCAGGGCTGCCAGCTGCGAGGTGGGCGGCACGGCGGCGGGGGACGTCCCGCCCGCCGCCCCGCTCCAGCTTCTCCCGCCGCTTGCGGACGGCGGCCGCGCTGTGCGCGTGCGCCGACGCCACCAGCTGGTACAGGCTGGTGCTGTGGCCCGCGGTGGAGGCCGGGGAGCCGACCAGGACGCCTCCCCCGCCCGGGGAAGGGCTGCCGGATCCACCCAGGGTGGGCAGCGGCAGCCCGAAGAGCGCGGTGGATCTGGCGGAGTGTGCCGTGCCCACGGTGCCCCCCGATGCGAGCGAATGCACGGCGGGCGAGGAGGAGCCGCGCCGCCGCGCCGCTGTCTCTTATA
>QAXD01000001.1:187687-215379 GCA_004335575.1 Haematococcus sp. NG2 | reverse complement strand
GCGGGCGGTGCCCGCCAGGCTGTGCAGGCTGCGCGACGACGTGCCCGCTGACAGGTCCTTGGCTGCCTGCGCCTGCGCGGCCATCGCGCGGTCGGCCCCAGGGCACCAGCCGGTGCCTAGCGCGGCCCACGCAGCGAGTGCGGCCAGCCGCACGCGGTGCCACGTGACGACCATGAGGGCGAGGAACGGCGCGTCGTGGTATTGCTCCAACCCCTCGTCGATGGCCCCACTGATGCCGGTGGACACCTGCGCATCACGCGTCGCAAGCATGCATGTTGCGTTGTGTGATAGGCACAAGCGCCTCAACCGCGGCTGCGCAGCATGTTGCTTGTTGTGTTTGCGCGCACACAGAGCCGATCCCGATCCCGTTCACCCTTATCCTTGTAGCTGGACCCCTCAGCGCGAGAATGTGCCCTACACCACCATGGTCACATGTATTGTGCGCGGCAGAGGTGCAGGTCGCAGGCACAGCATGGGGGAACACCCGTGCCGTCGGGGCCCGGTCGTTCGTAGCATGGGACCCCACGGAAACAAACGCCCACCGCACGCACGCCCCACATCCCAGCTCCATAGAGAACAAAACAAAACAAAACATGTCAAAGCAAAGCAAAACAAAAAAACAAAAAACAACACATAAAAGAGGAAGCAACGCAAAACAAAAGCGAAATAAGACAAAACAAGTGGTGCGCACCTGGCTTGAGGCTGCCCGGCCAAGGGAGGCCTTGGGGCCCGTGAACCAGTAGCGGCCACCCAGCCCGAATGGCGCCCACCACTGTGCAACCGCGGCCAACATGACCAGTGCAATCAGCGCTACCGAGTAGTTGGTGTTTTGTGCGGTGGCGGGGTACGCCTGCAGTTGGCCGAGAGAATCAGCAGCCGCTACAGTCAGTGATGCTGCAGCATCGATGGGATGTCTTGTGCGGTTGCGACTCATGCCATCCATTGGCTTGTACGCCACTGCACACAAAATCACCCTAGTGGGTCTGCAACCTTGGCCTGCAGTTGGCCCCCTAAAAATGCACTCCCCAGGTCCAGGGTCTAGCCCATGCACATGCGGTGCGCATGGCAAGCCCACACAGCACACCTGAGGCAACAGGTACAGCACGCTGATGAACAGCAGCCAGATGGCGGAGATGAAAAACGCCGCGTGACTCGCGCGTCCCAGGTGGAACACACCCGCGATGAACGGCACGGTGCCCCTGCGCAGGCTCCGGCCCAGGCGGCCGGGGGGGCTGGCGCGCAACCTGCGTTTTGGGGTTCAGCGCAGGGGTTTTAGGGTTTAGGAATTAGGGTTTCGGAGTTTGGCGCAAGGGGCAGCAGCGGCGCTGTTTGTGGTAGGTGAGGGGGCGGCGGTGTTGTACACCATCAGGTCATTGTCAGGGTTGGGGATGATCAGGGACGAACTAGAGATTCCAGCATGGGGCTCAGCTGCTCATGGATGCCATTGGATTGGATTGCATTGGATTGCATTGGATCAAGCCAGCATAATGCCTGTGACTGTTTAGAGGTGCGGCGAGAGGCAGCTGGGCATTGGAAGTAGGCACAGCAGTTGTGATACACAGCCACCGTGTGCGACCTGCTGGTTTTCAGTGGCCATGGGTTTGAGGGAGGGGAAGTTGATGCATACATATCTGCTACATATCTTACATATCTGCTACATATCTTACATATCTGCTACATATCTTACATATCTGCTACATATCTTACACATCTGCTGTCATGGCGCCTGAGCTGTGGCCCCCTTCCTGCGTGCAGTCAGCTGCGTGCCTCAACCATGCATATGAGATACCGGGCAAAAGCATACATGGGCCACCCACCGCAGCAGCATGGGGATGGCGTAGCTGAGGGACAGGCACACCACAGACACCGAGGTGATGGCGTTGAAGAGGGGCGCGTTGAATGCGATGGGGACCGCCAGCAGCACGGCCAGCAGCACAGAGAACCACACGGCCAGCAGTGGCGTCTGCAGCGCAGCAGCACAAGCCAGGGACGCAATGTTGACGGCAGCGCAAGAGAGGACAGATCTGACCATTTTTTCCGGACGTAGGAAATGCATGTTCATACATTTGAGGCACAAAAGCGTGGACGTACGAAATGCATGTCCATACATTTGAGGCACAAAAGCGTGGACGTACGAAATGCACGTTCATACGTTTGAGGCACGAAAGCGGCCAGCACGCAATGGCATCGCACCCCCTGGCCCTCACGTCTGCCCTATCAGCACTCACACCTCACCCCCATTAATTCTCTAGAACTCTCTAGGAGAGTTCTCTAGAAGTTCTCTCCCTTCTCTGAACCTGCCTGCCCTGCACCACACACTTCCCACGCAAGTTCCCGTCCCGCTCCTGAGCTCACGCACCCACCTGCCCATCCCAACCGCCACCACAAGCTCATTCCTTACCCAGCTCAACCCCGACCGCCACACATGCCCACAGCCACTGCCGCACCCTCACGCGTCACACCCCACACCTGGGTGCGGCGCTCCAGACGGCGCCACAGGGAGGACCCCAGCATCGCGCCGTCGCGCGAGAACGCGTACAGCGCGCGCGACGTGGCCGTCACGCTGGCCACGACCGCGAAGAAGAGGCCGATGAGGGGGAGGCACATGAGGCCTAGCGACCCGATGCGGCCCTGCGCACAACGGTCCATGTTGAATGTACATCCCATGAGTATACACTATATATAGGATCCAGGTGGAAGACATTGTCAGGTGGGGAGTTTGGCTGGGGCGGCACATCTGTCAAGACATAACGCAGGTGTCCTAAGATGAGCTCAACGAGAAAAGAAATCTCGTGTAGAACAAAAGGGTAGCAGCGCATTTGCATTTCATCTCATGTCCAGGGGGGGTTTGGAATGGTCACGTTTGCAGGGTGGCGTGGAGGCGTGGCAGCAGAGGGGCCTGTGCCATGTGCACTACTGCCAGTGGGCAGGGGGCAGCTGCTGAACAAGCGGGCGCAGCATGCACGCCAACCTTGAACCCCTAAACCCCAAAAGATGCGTTGGAGCTGCCCTGCAATGTAGAGAGTTGCCCTGCAATGTAGAGCGTTGCTGGCGTGTGCTGCCGGTGCGTGCCAGAGGTGCAAAGTGCGCTGCACAGATGCAGCCCACTCACTGATCTTGCAAGCCGTCATGATTCCAACTTGCACACGTGCACTCCATGCCACACACATACCATTTCGCAGCAGGCTGGAGGCTGAGTGGTGTGTATGTTGCACAGCGCACGTGGCGTGCACCCACCCACGCACCCATCTACCCACCTTTTCCACCCACCTACCCACCCACCCATCCACCCACCCACCCTAGCACCCAACCACCCACCCAACCGCCCACCCACCTGGCCATAGCGCGCCTGTAGCGCGTTCCACACCACCTGTGCCAGCGCGTCCTGGCCGGCCGTGGCGTTGGTGGTCTCAATGAGGGCGCGGGTATCCTGTGGGGCACCAACAGCAACGGCAGGCAGTTCAGGAAGGGTTCAGGGATCAGACAGGGACCGGCAGGTCAGCAAGTGAAGGTTTCAGGGATCAAACAGGGGCTGGCGGCTCAGCAAGTGAAGGGTTCAGGGGATTCGAACAGGTGCCGGCAGGTCAGCAAGTGAAGGATTCAGGCAACAGGGGTTGGCAGTTCAGGAAACAAAGGGTTCAGCGGTACACGGAGATTGCGGCGTGCACGGTGAGTGCTGCGGGAGCAGAAGTGTGCCAGGGCACATCACGCAGCAGTGGTATGTGTGCAGGGATGGGAGGCACAACAGGCACTGAAGAGGTAAAACACACAGCTTGCACCCGCAGCACCTGCACCCCACACGACTCACCCCTGCAGCGTACATGACGCCCAGCACCAGGCCCCACCCCAGCACGCTGGTGAGCGTGACTGAGCCCAGCAGGGCGAGCGGGGCTGCCACCTCAGCGCCCATCGTCTCCTCCGCCAGCTGCACACTGCGGGGCACACATGGAGGCAAGGGACAGCAAGTGACGGCGGGAGCAGATGAAAAGATGGGAGATGGGATGATTGAGGGTGCGCAAACACAGGAAGAAGGAGCTGGCGCCCGTATCACTATCTGCATCCGTCCCTCCTCCGCAGCCCCCAAACGGCAGAGCCCTGCGCTCCTTTAGGGTTTTAGCCACTTAGGGCTGAGGTTGTAAGGTTTCGTGCGTTCAGGTTCTGACCTCAAAATCCTGGCTGCCACTAAACAGCCCGATCAGACCTGTGATGCAGTCTTCCGATGGCCTGAGAACCTCGCGCCTTGCCAACCACAACCTACCTGCCCCTGCTGACTTGGAGCTGTTTCACACGCTGCACCCCAGGCACTGCCTCCCACAGCCCAGCACCGTGTGCGTTTGCACCACGGTTTCAGGCAGGGCTGCGCTCCAACCGCCCTACCTGACATCATAAGAGCAGATGGTCCATTGAGAGACCAGCATACCCAGCAGGAACACATAGCCGTTGTTCTTCACGCCATGGACCTCATGCTGCGGCTGCCAGTCCAGCCACACCGCGCGGCTGGTGCTTGTCTGTGGGTAAAAAGTGACACAGCAGACCCAATGTTGAAGGTTGGCATGGGCGAAACAGCAGCAGCACACGGCTTGCGTGCCAGCACAGCCACAACACGCACGCGATACCCCACAGCACAGCACGGCCACAACACAAACACAATACCCCACAGCACAGCACAGCACAGCACAGCACAGCACAGCACAGCACAGCACAGCGCAGTACAGGACAATCCTGACGCACCTGCGTAGTCAGCACTGGCAGTACCACCGCCAGCACACAGCCGCCCACCACATGCCACGCGAGGGACACGGTGGACAGTGCCGCCAGTACGAGTGGACCTGTGGGCAGTACAACACGCACCAAGGCAGCGGTAAATCTCACGGAACAGCTGAGCACTGGGGCGCTGAAACTGGGTGGGCAGCTCATGATTCGGCCCTAAACCCCAACCCTAACCCCTAAAAACCCCAACCCTAACCCCTAAAAACCCTAAACCCTAAACAAGACGCCCGCGCGGTCAATGAGGCTGCGAGATGCACAGGTAGCTGCGCCACTCAACTGCAGACACATGTGCGTGCGCCCGCCGACCAAGTGCCCCGCACACACCTGCAGAGTTGGCGACGCCCGCCAGCACCAGCAGCCCCGCCATCACGCCCAGCTGCTCCACGTCGCTCAGCTGCCGCCCCTCCGACGCCGTCTCACGCAGCACCGCCAGCAACTGCTCCGTGTCCAGGCTGGAGGCCCCGCCGCTCACCACGCCGTTGACGTACGCCGGCAGCGCGTCACGCTCGTCGGTGCGCACCTGTGGCACGCGGCGCACGCGCCCCAGCATTCACAAGACGCACCCCGCATGGTGCGCATCAGACCGCCAACACTTGGCGGCCAGCAGGTCAGGGAGCAGCACGTGCTCCGCGCCCCAGCCGAAGCTGCTGAGGGAGAGGGAGGTGCGGGAAGAACATACCCCACCCACCCTCTTACCCATGCACCCCTGCACACCTGTGCTGCATACCCCACAACCGGGAAGAGCCCTGACTGACTTCCCCACGCTGCTCCGTCCCTGCTGAGTGTATGCACTGCGCCAGCTGCGCTGTTCACGCGCCCACCTTGATCTGCACACTGATGGAGGTCACCAGTGTGGCCGCAAGCGTGGTGGTGAACGCGACGTGGCCCAAAAGGTTGAGCCAGCCAACCATCCAGCACGCAAACGTGCGCCAACTGCATGCATGCAGGTGCAGGGTACACAAAGCAGGCAGCGCTCAAGCAGCAGCAGCAGCAGCAGCAGCAGCAGCAGCAGCAGGAGGACCAGAGCAGAGGCCATGCATCTGGCTCGGCATTAGCACCCCTGGCGCTCTGCACCGCTGACAGAGACGGCGCTGCAACGTACAACAAGCAACAGCTGCATGCCAGCATGGGCGTTTTGCACTCAGTCCTCCTGCGCATTCAGGACCCCTGACAGCCCAGCATCCCCGCCTGCAAGCACGCTGTGTGCTGCACTGTCCTGCATGCTGTCCTGCATTATGTGGCCTCACCTGGCAGGCGCCAGGATGTAGGTCCAGAAGTAGATGCCACCCGAGCATGGGTACGCGCTCACCAGTTCGCCCATGCACAGCGCCACCACCTGCGCCCCACCGCCATGCACGCGTGTCACACATCTGCATGCGGGTCCTGCCTTGCCGTGTGCCTCGAGGTCTGGTGCATGATGTAAGACATGCACGCAGCTGTGCCCACACACATGCAAGGCAGTGTGGTTGGTGCGCGTTGCAGCTGGCGCCGTGCCGCCGAGATTGCAACGACAGCTGAGACGCGAGGCAGCGCTTTGCAGTGCTCACAACACATGGCGCACTGCCAGCAGGAGCTGAGATGTGTGCCAGCTGAGGCTGCTCCGTGCCCAAGCCCTTAATGCAACTGTTCTGTGGATGAGTGGCCGCACCGTTCAGCACATCCCACAAGCTGAGCAACAAAAGGCGCATGGCTGCATGCGGACCGGTGCTGCAGCCCAGTTCCCTGCTCCGAAAGCTGAACAGCCAGTCCGCTAGTTCAAAAGCTGAACAGCCAGTCCCCTGGTTCAAATGCTGAACAGACAGTCCCCTAGTTCACATGCTGAACAGATGCTGAACAGCATGCTGCCCCTCACTGCGCACCATGTTGAACACAGCCGCGATGAGCCAGCCCCACACCACAGAGGGTGAGCCGCCGTACTGTAGCCCAATCGAGCCCAGGCTCCCTGTGCATCAGTTGCAGCTCCCAAAGAATGAAGCCCAGGGAGTTGAGAGTGGGGCTGCGCACATGCTGCCAGGCTTGCCATGCCCCATGATCGAGTCGGGTGCATGGGCACTGGACGTGTGTGCTGCCTGCATGATGCTACGCGTGCGCTATACTTACAGCACCTGGTCAAAGCATGTACAACTGTGCGCGCTCAGCTTCGGTGTGCCTATTGCTACCCCTGATCTGTTCGTACCCGAGATGGCGAAGAAGGACAGCACGCTGACGCTGGTGCCCAGGTTGTTGAGCATGGTGAACGAGCGTCGCAGCTCCTGTGTGCGCCACATGCAGCCATGCTGTGGTGCCCAGCGCTGGGGGCGCTTTAAGGTTGTTTACCACCCCCCAAAGCTGGCAACCTGATGACCACCACCCCATGCTTGCAATGTGTTGACCACCCCATGCGTTGTCATGCAAACCAACTGCACTACGGTTACCTGTCTGTAGCCAAGCTCGCCCAGTTTCAGCTCGTCTGTGTTCTTGCTCACGGCCGCCTACGGCACGCTCAACGCGACACCCCAACCACCACTCAGTACTCCCAAGGGCCCATGTCAGTGAATTGCAGGGATCGTGCGGCGGACTTGTCAACATACGCACCAAGGCCGAAAGCCGGCGCAACAGCCCGCTGAACATGCTTAGCCTGGGAGTAGCAGGGCCATGCCCAAGATCTACTGACTGAGCGCCATGAATCTAAACAAATCGTTGGCCCACAGTATTACCAGTATCCCGTCAACTCCCCATGGGGAGAGACCAGTGCAGACCACAACTGTTAAATCACATCAATGCGTTCAATACATCTAAGGTTTTGCTTCATAATACATGTTCACTGTTCACCGATTGCATATCTCCCAGCTCTTTCGTCACACTGCTGCCTCCAGCATGATTTGAACTCTTTTGAGCGAATAACCTAATGGTTAACTCATAAAATCAGGTTCCGCCCCGTGTCAGCAAGGCACTACAAATTAACGTGTTAACGATTCAAGCCCTCCGATGTAGCTGTTGTCATTTTATTATCATGCCTTTGGTAGTTATCTGCGGCCAGCCTTGCAGCGGCAAGTCGACCGTCGCTGCACACCTGGAGGCCGCGTTCATTGGGCGGGGCCTGGAGGTTCAAGTCATCAGTGAACCATCGCTGCATCTGATACGGAATGAGGCGTACAAAGGCAGGTGGAGCATGGAGGGTTCATGCGTGCCATGCATGGGCGGCAGCAGGCTGCAGCACACGCTGCTAGCACAGCAGACACACACGGAACGCGGTACTTCAGGCGTGGTACACACAGGAGCATACGCGGCTACCTCCTCTGCAGCTTGCATAGGCTACCGCATGGCGCTCTGCAGCACTAAGCAGCGGTTGACCGCAGCTGCCATGCATGCACCAGGCAGCGTTTGTTCAACTGCGGCATGCAATCAGTGTGTCAGCGAAGCAAACGCAAACAGTGGAGCATCTGCACAGCGCAGTGCACGCACCTACCCGTGCTGGGGAATGTTTGAAGCACATGCAGGACATGTATGAAGCAGCGTTGGATCATTGTTGCCACTGCCATTTTGCTGTACTCTGTGCTACTGCCGCAGACGCACCTGCTGAAAAGAACACGCGCGGCCTGATGCGCTCCGCGGTCGAGCGTGCGCTTGCGGCCAAGAGCTCAATGACCATCTTTGACTCCCTCAACAACATCAAGGTGCGGCACGCGGCAGCATGTGCACCCTTATGCCCAGCTTGTTTCACAAGCTCAGTACTCAACCTACTGAAGCCCACAACCTACTCAACCTGCTTTTCTTGTGCCTGTCTCGTTGCTGCCCAGGGTTACCGGTACGAGCTGTGGTGCATCGCGCGCGCCGCTGGTGCTCGGTACTGTATGGTGCGCAATCACACTAACACATGGCAGTCGTGGACATGCAACCGCAAGTAATGCAGCTAATGCTTCAATGCCGCACACTCACTGTTGCATTGGTGGACCTTGCATGCCATGGTGCAGCTCGCAGCTGGCAGTGGTAGGGAAGGCCTCGCGTAAGGATGCCTCCTGAAGCCGCTCCTTGTTGCATAGATGACCCTGCTGCAGCACCTCGCTTACGTGCAGCCATACCTGCATGCCACACATGCAGCTGCATGTGGACACGCCCAACGACACGTGTGCAGCATGGAATGCGGCCCGGGAGGGTGATACGTATAGCCCAGAAATGTGGGTGCCGGTTCCTGCGTCTGTGCTGCTCCTGCTTTCATACTGGTTGTCATTGCTGCTACTGCTGCTACTGTTCCTGCTGCTGTTGTTTGGAGACTCACGTATGCTTGGCAAAGGTAGATATGCCCTTGCTGCACCTGGGTGGCGTAGACAGGACACTGGAGCGCATGACCTCTCGCCCACATACCTGCTGCTGTTTCAACATGCCTGTTTCCACATGCATGTTTCCACATACCTGCGGCTGCCCCTTCAGCTTTGCGGACCTAGCAGGCCGGTTTGAGCGGCCCGACACCCGCAACCGGTGGGACGCCCCGCTGTTCACAGTCAAGCCGGCGGGTGGGTGGGGCGGCCTTTTGCGGCGTGCTGCTGCTGGTTGTAACCAGCTCCCTCGTCCTGTGCATTGTAGGGTTTAGGGTGTAGGGTTTAGCTGCAGCAACAGTAGTTGGGCTCTGCGCGTCCTGGTCTGCGAGGTGCACCTCACCATGCTTGGGTGCCTCTTGGTCGCTGTCATGTCTAGCGCTGCACTCTGGTGTTGGACGCTGCAATAGGAACATCGCGCACAACACCAGCAGGGCCTGCCGCACACGACCAACATTGTACCGAGCACATGTGTATGTTCATGCTGGTCACACTCCACAGGTGAGCCTGAGGAGGCGGCCGATGTGCTGGCATCCCTGGTGTCAGCCATGTGTGACGACGCGCCAGAAACGCAGGCGGCCGCAGCCGCTGGCGGCCCCGTACGCGCGCTACAGCCCACCCACGCCACCTCCAACGCACCGCTAGCCGCGACCAATGCACTGCACGACATTGACGCTGCAGCCCAGGTATGCGCCAGGAGTGCGCTTTCAAGTTGTGGCCCCTCGCTGCTGGTGCGGCGCTGTGCTGATGCTGCCATGCTTGGTGGGGGTGCATGTGGAGAAAGAAGGAACAGGCTGCAGTCATGCGCATACATAAAGACGGCCTTGTACAAAGGAGTAGCAAGCAAAGCAAAAGAATGGTACAGCAGAGAGTCCAAGAAAAGCGCGTATGCAGGCCAATCCTAAGAGGCCAATCAGTAGATATCCACACACAATTTGGTGGGTTACTGTGCACAGCTGCTGGTACGGCTGATGTGTTGAGCAACCATGCTCGCAGGAGGTGGTGGATGCCATTGTGGAGGCACAAGCGGCAGCTGCGGGAGGGCCAGCGGGGCTTGTGCGGGTGGGAGGCAGTACAGACCTGGCAGGTCAAAGCAGTACAAGTGGTGCAGGCAGTACAACTGGGGGAGTTCTGGCAATGCGGCTGACACGGCATGTATCACTTGCAGGTGCGCCGTCATATGCACACTGGCACATGCTGCGCTGTTTCTGCTGGATGCTAGTGATGCGTTTATGCACATTGCTGTGACGTATGTTGTTGTCATATTGTTATAGTTTGCATGTGCTTTGTTTGTTGTGGTGTGCCTGTGCTGTCTGCATTCTCTCCAGCCACGCCATCCTTGTTGCTCAAAGCTGCACAAGCAAGTGCATTGCTCTAAAACCTAAAACCTAAACCCTAAATTCTAAACCCTAAACCCCCATGTTGTGTGGTTGTGCACAGAGCTGCGCCGCCACAAGCGCGCTTTCCTCAAGCTAGCCACAAAGGTGAGCTGTCGCGGGCACACCTGTACTGCCTCTGTACTGCCGGTTTGGTTTCTTGGCCATCCTGCCTCTGAGCAGTCGCGCACTCACATCAAGGTTCCATGAGCTAGCGTGCATGTTCCTCCGTTGTGAAGGCCCCACACTAGGGCGACTGGGCTGCAACCTCAGGTGTGACGGCACGCGAGGCCTGAACCCTAAACCCTAAACCCTAAACCCTTTTACTTATTGCACTAACCTGCTGGCGCCCAAATGGCCGCAGGTCACGTTCGCACGGTTAACGGACGCGGGCGCAGCACGGCGCATGTTTGTGGACTACCTCATCGAGCATGCAGCAGGTGCACAGCCTGGGACATCAATGGGGTGATGCTGATCAGGGTGGGGATGCATGAGGTTTAGGGTTTATCATATGCTGTGTATGTGTGCTCAGGGCAGATCCTAACCATACTCATGATCGCAATGGTCGTCATGGCGGATGTAGCAGTGGCAGCTGTTACACATGATATGCTGGTACCTTACTACAGTACCACCAGTGCTCAATTGAGCGGTTTTGCAGTACACCACAGAATTTGGGATGCCCATACAATGTACAGAGCTACAGCAGCTGCAGCAGTGGCTGCGCAATACATACACTTTGCCAGTAACACAACTGGAGTCACGATACCGCCGCAACATCGTCACTTCTCACAACCCCAGCTCAATCCCACCTGCAGGTAAAGAGCAGGGCAGTTCATAAGAGGAAAACACGGATCTGGATCCTACAGCAAAGTGTGCAAAAGCGATGCAATGCGCGCGACCCCGCAGCACATATCAGGGCTGAGGGCATGCGTAGATCAGAAAATCACCCACCATTGATCATGATGGACATCTTCATCATTTTGGATGCACAATCTTCCTCGTCCTTGCCGCCCCACAGCTCGCGCATTCTGTGTTCAACCTGCCGTGCGCACATACATGGGCACATACACCCCAGATCTGAGAAGGTGACTTCTGAGATCAAGTGAGATCCATGTACTCATCAGTTAGATAGGCCTGGAAAGATGTTATCTCTCAGCCAGTGATGACGACGAAGGGGCAACTATGCAGACGGATGAAGGGAGCACCCACCAGCTCCATCATGGCCTGCAGCTTGAGGTTCAGTGGCCGTGTGGGTTTGCAGCACAGCTCGGCACTGGGGCGCTTGCGCTTCGTGCCTGTGGCCGCAATGCATGCAAGCATTCACAGGTTGAGCCTCCATCACCACCAAAACCTCACCCAGCTGCAAAAGGTTTTCCATCGGCAAGATTCAATCGCCGGGCCGTTTGAGCCTTGATCTCTGCAGATCCCTGTGTTCCCTGTGCACATCCTGTGTGTTCCCTATACACATCATGCTGCTGCCACGTGCCAGCAGTGCATCTCTGCTGTGACGATGCACTGGAGCCTTTTGCACAGGCCCCGGCAACATCCATGCCCCACCTTCTTCCCCAACGGCGCTGTAGTACGCCACCAGCTTGTGCCCAGGGATGCGCTCAGGGGCCAGGCCATGCACTGATGCAAAGTATGCGTCCACTTCCTCAGGTGTGGGTGGGCTCAACAGGTCTGCAGTCCGGCACAGTGCCTGCAGCCATCACAGCCACGGCAGGCGCGCCCCGTTATTGGTTGCTTGTGCACAGCTACATGAGATGGCTGCACAGCATGCAGACACCGCGCATGGGCGCTGCAGGATCTGCCTTTGTAAGCCCCTTTCCGTGTTCCATGGCCTAGGTTGCCCACCCTTCGGTTGGCAGGGGAGCCCTGTGCAACATGCAGCTGCACACACTGCCATCCCATGCACTGCAGATCATCATCTGCGCATCAGTCACACCCATTACACACATCAGTCAGACCCAGACCCAGACAAACCCTCATCCACACCTCCACAAAGTCGATGAAGGCAAGGGAGACAGCACGCTTGCGGCGCTTGAGCTCATCGGCCACCAGCATCTGGGACCACCCAAACAGCAGCTTGGCCTCACGGCGCTCGATGCCTGCAAGGTTCATTCCGCACATGGTGCATGGCAGCAGGCGATTGGGTCATCTGGACCATCACATTTTGGAGGTGGGGCTGGGGTTGCCCAAGCAGGGGGCCAACACATAGGGGTATGGTCAGCTCTAACAGCCTGTCACCAAAGCCCAGCCGCAGGGCCATGCACCAGCAACATGTCAATCCTGCCCATACAAAGGCATTGCAGAAAATTGATGCAAGCAACGCAACAAAAACCGCCGCGGTCATGCTGATGGCTGCGCAAGTGCTGCAGCACCTGTGTGTACACCCAGCAGGCCCGCATCCTCCAGGAAGCTGACCCAGTGGTCCAGGAACATGGCCTTGGTGCGTGACTTGGCCTTGTACAGCTTGTAGATGGCCTGCATGTCAGTCCAGCAGAGGGCATTGCATGCTGTCAGCGACATTGATGAGGCATGTTGATGGATGCTAGCAGATGACGAGCACAGCCCCTCAGCAAACCCCTCCCTCCAATTTGTGCCTTGTTAGCTTTACTGCAGATCGCACATATGACACATCGCGCGCCACCTCACTGCACCAGCACCAGGCTTCCACACAGCAACAGAGCCCCGCGCCCCTCCTTCCCCCCTGGACCCCTCAGCCACGGCCAAAGCTTGTGCCTGGCCGAGCTTGGCGCCCGCCCACCTGCACCATGCTCCAGTGCGCACGCAGCACCACATCCACTTCCTCACAGTACATCCTGTCCCTCCTGAAGTCATTGGGGTCCACCAGCGCCTCTTTAGGCACCGAGGGCAGCAGCACCTGTGACGTGTGAGGTGTGAGAGAAGTACACACAAAAGGTATCACACGCCCGGCTTAGGGGGCCTCGAACCCACGAATAACCTCATGCTCGTGTGACATACTGGCATGTTGGGGCAATAGCTTGTCAACAGGCACCGGCGCCAGGCTGTGTGATGGGGGATTGCGTCATACACCAGTCGGACAATGAAACACACATGAAAGTGTGAGAGTATGACAGTATGCGAGCATGAAACTATGAGAGCTTCATGGAGCAAAGGGCTGCGCAGGCACTGACCTCCTGGATCAGCTCCTTCACTGCGTCACTGGCATCATCCATTTTTTTGGACGTGATGTACCGCCCAAATGCAGCGCGCACGATGCCCTCCAGGAACTCGAACCTGGTGGAGGGTTTAGGCCGGGATGTGGCCGCGTCAAATGGGCAGTGCACACCGCATGTTCCTTATGATAACAGGCAGACTACCTGCCGCTGGAGGCAGCGATGTACCAATCAACCCAGCCTGAACAGCTGCAATGCAGCAAGCTCGCTCGACTGCTGGTGAACTACGTGATACCCTGACATCCCAACACCCAGTATCTACTGCTGTGTACGACCGGAGCAGTGGGCACTGCTGTGCGCGGCGCCATCACTATGGGGAGGAGCCTCAACTTATCACAGACTTATCACAGACTTATATAAGCTCCCCATGAGTCCACAGCAAGTCTGTGGTAAGTCCCCCGTAAGTTGCATACCGCATCATGGCATCGTCATCGTTTGCCTCTGCTTCCGCCGTACCCCCGTCTTCTTCGTAGTTGACGGCCACAAACACGGTCTGACATGGTCCAGATTGCAGGTGCACACAAGGTGAAGGGTAAAAGACAAAAATGAGTGAAGGTATGATACCACTGCAGGGGCACTGACTGAGCGGAACCATAAGGACACCCAATGCAGGAAGGTGCCTGGCATGGTGATGGCTCGGTGGGCATGCCAAAGTGAGAGGCCAGCTTGGCTTCACTTCCGCCCCCCGGCTTAAGACACCACCAGTCATTGCCCAATGCTTGGGTGCTATACATAACCTTACATGACCTAACCAAGGCCCAGCAGCTTAACATCGTGACCACTGCGACACTGTGTGCTGCTCCATCAATTTGGTACTGCTGCATCATTCATCACTGCTGCGTGCTGCAGCGCCAAACAGTACTGTGTACTGCTGCCACAGTACTGCCTGCGGGACGGACCCACCTGCATGTCTGACGGTAGGGCGCCACGTGTACCGCGTGGCGTACGCGCGGGGCCCCCACCATTATCGATCACGCCCGCCTCGTTCACAAACTGCATCCACTGATTAAATGTCATGGCAAAGGGGTTGCTCAGGTCACCGCCTGCACGCACAAGACAGGACGTTAGTTTGCCAGAGTTCTGAAGCAGGGGTTAGTTGAAGGTTCCTGTCGTCAGGAACTGGGAAGCAGTCAGAATAGTGTGTGCATGTAAGCATGTTGGGCTGGCTGGATTTCTCAGCGCTGGACATTTTCATGAGCATGTAGCGGTATGCCGGAACAACAGCTCGAAGAACAGCACTGCACAGCACGAGTAGGTGGTAGGCGGGGGCTGACCCTGTGAATGGCGACCCGGCACCGCACCTGTCATGGAGTAAAAGTTGAACATGGCCCTCAGCTGGTCCTTGTACTTGAACAGCTCCTCACGGATCTGTGACCGCAAGCGTGTTAGGAAGCAGCTGAAGCAGATGGCGCATTGCTTAAGTTTGGTGCAGGACATGGACAGATTGCCCAGGCGTCACAGGCATCGCACTCAACATGTGCTGCTTCCATCCACAGCTGGCACATCAGGAAAGCACCACATGCTCAACTGTGGGCCCCATGCGTTCCGTGAGCCAAACCTTCAGTTGTGACCTGTAGGTCGCCCCACTGTGTACCTGCCCCTGCCCAACCTCCAATAATTATCAGAATACCTCTTGACTTAGCAGAACTGGATAGCTTCAAATGTGTGAACAACAACAACTGGCCAGCAGCCAGCTCGCACGCACCTCTGCCAGCTCCTCCTCCAGCCCCTCCCCACTCCTCACTCCCTTGTCCTCCCGCCCCACCAGCTTGCGGAAGCGCGCCTTGCCAGCTATGCGCGACCAGTCCAGGTTGAACTGAGCGGTCTTCACCTGCGTGGAAGCATCAGGGCGCAACCCATTGCCCTAGGACCTGCTCAGCAGCTACAGCCACCGGTCGAGCCAAGGCAGTCACTTACAGGTCACAGCCTATGTCACGTCTCATGTGCGCACAAATACAAGCACAACCACATGCGTGCGCAGGTTCTTATGATAGCACTGGACACATCCACGTCAGCCCCACCTTCTCATTGTCGTGAAAGTCCCGCGCCTCAGACTCCTTGGCCCGTGGGGCAAAGATAGAGGTGGACAAGGTCCAAGTGGCGACCGGTGGTGCCTGGTCTTTGTTCTCCTACGGCTCACAACAGCAGCACAGCGGCGGCGTGCCACAGTTTTTAGCTGTTCGCGTGCCAGAGCCTACTAAGGCGCATCACAGGATATAAGCAGGCAACGCAGGCGCGAAGCACATTGCTGAGGCGTAGGCCAAGCGCAGTCCCAAGTACATGAAAAGTACGCCCATCTCCCCTCTTGCCTCTGCACAGAATCATCAGTTTTTTCATGCCCTCTGCATCTCCGTAAGCCGTGGTATCAAGGAGACATCGCACACAATTCACCTCCTGTGCCCCCGCACTCACTTCAAAAGCCGCACGCTCCACCGGGTCTCTAGGCAGGCGCCCAGCAGGCGAGAAGAACGGGCGTGCCGCACTCAGCGCCTTGACGGCCGCAAAGAAATCGCCCACACGCGACGCCGTTGTGCCCTGCGGTATGCACAGAACAGGGAGGGAGGAGCAGCAATGTGCACAGAACAGGGAGGGGTGAGCAACATACGGGCATGTGCGCAGTGCACGTCAGCGCAGTGCAGAACAGCGCAGAGCAGTCAGCGTAGAGCATCAGTACATCAAGCAGTGGGTGCAGCCACCGCATCCCATCTCCAAGGCAGACAGTCGGCCACGTCCTGGGCCCCATGCATGATCAGCGCCATGCACGGTCCTGTCACAGCCTTGTTTACTCCCTTACGGTGCTCACCCTTGCAGTCGCAGCCTTCTGCCCGCCATCATGACCAACAGCAGACGAGGCGCCTGGCTGCATGGCAGCTTCCAGCTTGCGCTTGGCAACCTCAGCCCGTGCCCTGCACCAAGGGTAGTGATTCAGGTGCCAAACCCAGTGCCATGTTGCAGACTGTGCACACAACCAAAGCCACATGCAGGTACAGCAGGTGCACAGCTTTTGCAAGTAGCATGATTGCTCACAGTCTGCACAGGACCCGTACTATGTGCTGCTGCTGCCTGCGTGCACACTGCATACTGCTTTCCATCACACCTGTACTCTGCCTCGGCCTGTGCGGCCAGTTCCTCCTGGAACGCGTGAGGGTTTTGCTGCAGCAGCTTCCTACATGCAGCAAGGCAACCAGAACACCGATGCGAGTTGCTGTGGTGATGTGCCAACCCCATGAACCCCTAAAGTCACATCTCAGCACAGATTTCAAAGCAGCAGGTCCTGCTCAGGGTCCTGCTCGAGTGCATCAAGTGCCCGTGCAACAGCAACTTGAGCCCTGTCATGCTTCCATCTCCTCAAGCACACAACATAACCAGACACAGGGCAGGCCGCACGTTTTCTGTTTCTCCAGCCGCCGCCGAATGTCTGCCTCTCGGCCAAACACGCCCGTGAAGCCACTATCCTCATGGGGGTCCAGGGACAGAGTGACCAGGTCAGCCGCGCCTGCGGCAGCCGCTGAGGCGCCGTTGTCTGACGTGCGTCCACCGCTGCCACTGGGCTGTGCCGTGCTACTGTCACGTCCTGCCGCAGAAGCAGTGCGCATGACGCCCGTCCCGCTTGCCGCTCCTGCACTGCCTGCCATGCTGGCGACGCTCAGCCCGCCAGCCCCATCTGTCTCGCATGTACCATCTGTACTGCTTGCCATGCCTGTCCCACCTGTATCGCCATGACTGCCTCTCAGCAGCGCACCATACATGGTGCGCCCTCCTGCTGTGGCCCCAGCCGCTGCGCCCTCCACGCTAGGTGGCACGGCAGGTGAAGCACCGGTTGCCGCTGCAGCACTGCTGCTGGCACCTGCAGCAGCATTCGTTCCTGCCATACTGTCACCGCTGCCTGAAGCATCCACACCTGAGGCACCATGGCTCATGCTGGCGCCGCCTTTATTGCTGCCGTTATTGCTGGTGCACCCGCCTCCTGTTGTGGCGTCAGCTGACGGCCCTGATTGGCTGCCCCCTTCAAAAGCGCCAGCCCGCAGCATGGCGTTGCCCGCTGAATCCTGCATGTCCTTCGCAGGATTCCCATGGTCCCTCAAGCCGCTCAGCATCTCAGATGGCCACAACTGCTCATGCCCCTCATCCCAAGTCGGCTGTGGCCGTTTCATGCCTGCTCCTCCCTCTTCCGCCCCTGCTCCTCCCACCCCATCAGCTTCACCCCACGCGATTTTGTCGCCTGTCCCGCCCACTGGGCCGTAGTTGTACTGCCTTTTGCTGGCGTGTACTGCAGATGCAGCGGTACGGCTCACGGTATGGGCCATGTCAAGAGGGAGCTCCGTCTCCTCATGCTTGCGAACGCGGACAGTCATGCCGGCACCACGCGCGCGCGCAGTGCTCGCCCCACTGCTCCCATCCCCTGCGCTACCACCCGGCTGTGCCGCTGCCGCACCAAGCAGCAGGGCGCGGCGGCGTGCTTGCGCGACGAGAGACAGCTCAGCCGCACGGCCACTGCCCTCGTGCGAGACGTGCTCCACAAACGCAAGTACGGCTGTGTTGTCCGCCGCCCGCGCCCCAGCGGCTCGGTGTGCACCCAGCCCTCCAGCATGCCCTTGCCGTGCGGCCGCGCCTATGCGGCCCCACTTGCTCCTGCCACCTCCACCTCCGGCCGCATCCCCCTGAGGCTTGTCTGGCTCATGAGTGGGTGTGGAGGGCCGGTCGTCACAGGGTGTGCTGGGGGCCGAGCTCCACTCCAGCACCTGCTCCCCGTACTTGATGCTCCGCAGCACCGCGGCGTGCAGGTCCTTGCCCGTGAGGTGTGCTGCCGGGGAGGAGGTGGGGCCTGCCGCGCCTGTACTGCCCGTACTGCCCGTACTGCGTGCACCGCCTGCGTCATCTGCAGAGGCTGGCCCCTGCTGCAGCAGCTCCATGTGTGCGGCTTGCAGCAGCTCCGCAAAACGCGCGCGCCCTTTGGCCCGCATGGCCTCTCCGTTGCCTGTCCAAGGCGGCATAGCGTCCGTGTCTGTTGAGGGAGGGCCAGGCTCCCACCCTGGCCCTTCCACCCCTGCAGTCCCTTGTGAGCGTGCGTGCATGTCTTCAGCCGCCGCATGGCCTGTGCGGCCGGCAGCGGCTGATAAGTGGCTGCCCACGGATTTGCTGCGAGAAGGCAGCCGCCTGCTGCGGGTGGTCGGCAGGCTCAGCTCGTCCCCTCCAGCAAATGCACGGCGACCAAAGCTGGCAACCGGTTCTGACGCGGGTGCCATGTCCAGGAGGCCTAATTGGGCCGCGGCACCTGCCGCGGCCGCCGCGAGCCGCATCTCCGCGGCAACGACGTGGCTGGCAGCACCTGTGGCCGGCCCCACCTGCCCTTGCTGCCCGACCCCTCTGCTGCCACGCGGGCTACCTGCCGCGGTGCTGCTGGCCACGCTGCGAGGGCTGTCCACGCTCCCTCCTTCTGGGCACGCGTGCTCCCCCAGACCCATGTGCGGCACCCTGCTGAAGCGTGCGCGTGGCCGGTGCGCCTCGGTCACACCCACAGTGTGAGGCCTGTGTCCGTGCGGGTGACCCTGTGCCTCCCAAGGGGTGGATGATGTCCCTGGCCTGGTCTGTGCAGTGGAGGGGGAGGGCAGGGAAGGCACACGCCCCATGCTGCTGCTGGATGCCTCCTGTGCCAGGCCCACACCGCTGCCTCGCACAGAGCTGGTCACACGCGACACACGCGGGCTGAGCTGTGGGGATAACAACCCCAGCCTGGCGCGTGGCGACCCAGGCACCGCCGGCTGCAGCTGCCCGCAACCTGCATTCAGACCTGCCCCATCGTCGGCACTCATCAGTGTAACGTCGCCACTGAAACCTCCAAGGAGGCTCCTGCCTGCCTGCGTCGTGCGTGGGGACAGGGAGGGTGCATCACTCCAGCCCCAGCTGCCCACCAGGTCAATCTGCGACCGTTGCCGGCCCAGAGGAGAGCCCTCTGTGGAACCTGGCGCCGGCCCCTCACTCCTCACGTCACTCCTCTCACTGCTCCTCATCTCGCTCCTCATGTCATTCCTCATCTCGCTCCTCATGTCATTTAATCTGGAGGGCTGGGGGCTGAGGGAGAAGGCCCCCAGTCCAAGGTCGCCTCTTGACGCCTGCCTGCTGGGACCTGTATGGGTACTGCTGCGGGGGCTGAGTGTGTCAAACACTGCGCTGCTGCTGCTGGTGCGCTGCCGGCCGAGGGAGGACCCGGGGGGGAGGGCGATGGAGGGCGGGGGTCGGCGGGGGCCTGTNTTGGGGTGGGGCGGGGATGGACGCGGACGGGGAGGCCGCCTGGGCGGACAGCTCGAGCGCGAGCGCGCCCTCAAATGTGAGATGGGTGAGGTCCAGGCCGGCGAGGTTGTGCACCTTGCGCTGCAAGCATGCAGAGAGCGAGGTGGCATGGGCCAGTCAGAAGAGCTCCCACGCGCACGACGACACAATGTAAGGCAACATACGTAGAGCTTGGCATGCGACAACGATGTGAGGCAAAAGTGCTGGTTTTCACACAAGTCGGGATGTTGGCACACCTCCCACCTCAGAGCGCAGCCCATGTGAGGGCTCTGCTGCGACCAAAGCCTCCTCAGGTGCTGTGAAGGCCCTCCGAAAGCGTGAGGCCCGGTCAGGCGTGTCACTTGCAGAAGATGCCATCTGTGTGATCTGTTCCTGCACCTGGACAGTGCCCGACTTGTTCACCCACGTGCTGCAGCTCCCGTGGCTTGCTGCTAAGTTGGTACGTCTAGCACTGCACTGGGCAGGCCGGCCTGGCTGGTTATTTCTGAACTGCTCCTGTCTGCGCTGTCAAAGGGGCCATGCATGCCGCACTGCACACTGAAGCTGGCATGTGCCGCAGCGCCTGCAGCCACATGCAAAGTACCACCATTACCAGCATGCGCTGCGACAATGCCTAGCACCATCTGCTACTCAGCAGCATGCCATGATCGCACTCAATCGCAGCACCGTGGCAAGGCGACGTGTCCTTCGCGTCACATGGATGGTCCCAGCGGTGGTGCATCAATGCAAAGCATGTGGACACAGCGACATTGGTTCTCTCGAGCTGGGCAGCAACTAGTGTCATACCTTTCTTGTGGCACCAAACCCCAGTTAATATGAACGCCCGACAGACGTGCTTATCAGGATCCTGATGGGCTTGTGCGCTTGTAAGCATGTCGCATTACAGAATTCACCCAACCGTCCAAGACATGCCTGCTGCTGAGAATGCCGATGTTCAAGTATTATTTGCCTTGAATGATATTTCTAATTCATGGGTAAGGTGGCCTCCTAGAATGGTCGGCAATGGGCCTGGCAGAAAGCAGTCAGAGCAATAGAAATAGTGTTTATTGCAGGCAGGTACGCTCAATGCGTGCTTTCAAGTCATGGCCAACGGTCAGGCACTGTACAGTATGTTGGTACTGCCTGCTCGGGTTGCATCATGGGTCTCAATACGCCTTTCGTTGAATTCTCAATGAATCGTGGAGATGCTCACGGGTGAATTGAGGTGCAACATGAGCCCATAGTCAACAATATGTATGCGTGTAGTGATCACTAATCAAGGGTCGGCCTAAGTGGATGACTGGACAAGTGACGGCAACCGCGGCACCATAAGATTAATATGTGTCAGATATGTGCACAGCACTTGCCGTGCGCAAGTCCTCTGCATTCAACTGCACCCTCCTTCGATGGCGGAATGATGTACTGCATGCGTGCATTACATTCTTCTTGCCGCGTAGATTGCTACGAGCCCCTGTACACAAGTATGCACATTGCTTTGCGCCTGCAGGACAGCATGCCATTCCTAGATGTGCGGCGTTTGTGTGTTGCGTTGTATGTGCATGCAACCCCACATCCCGGCATGCTCCATGCTGAGCTCAGTAAGGCCCACTCTTCATGATGGTGCACCAGGCACATCAGCTCCCCTCGTGCTCCGGCCCACACCTTCACCAACTGCTTCATCATGCCTTCACCACCTGCATACACCATGGGCCCATGTTTTTGCGGTGTATTTGGGTGGGCTGCTCTGTTGGTAGCAGGCTGCACTGCCTGCCTGAGCCACAACAGAGCGTGGACAGGGGTGAGATGCGCTTGCCAAAACCATGGCATGCACTGACAGCCATTTGCGCTGGTCACAACCAGTGCGAAGTCCCGTCACATCAGTCCTGCTGCTTCCAGGCTTCTCAGTAACCAGGACACGCCTGAGTGATGCTCGCCTCACCTGAGCGCCAAAGTATGTGGGCTGTGGTGGTGCAGTCCGACACCACACATGCGCGCAGGGCAGCAGCAAGACATGCAACCAAGCGTCAGTTGAGAGCCGTTGTCCACAGCTCCAATCAGGCAGGTCAAACAAACCAAAACATAAACAAGCCAACACAACGCAGCGGGAAGCAGAACTGTGCAGTCCAACGCCCTGGAGACTACACAACACAACCCAGGCCAGTCAGCCAGGCCCGTCGGGTGCCCAAACCCACAGTGATCGCTGTGACCAAATGCAGTGCACCACGACCTGTGCTGCTCACCTCCTTGCCAGGCGCCCACTTGATGTTGCACCCGATGGACTGCGTTTACCGTATATTGCACACAGATAGTGTGCGGGATGTGAGGTTAGAATGTTCCCCGCAATTAGTTGAATACAGGAATGGATACGGATGGCAGGCGTTTTGGACGCTCGTCTCCCGTGCCTGGCATGCAGACACATCAGTGAAGCACTGTATGCCACAAGCACCATGGCGCTGCACAAGCACGAGACGCTGGCAGTGGCATATAGCACGCACTGCACATGCAGCAGGCGCAGCAGGAGCTGCTCCATTGGGCTGCAGGCACATGGCGTGCGATCATGCCGGATGTGTACGTCTCAGGAAATGCTGGTGCATCACTCACGGGGCGCGTCTTGGGTGCCGGCTGGCCGGCCAGGACTGCATCCATGGCCGCACGCAGGTCTTTGCCTGTGGTGGTGCATGACCAAGGATAGCATGATGAGTTGCGAAAGTGCGACAATGCCTGACGGGCAGGGCTGCTGTTTCCTGGGCAGGTTGCCTTGTGCATGGAAGCTGTCGCACGGCAAGGTGGTGGAGAAGCCAGCATGCACAAGCAACACTGGAGTGTTCAGTATCAAGGCCACGCATCATACCCCTGCCCGCACTCAGCACTGTGTGGTGCTGAATGCGACAATGCGTACAGCATCCGTCATATCATCATACAGCATCCAATGCGGCCATGAGGGACGTCACCCACCTGTGACCGGGGGTGAGTTGGCCACCTTGGGGCGCGCGTCATCAAACTGCCCGTGGTACGCCAGCTTATGGTCCTGCGTGTGTTGTGGGGATGTGTTTATTTGGGGGGTGGGGGGGGGGGGGGGTGTTACAGGCCAGGCCAGGCAGCATGGCCACGCATCTATTACACCCAGCTGATATGCCATATTATGTTGTGTTGCCACAATCAGGCTCAAGAGGCTGTCTATGCCAGCTTGTGGAGCAGAACATGCCCATCAGTCTGTGCCTGGCAAAGAGCACCGCAGCTGACCATAGGCACGGGGACGCTGTAACCCACGCAAACACAGGCGCCTCACCTTGGTGAAGACGTAGAACTCGGGCGTGCACGCCGCAGTGTACGCCTGCACGTCAGGACGTCTGACATTCAGTATCCGGATCACATGGGGGGCGGCGAGATGCGGTACACCAGCGGCACACCTGTCCTCTGACCGTGCCATCCATCAGCCACTGGGGCCCGAGCTGGACTGCTGAGCTTCCGCCCCACTGTAGTGCCTGCTGTACCGCTGTGCTGTGCTGCAACCGTGCTGCTGTGCCCATCATACTGCTTTCCAATGCCTCCAGCACTTGCCAGCGCAGGACCCCTCCTGCCGCCCCGTCCCACCTCCTTCCTCTGGTCCCTCCCACTGCCCCTGCACGTGAGCCCCCTTCCCCCAACCCATTCACACACCTTGGCCACCTCCTGGGTCTCATCAAACAGGTAGGGGAAGGGGTAGCCGTACCTGTTTAGGTTTAGTAGCATTGTTTGGTTGGTGCCGTGTTTGCTGATACTCCACCCTCAGGCCCCTCTTTTTGATGTCCGTATCATCACAAGTCTGGAAGGTTGCTGTTTGCACAGCACTGACTTTCAAGCGTCGACACTGTGCACAGCAATATACTGATAAGCACAACCACCATCACCCACTTCTCTGCGTCCTCCTTCATCTTGTCAGGGCCATCCTGTGAGGCACACAGGAAGGTGGGGTGCCTCAGGTGCGGTGGGCAAACACCAGGAAAGCAGGCCCGTTAGGGTGCAGGGTTTGAGGGGTTCAGCGTCAGGGTTTAGGCTTTTGAGATTTGCTTGACCCTCAAACCCTACATCCTGAACCCAGTGCGCGCCTGAAGCGCAGGTCGAGGCTGGCAGGAGAGACAACGGCCACATGCCCAGGCTACCAAGGTTGATGGCATGGTCTTAAATACCAAGACGATGGAGTGCTACACCTGTTCCATTGCTCACCACGCCGCAGCTCGCTGGCACAGTGTGGGTGCAGGGCGAGCAGACGATAGATAAATGCGTTCACGCCGTTCAGCGCAAGAAAGTGCACAAGCTGATAACGGCCACGATTAGACAGGTTCGCGCGATGACAGCAGCGGTGGCTGGCACAAAGGTCTTGGGGTTCACCCAGGCACACCTGTGGGTGCGTCTCTGTGGAGTTGGAGGAGATGGCGACCACCTTGAAGCCCTTAGCCATGTAGTCCTTGGCCACTGACACGATGCCCTCCTTCAGGAGCACCACGTAGCTGCGGGGGCGCGATGGTGGGTGCTGGCTGTTGGTGTTTGGGCCTGAGGGCTTCCGGGTGTCTGGGTGCAAGGCTTTGGTCTAGGGTGGTGGAGAGGAGGGATGAGCGTTTTGGGTGCTGATGCAGCACATTGACGGGCTGGCTGCGGATTAGAAAGAAGCACAGGAGTTGCAAAAGCAGGTGCGGGCCCTACTCCGTGGCCAGCTACTTGTAAGCAAGCCAGGACGAGCTGAATTCAGCGTCTGAGAAGCGAAGAAAGTACGCCCGCTTGCGCAGCACTCACGGGCAGTGCACACAGATGAACATGACCAGAAGAGGTGAGCCGCTGAAGTCCGCCAAAGACACGGTCTTGCCGCTCACAACGTCCCTCAGCTGCATGCATGCAAGCAGGCAGGAGCGGTTTGATGCGCATGACTGACAGGCGGGTGGCAACATTGCATGAAATGGCTGCTCACACGTGGTGCATCACTGCAGCATAGCATGCTCGTGCCGGTTGGCATGCACTGCTGCAGAGGATCATATGCTCACACGATGCATCACATGATGAGCTGGCAGTAGCATGGAACCTCATCCTCTCCAACCCAGCTGCCCACGCCTTGCCTTGAAATCAGGCGCAGGCATGCCAATCTCAAGGTCAGCGCTCTGGGATTTGACGTTTGCGATGACCGAGCTGCGGGAAGGGACCGGCGCCAGGGTGCGAGGCAGGACCATACGCCGCGCGGCAGAGATTGCCACGGGTCGCATGTTTGCGCGCTGCATCAGCATGGCCATGTTGCTCCTCCTGGGTCAAGCACACTAAGAACAGGTGGCAGCCCTCGCCCAAGCGCCAAAACAATCTGAGAAGTCCAGTGTCTGGCCCAGTGTGGACTGGATCGACAACCCTTCACCATCTCACAGGGTGTGGGTTGATGCCACTTGCCCGTTCACTGATTGCCCGTTGCTACTTGTAACAACACTCCAGTACACCAACTTGTTCAGGATCTTGCTGTGCATCAATGTGCACGAAACGTTTTTAGGGTTTGCTCTCTTGGATTATCAACACGACGGATGCAGACGCGCGCAAAAGCCAGGCGGGTAGAGGCGGAGGAGCGCCTGTGTGCGAATCCGAACCCATGGTTGCCAGAACACCTGCAGTTGCGCGTGCTGGAGTGCCTGCTGCAGATGGAGGCACTGCCAGAGGTGCAGACCATCCCCACCATCCCCCTGGCTGGTGTGCGTACGTTGGCAGACGTACAGCTTGTGTGCCGTGCATGGCGTGCATGGGCGGAACACCATCCGGCTGCGCTACAGCGCCAGCGCCTGACGCTGCTCCTGGTGCGTCGTCGCCTGCGTACATGTGTGGCCATCAGCATGCATGCTCGTGTCAACGAGCCTTGCTGCTGTGGGGTGGGGTGGAGAGCAGTATGTGACATCCAGCGACAGCTGTTTATCCACGTTTGACCTGCCCAGTTTTGTGCTGGCTCTTGACCACTCGCAGCTTGCAGTCGGCGACAACACAACCATGGCTGCACATTTCTTATGCACAATCTGCATCCATGTGTTGCGCACCGTGCATGCAGCGCGTGTCGCACCTCCATGACTGGCTCCATTTCATCGTGGACCATCGGTCACGAGCAGCCAAGGCGCGCCGCATCCCCCTGTCCCTCGCACTGCCGTACCCCGCCTCCCTGCTGCCACACCAGCAGCAGCAGCAGCAGCAGCAGCAGGGTATGGCCCAGCAGCAGCAGGAGCAGCGGCAGCAGCAGCAGCAGCAGCAGCACCAGCACCAGCACCAGCAGGAGCAGGAGCAGGAGCAGGAGCAGGAGCAGGAGCAGGAGCGACAACAACAACAGCAGCAGCAGGAGCACCAGCAGCACGCACAAGCTCAGCAGCAGCAACAACAAAACCAGCACCATGATCAACATCAGCTGGTGCAACAACAACAGCAGCAGGACGCAGGGCCTGCGGCAGCTGCCATGCACATGGGCCGTACTGACACCATGGTACAGGTTGGCTGCAGCGGGGGCGCAGCTGCTAGCATCTTGCAACCCCACTTAACGTCATGCCGACATATGTCACTTGGGGATGGTGATGGGGTGGATGTATGCCGGACAGCCACCGCTGAGCATGGCGCTGATGCAGCCATCAGCGCTGCTTTGGAACATGGTCCCGCTGGTATCATGCCGCATGCAGCACCGGGGTCCTTCCAGACCGCGGGTGCACCTGATACAGCACATCCAAGCCATGCAACCGTGTCAGGAGCTGCAGCAGGCCATGCAGCTGTGCCAGGGCCGTGCCAGTCCGGCAGCAGCACAGCCACCAGAGCTGCAGCCCCAGCCCCACCCCCTTGCTGGCCCCAGCCTGTGCTGCTGCACCTGTCCGTGGCCAAAGGCTCACGCAGCGGGGCGGAGCGCGACCTGTTCCCTGCGTCTGCCCCCTTGCTGATCGCGCGGCAGGACGGTTCTACCGCTGTGCCGGACAGCACACCGCTGCTGCAGGTACGGGTGCAGCTGTGCATGCGCCCACACCTGCCTTGCGTGTGGCGAAAAGTCCATGCTCATGTCCGCGAATGTAACACTTAACGCTGTGGCATGTTTCCTAGTCCTGAGGGTGCCGGGGAACACGCAGGAATGAGTGTTCTGTGCCACGTGGGATCAGGGGTCTAGGGTTTAGGGTTTTGTGACTGCAAGCCTCTGTGCCACCTGGGTATTGCCGCACTGTTGCTGCTGCCACCCTCAAGCTCCATGCACCCTGTTGCAGCCCTCGCGCTTTCATATGGCTAAGTGCGCACTTTCACTGCTTGAAGAATTATAATAAGATCAACATGATTAGTCAAGTTATCCAGTCTGAATGCATAATTTTTGACTTTGTTGCCCAACTGCAAAGTGAGGGCTTCAAAGTGAAAAGTTACGCAATCAGACTGGACCCTACGGTCCCCTCAGCATGCAAAGCTCCCTGCTGCTAAACGTAGGACATGTGGATACGTCATGTTTTGCACACGTCGTTCAGTTTTTCACTTGCCATTTACCTTCTTTCCATTTCCATCTTTCCATTGTCCCATTTTCCATGTTCCATTTTCCTCTTTCCACTTTCCGTTTCAATGTTCCGCTTTCCATTTTCCATTTTTTTTATACTTCCTTCCAGGCCCTGGCCCGTGAGCTGGAGCTGCTGGACCGCCGCCACTTCGCGTCCCTCATCCTGCGCCTGCCCGCTCATGACGCGGCCGCTGCACACGCACTGGCCGCCCTGCTAGGCAGTCCCAGGCTTGCTGCTGAGGTGGTGCCGCAGGGGCCGGGGCAAGGGTCTTATACA
>QAXD01000001.1:157194-172842 GCA_004335575.1 Haematococcus sp. NG2 | reverse complement strand
TGCTGCCGCTGCTGCTGCTGCTGCTGCTGCTGCCGCTGCTGCTGCTGCTGCTGCTGCTGCAGCCGCTGCCTCTACGTTCCAGCCCTGCACATCTTGCATCCCAGCGGAGTCTGGCTGTGACTGGCCCTGTAACCGCCCATGTTGCTCGAATCGAGGGTTCACAGCGTACTGCGCTTTGGAGGCGCAGCGTGGCGCAGTGGGGTGCAGAGCTGCGAGCAGCTGCTTGGCTGAGCGGCTTGCTGCCAAGTGGGCATGGGATTTGGGTGCCTCCCTTGCGCCAGGTGAAATATTGGCCAACCTGCGTGGTTGCTACCAGTGAGCAAAGTCAAGATGGCAGGTGGCAGCTGTCGGCAGCAGGGGTGGCTGAGGCATGGGCATGGTCAGGATGGTGCTGTCCCGCTCTGTGAGAGACTGGACCAGCGCAGCCACCGTCCTCTTGCTGACAATTGTCACATGCCTGTGGCTGGGGTGGGCATGGCCTCTCCCAAGGCCATAAAAGCTGAGAATGCAGCAGGGCACTCGTCACCAGCCATCGCTGGCACCACCAGCTTGAGTGCGTGCTTGCCTGGCTTGTAGTAGTCGGTCAGAACACCATCTTCCTGCAGCAACCAATGTACAGCAGCAACAAGGCACGTCTCACGCTGTGCTGCATCTGCCAGGTGCGCTGTGGCGTGTCTGCCGGCAGTTGCAGTGACCAGGGCATGCTTGCTTCCATGCATGCCTTGACTGTGTGCAAGCGCCCTCTGTGGGCATTGCTGACACAGCTGCACCCACCGTGAAGCCAGCACATGTGTAGAGGTTACGAGCCGGTGTGTTATCCTCGGCCACATACAGCGATGCGCTCGAGCACCGCTTCTCTGTCCGGCCCACATGGAATGCCGCCTGCACAGATGCCATGTGGAGTGGGGCACACAGCATGCTCAGCAGCCAAACATGAGCGCTGACTAAGGCAGCATGCGCTGATTTGAAGTAGCGGGTGAACTGCTCAACCATGAGCCCCATCACTCGCCCACGCACCGCCATGAGCCGCCGTGCGATGCCCATACGGCGGAACTCCGCGCGCACAGCGATGCGCGCGACATGGATGTTGATTGAGGTGGTGGTGCATAGCACGTAGCCCACCACGTGCTGCACTTCGCTTGCACTGAGAGCTGCACCCTGGGTGCTCACAGTCTCACGGTCGCCTGGTGCTGATGGGCCACAACCCTTGCTGCGTGGCTGGCTACCTTGGCTGCTGTCCTTGCCTGATTTTGATGTGCCGTTGCCCTTGCCACCCGAGTCCTGTGCAACACCATGTGAAGATTACCATGAGCAGTGGACAAAAGCACAACTGAAAGCTGCCAAGGCATGCATGGAGCGAACGTTGGTTGATACCCAACTGCATTTATATAGCAGCGCAACACCTACTTTGCCATATGCAGCATGCTTGGCCGGACTGTTGATGCTCAGGTGCTTGAGCATGTGAGCTGCTTGCTGGTCAGTGTCTTCACCGCTGGGGCTGGCACGGCTTCGAGCCAAGAATGCCACTGTGGAGCGCTTCTGCAGCTCCTTTGTCAGTTCAGGGGCCTCCCTGATGCAACAAACAAACAAAGCACAGGGTGCCAACACCGCCCGCATCAGTGTGCATGGCGCCATGCATGCACCACTGGCTGCATGCACGCATGCACAGCAGGCTGCAGACTCACCATGCGGCTGCCTTCCCAAACACCTTCTTCTCAAAAACCAGCAGCTCATGTATCAGCTCAGCTGGACAAGGACAGGGAATGCGCTCTAAGTCATACATGGATCCCATGGCCCTGATATGCAACAGCTCATCTTGCACGATCTGCCTGTAGAGTTGCCGGCGCCGAAAATTTTGCTGTCAGACTAACCAACCCAACGGCGTGCACTATGAAAATCCAATTTCTTCAGCGTACGCTTGTCGTGCTGTTGTAGGATGAGCTTATTAAAATTTTGGACCTTCTGAAGCACATATGCTACCGTGAGTGGAAAGAGGTGCCTCTTGGTCCCTGGCTTAGACAGAAGGCCAAAACACCCACGATTGAAATGAATGTTTAAAGTTAGAGCTTGCTGCGCCCTGGTTTGTGGGGCAGCTGGACACCTCGTGTTTGCGGGGCGGAAGAGCTATGGCTTTATCTTGGTCAACACCATAGACCACTAAGACATGAACGTGGGAGAGAACGGGAGCCCGTGAAATCAAGCTGCAAGCGGAGGGTCAACATGGCAGAGCCCACCGCAGAGGCGCTCTTCGTATCGCCTGAATTAACGCGTGGGCACCCTTTCGAGGTAACAACATGCGTGCATCTTGCGGTGTGTGCACCCTCTGCACGAGCTTTGTCAGCAGTGCACATTATGCCTGTCCATGCTCTGCTGCGTGCAGGTGTCGGATGGGACTGATGCCAACAGCGCGCATGCAGAAGCACTGATTGAGATGCAGCATGTGCCGCTCGCGGCGCATGGCAAGCCGGACCTGGCCGCGAGGACGCCATCCAACCGCGAGCTCGCTGCTGTTTCACATCGGGGAGGTGACAGCGCCAGCTCCACCCCCTCCCGCTTTGCACAGCACAGCCCGCGTGGCGAAGTGGGGACTCCGCGTGCAGAGCACGTCACGCACGGCGGCGCTGGGCTGCCTCCGCTGGCTAACGTCGGCGTCGTTCGCCAAAGCCGCCTCTCAGCCCAGTCTGTGGAGCTGGCAGGGAGTGTGCCCGGGGGCACCCCTGCGGCTGGCTCGCCCCGCAGCCCAAAGCAGGTGCAGGTCGCGCCGGATGCGCAAAGCTCGCCGACGGTTGGCGCCACGGCAGCGGATGTCGCGGCCGCCTTCCAGGCACACATGCATGAGCAAGGGCAAGGGCAAGGGGGAGGGCTACCGACAGGGGATACTGGTGCGGATGGCCGCACACAGCCCCACACGCGCCACAGCAGCGGCGTCAGCAGCCTGGGGGATGCGTTGCGGCCGAGCCAGGGAGATGGTGGCAGCACCCCCATCGGCCCGCGTGCATATTCGCGCGACTTCCGCATGTCCATCACCACCATCCCCACGCCCTTTGAGCGAGCGGGAACGGTCACACTCACGCAGATCGGGGATGAGTATGACGGTCGCCGGCCTAAATCAGGTGTGCTTGGGTGCCAGCACGAATTGGGCCGCCCTGCTGCCTGTGCTGTCACACTCCTCTCTTTTCCAGTGCCCTCAGGACACCTCGCTTGGTGTGTCAGCCACAGCACATCACTCTTGCCGTCTTGGTACGTCAACTCAAACCACACGCGAACCAAGGCTGCACAATGTGCTCCTGCACTGCCTGCTGCATGCGCAGTGGGCAGCTCGACGGGGCGGCGAGGCAGTGAGGAGGAGGGTGATGCAGACGGCGTCTCCAAGGGCGGCCGGAGTGTGGGCGGCAACAGCGCAGCATCAGGGGTGCAGTCGCGGCAGTCGTCCGTGTCGGCGCGCCTGCTGTGGCGCAAGGCGGTCAAGTCGGTGGGGACTATGACCAACGTGGCGCGCCAGTTCCGGACGCTGCGTGACATGCAGATGCCGCATGAGATCCCGCGCGAGGCGCTGAAGGTCATCCGGGTGCTGGGCAAAGGTGCGTGCGGAGCTGGCTGCATCCTGATACCGAGCGCTGCAGCTTACAAATGACGATATGATGCGCGGGTCTTGTATGTGGGAGGGCTTGTGGGCGCAGCACAGCAGTACAAAACAGCACGACAGGTCAAAGCAGTACAGCAGCACAAGTTACCGATGCACAGCTTCCGCTCCGGGCTGCGTTTTGCAGGTGCGTTTGCGATCGTGGAGGAGTGCGTGTACCGGCCGCGGGGCGGGCGGCCGCTGCTGGTGGCCGTCAAGCGGCTGAAGCCCGAGCTCACGCGCAACTCGGTTGACGTGGCGGGCATGGTCAAGGAGGCGGCACTGCTGCGCAAGCTGCGCAACGCGTGAGTGGCAGGGGCGTGCGGGTGTGGGGGTGTGGGGCTGGAGCGTCAGGTCTGCGTGTGGAGGGAGTGGGGGGCCTTCTTGCAGTCTAGGCAGCTTCGGGATCCAGGTTCGGGGGCACTCTTGTTCCAGCGGCAGCCGTGGCACACGCCTTCTGTGTCGCGTGCTTCAGTGACATGCGCCGCAACCTGTACTGTTGGTCTGCCTGTGATGCGACCAGCCGCCTGCCGCCTGTGCTGCTCACCGGTATGCATGCAGCCACATCGTGGAGTTCCTGGGCTATGGGCACTGGGAGTTTGCGTCCCACAGCGGCAACAGGCAAGCGTCGCTGTTCATTGTGGAGGAGCTGGTGGACGGCGGGTCACTGAAACAGATTGTGCACAAGCAGGTGAAGCGCGGGGACTGGCAGGCAGGCAGGCAGCCACACACCGCTGAAACGGCAGGCATCCAGCATTGAACTGATTTTACATGCATGGACAGCATCACGCACGCCGCTGTGGTGCTGCCTCGGCCCGGACTGCAGCCAGCGGCATGGACCTGCCATGTAACTGAGTGATGCCAACGCAGTGGTGCAACACACCTTGCGTGGCGAGTGGCTCACGATTGTGACACATAATGCGTCCTCTCGTCCGGCTGCCGCGTACCGCAGATGAAGGACAAGACGACGCGGCTGTACCGCAGTGCGGACGCGGTACGGTGGCTGACGCAGGTCGCGCAGGGCCTCAAGTACCTGCACCGCGCGCAGCCCCAGGTCATCCACCGCGACCTCAAGCTGGACAACATCCTGCTCAAGGGTGGGTGCAGGCAGCAGGGGGTGCGGCAGGTGGGCACAGCAGGGGGTGTGGCAGGGTGGCACAGCAGCCGCTGCGGCAGGTTGGCACGGCAGGGGGTGCGGCAGATTGCCACGGCAGGGGGTGCGGCAGGGTGGCACAGCAGGGTGGTGCATCAGAACATTAAGAAGCGCACAATAGAATATTGTAACAGATACTTCAGCAGTTACAGCAGGTAGTATGGCAGGTACGTAATGCAAGCTGCATCAACGACTGGGGACAGCACAGGATGCTGTTGAACGTGTTTCAGGGTGGGGGCAGACAGGGCGGCGCAAGCTGTGTCAGGGCAGCTGGGGTATGGCTGGTGTGTACAAGGCCGCGCAGCTCGAGGGAGGCGTGGCTTTTCATCAGCCACATGCGCTGTGAATGCTGTTTGCTCCAGGGCCGGGCTGGGTGCCCCTGGTAAGGGCCTGTGGGCTGCTGGGTGCTTGGAGCAACCAGACTGCCCGCACCACACGTGCACACACAGGGCGAGACCTGCACACTGCAGAGGCCAAGTTGGCGGACTTTGGGCTGAGCGCACTTGTGCGCGCATCGACGGCGTTCCAGCACCTGCACCACCACCATGTGCGTGCTGCACTTAACCCAGGTCCAGCTGGGGTGCCATGCGCCTGGAATGGCTGGTCGTTTACAAAATTGCCATTGCGACACCCCCCGCATAATGATTTGTTTTCTGTAGATGTGCTGCGTGGGGAAGGGGGGGGGGGCTGGCTGCACGGGCTCTGCTGTGCTACCTTGATTGGCCATCGTCATGGTTGGCCATCGTCATTGGCCATCGTCCTAAACCCTAAACCCTTAAAACCCTAAACCCTAACTCTAAACCCTAAACATGGCAATGACATGTGGCTGGTGCTGCTGTGCTGCTAATGGTGCCACAGGAGCATGGTGAGCATGGGCACCATCACAAGCCGCGGCGCGCGCGCCGTGAGAGTGCCACAGACCTGGAGCCCCTATGGACCAGCACAGCCGCGCGCCGAAGCTCTGCACTTGGTGGGTGTGCCCCTGGGAATGGCCCGTGCTGCGCTTGGTAGGTGTGCCCCTGGGGGAATGGCCCGTGCTGCCTCCGACGATCAACCCTCCCAGCCATCGGCTGCGTGCCAGTGGCTTGCCAGCCGGTGTGTAGCAGCTGCAGGACTGCAACCACGCTCACTCTCACCCTGTGACACCTTGATCATGCAAGCTGAAACGGTGCGCATTGGTACCTGACTACCTGTTTGTGCAGCCACTGATATGGAGCTGAAGCTGGATGTGGCCACGGGGTATGACCAGCTGTCAGGCCGAACCGGCACACTCATGTACATGGCGCCAGAGGTGAGGCCGGGGGGTGGAAACCCCATTGCCGGTCATCGGGCATGGTTTGCTGTTGATGCAACACCTGCTGCTTCACACAACTGCAGCATGCCGCTGCAGCAGTCCCGGAGGTGTGTCCTCAAAAGTGTGCACACACCTTTTGTCCGCGCACCACAGGTGTACCGCCAGGAGGCGTACAACGAGAAGGCGGACGTCTACTCCTTTGCAATCATTGCATACGGTGAGTGCTGCATGTTGGAATGCACGTGTGTGTGTGTGCACTTGAGTTGCACTGCTACAGCACATGAGTGCTCTGGGGCAGGATGGCCATGGGAGCAGGGCAATGGTGAAGCAGGATGTGCACGCAACACCGCCACACATGCCCCACCAGCGTCGGCCCCAAGAACGTCCAGTGTTTGTGCGTGTGTGATTGCCGCCTGGCCCCGCGCAGAGCTGATGCACCGGTACATGATGATCAGCGCAACAGACGGGTCGATCGAAGAGTGCCAGGCCTATGCGCGGCGCGCTGCCCGCGGCTTCCGGCCACCCATCGATTCCAAGTTCCCAGCGCCACTGCGCGACTTCATCATGGCGTGCTGGGCTCATGCGCCCACGGACAGGCCATCCATGGAGGGCGTGGTCAAGATGCTGCTGGCGGTGGGTGTGGGGTGGGGCGCGCGTGCACTGCTGCGGCGCAACGGTTTGTGCCATGCTGGATGGGTGGCGTGATGCCCCTGCTGGTGCAGCATGCATGCATGCATGCCCCTGCCTGCAAGGCTCGCGCTCGGCTATGGCGCGTGTCGTCTTGTGCTGGTTGTGCTGCCATACCAGTGGTGGTTTGGTGGGGCTTTGGGCGGTGCGTGTGGCTCCTGCAAGCAGCTGGCAGCTGTGTTACGCCGCTGTGATGTGGTTGCGTGTGACCGCAGCTGCCCAAGCAGTGTGACCTGGACAAGCTGGATGTGGAGTTGTTGGGCCCCGCAGCTCTGCTGAATGATGTTGTGGGCGCGAAGGGGAAGAGTGAGCACCAGAATCCAGTGCACCCCACATGCTGCCCGTGTACCATTATGTGAGAGGGTCACAGGGACACGTGCGCCGCTGTGTGCTGTGGCAGCCCAGGAAGAAGCCTGAAGCTGGAAGGTGATTCTTATTTGCACCGGGACACGGCGTATCTACCGCATCGAAACTATCAGGTCAGTGGAAGAAGAGGTCTGAACTCAAGGCAGAACGCGGAGGTTGGCGGTTAAGCCGGTTATTGACCGCTGTGATATTTGAGAGCATTATCCATGCCCTGGGGGCGCTGGGGGTGGGGCTTTTGGGGGGTGAGGTGTGTGTGGGGGGGACGGGGTTCGAACAAATGAGACACACCAGGGAATGACTGTGCCAGTGTGTGTGCCTTGTGTGTTCCATGGGCTAGTTGCATGCAGTGACAGGTGCTACATAAAAGCATAGTTGCGTGATCCGACGCAAAGGACCGAACATCAACGTTCGACTCTGCTGACAGACTCATTCATTCTCTGTGTGAGGCTGGAGGCTTGCTGGCACACCATCTAATAGTCTGACGGTTACTCTTTGACAGGACGCACAATTTTTAATTGCAGCATGTTCAGTTGCGAATTGACTGGCATGTTGCTAAAGTTCCCACTTGATGGCTGCTTGGTGCTTGCCAGATTTTGTATACCGGTACCTACTTGACTGCGTGTGGGATGAAGCCAGTGCTGTGCCAGCAGTGCACCACTTGTTGCCGCTGGTACTGTGCACGCTGGCTGTCCCGTGTGGGTTCGCAACACTGGCTGCCCTAGCCCATGTGTCGGTCGCACAAGCGTGTGCGAAGCTTCCATGTCTGCCATGCACGACTGTGCATTATTGTGCGTAATCGCAAAGAGTGTAATGCACACCAGCAGGTCCAGCCTGCGCAATATGCTTGTGGTGGGTGGTGTGGGCGCGCTTGTGCATTGCATGTGAACGCGGGACCATGCTCTTCATGAGGCAGGGCATCGGTAGTGTAAGTGACGAGGTGAAGGCCATCATCGTGGAAAGCTGCATGACGCTCCCAAATGCACGTCTTGTTCGCTCCAAGAGGCAGTGTTCCCACGTTTGTACATCACCCACCTGAGTTGCCACGACAGATATGATGCGCTTCTGTGCCTAAAATATGATGAATATCGTAGCTCGCACATAGGTAGGCTCTCTTCTGACATGTGCAAGGATGTGTGTTATCATATAGCACATGCATTGATGTCGCCTCCTGCACTAGTGATGATCAAATATATCTGCGGCTCTATCCAACTGAGGTTTATGAAGCTGCTGGCATGTAGGGTGCCCATGTGTTAAGGACCTGTGGGGCGAACCGACGCCAATGCAGTAAGCATCGTGCCACCAGTATGCTCTGCCAGTAAAGACCTGTCCCTGCTTCGAGGTGCGCCAACCGAACCTGGGGTGCCCCTCATGGGGAGCACCATAGCAAGGGGGATACACTGTTGACAAGCGAGCTGTATCCTAGATTCTTGTTCCTCCAACTTTCTCCTTGGTTGGGAATGTCCAACCACATGCTTTTACTTGCATGTGCTTGCACCCGCAGACTTGCACAGCCCGGGTATGAGCATGGTGGCACCTCTCACCATTCCAACGCCGGACGTCAGGAGCGTAGGGCTCTCAAGCCCCAGCCCCACCTCCTCAAGCAACCACAAAGCACACGCTGTCGCGGATATCAGCGATGGCAGCCCAGGGCAAGTTCCCACCCCTAGTGGAGGCTCAGAATCCAGGAAGCAGGCTCCGACCAAACACGCCAGCATGTTAACTTTAGGTGCTGGAAATGGCGCGAATCATGCCGCACAGCTCTCGCATGGGCCATCAGTCGCGCAGAATCGGCCACCCAGCTCTTCCGCAGCTGCAGCAACCCAGCCCGATGTTGAGGGTTCCTTGACACCAACACGCAAAAAGTCAATTTCAAAGGGCATTGGCAGCATGTTGAAGGGGTTGTTCAAATCCAATCCGAAGGCTTCTATTGATGGTGTCGATGGGGCTGGTAAGTCGTCACCGAACCTGGCCTCCCCCAATGCTGCCAGTGGCGCCAAGGGCAACTCCTTCAGCCTGAAGGCTGTGTTTGGCAGCTTCACAGCATCAGAAGCTGCAGGCGCCAAGCCAGCAGTGCAGAACAGCGCAAAGAGCAGCACAGCAGCCATCGAGAGCGAGGTGCAGGCGGCCATGCGGCGCGCTGCATCCATCACAGGGCGGCAGCACGCACCGTCCACACTGCTCGCGGTCGCAAAGGACCTGCCTCCCAAAATGGCGCGCCCCTCATGGAACCTGCGTGACTACGCAGTGGTGGAGAAGATGTATACAGGTGGGTGTGAGGGGGACACCACACGCCCACCCGGCACGGCAGCACAGTACGGGGGCAGGTGACCTCCAGGCTGCAGTCATAATGCTGATTCATATGGTCGGTTTTCACATGGTTGGATGCTGCTGCAATAAACAGGTGTGACATGATTGTGGGGTGTGCATGCACATCTGCAATTTGCCTTGGCCCACTGGTTCTGTTGCAGGCTACGCCAGCAATGTGTACAAGGCATTCTGCAAGTTCTCGGGCGAGACGGTGTGCCTCAAAAGCTACACCCTCGGCAATTTGTGTGACCTGAACCGCTTCCAGGTGCGCCTGCCTGCCTGCGCCCGGACATGCAGATGCACATGCAGCGGCACATCACCACTCCTCCCATGCAAGCTCTTGTCTGCGCCGTGGGCCACACCTGCTGCGTTGAATGTCCCCACAGATCTTCCGAGAGGTTAAGCTGCACAACAGCCTGAGCCACGAGCACATCATCAAGCTGTACGGCGCCTTTCAGCAGGCCGACCAGGTGGTGCTGGTGCAGGAGTTTGCGGATGCCGGCGACCTCTTCACGCTGCTGCACAAGTGCGGTGCCATGTGGTCCCGCCACGCATGAGCGCAGCTGGGGTGCTGGGAGCCTAGGGGTGCACTGGCTGCATGGCGTGTGTGCAGGCCGGGTCAGCACGCACACACCTCGCATGCCATAGGAGCCGCCAGCACAGGCTGAAAAGAGAGATGGGCCAAGAGGGGCGGTGGCCAGACATGCAGCAAAGCCCCATGAGCCCCACTCTGTTACCCGCCAGGTTTGGGGCTGATCTGCGATGTGGGTGCTTAACCTGCTCTGTGCTGCAGGTATGGCGGGCGGCTTCCAGAGCGCACGGCTGTCGAGCTGGTGCTACATCCCTTCCTGTTGGTCATCAACTACCTGCACGCAAACGGCATCGCGCACAGGTGCATGATCTGCGCCCCTGCATCGCTTGCTCTGATGAACTGTGTGCGTCGTGACCTGCACACATTTTCCTAAACCCTAAACCCTAAAACACCACAGCAGCTCCTGGGGCGCAGCCGCAGCGGTCTGCATGTCCCTGTCGGCACGCACCTGCTGAAAGCTGTGTGCTGCACCATGCGTTGTGTCATGCGTGCCTGCAGAGACATCAAGCCCGAGAACATCCTGTTCACCGCGGACATGCGGCTCAAGCTGTGTGACTTTGGGCTGGCCATCAACATGCGTGAGGAGCGGGCGGTCACACGTGCGGGTACCCTGGTGCGTGACACCCATGACACGCCCCAAGCGCTTGCACGTGCTGTGCAGTGCCTCCGGGCAAATCATACAGGGTCTGTCGTGCGGGGCATCCGAGGGGCTGGATGTGCGGTCGCATGTGCACACAGCCTGGCCATAGGCACGCCACACATGGCCTGCAGCTGCTTGGCTGTGCGGCAGTGCTGAATGAATGGATCCACGCAGCTGCGTGCGATCCATGCCGCCCATGCCGATCCAGCTGTGGCACTTCAACGCATCCGTGTGCTGCTTGACATGCCGTGGTGGTCACCGCAGGAGTACATGGCCCCTGAGGTGCTCAACTGCCCGTTCAAGAACAAGCCTGAGGAGAACAAGGACAACGAGCGGCTGCACTACTCATACCATGTTGACACGTGGGCTGTGGGTGTGCTAACGTACGAGCTGCTGGTTGGGCTGCCCCCCTTCAACGACAAGCAGCGCAATGCGGTGGGTGGAGTTTAGGTGGCGTGCTGTGCGGCTGCGCTGAGCTGTGTGCTGCTTGGCAAACGGGCGCTTGCAGCTTGCGTGCAGTCAAGCACGATACAGCGCATGCAGCTGGTGCAAATGCACCAGCTGCTGCAAGCACGCTAGCAGGCGCAAGCATTCCTGATCCTGGCCCTGGATGGTGCCTGTGAACTTCGTGCAGGTGGAGGACAAGATCCGGCTGGAAATGCCTCGCTTCCCCTCCAAGATGAGCGAGCTTGCACGCGACTTCATCACGAAGGCGCTGGAGAAGGTGTGCGGCCCCACAGAACACCTAAACCCTGAACCTAAACCCTAAACGTCTCTGCTGCACCCATGCTGTCCTGTATGCGCATTTTGCGTGGCAGCCCGCTTCCACTCGCTTGACGCACAGTGCGGCCCGTGTGTGGGGAGGCGGTGCCATGTGTCTGCGACGACTGTCTGTTGCGACGGTTTTCGCGCGGTGCTGTTGGTGCCCACAGGATCCCCTCGAGCGGCCCACCATCATGGACATGCTCAACCACAAGTGGATCAAGGCAAGTGACAGGGCCGGACCCCTGCAGCTCACAGCCCAGTCCCAGCTTGGCCCATGTCATCCACTTGAATGTGACCCGCAGCCGCAATCAGCATGCCAAGGATATGCCGAGGCAGCGGTGGTTTTGTTGCGCTTCACGGGTGGCTACCCGCAGATGTGTGCTGGGACCGACACTGTCGCAGAGAGTTGAGAACGTCAGCTTCACGTCGTCACTGACTCGCACATGCAATAGCTTGGACTGGACGGAGGAGTTGGTTGTGAGGTGCCCACATTGAGACACCGCCCCTGCCCGCCACGTGTTGTGCGTGCGCAGATTCACCGCCGCTCCTCCTCCGTGCGCCAGCTACGCGTGGAGCGGGAGGACGGGTCAGGCGCCGCGGGCACCAGCGGCACGGCATCCCCCACTGGTGGTGTGGCAGGCATCCCCCCGCCCACCACCCCCAGCTCCACCAAGCCCAAGAAGCAGCTGCCCTCCCAGTTTGAGGACATCGCTGAGGAGGTGGGTTGTGGCAGGGGTTGGTGCGTGGCCGGCACACCATCCTGCACATGTACTGTTGGAGTATATATAGTCCACATCTGGCTGCTGGTGCATCCGTAGCGCTAGGGATGCACCAGCAGCCAGATGTGGAGTAAAGCTACTACAACATGTACCCGGGTGCACGCGCACACATGACAAGCCGCGCAAGGCCCGCACGCCCTGCCGTACCATGCACGCCTCCTCAAACCCTGGGCCCTCAGACACTCGGGCGGCACCCGCCTGACCCTGCTGCGTGCTATGACTGTTGTTGTGTGGTGCGTGCCGCGCCTGGCTGTGCAGGATGTGACCGAGCTGACCAAGGTGAGCTCCACCACATCCAAGGCCCAGGCGTCCCACTCCAGGCCGGAGGGCGCCCCCCTGCCCCGCGCGGCGGGCGGGTCCCTGAACATCATGTCCTCCATGCAGGGCCCCTCCTCCTCCCTCTCTGCCGCCTCAGCCGCCTCCAACTTCAAGGTGGCAGCCAGTGCCAAGTCCTTCACTGCAGGGGCCATCCCCAAGGGCGCCTTCTCAGGGCTGGTCACACCGCAGGAGGTGGTGGAAGCGAAGACCATCGCAGCCGCCAGCAGGAACGCCAGCAGGGCAACCACCCGGGAGTTGGACATTGTGTGAGGGGGCGACTCACTCCTCGCGTGCGAACGATGCGGAACCTGATGGGGTGTGAGAACAGGGGCATGTGGCAGGTGAGATTGGTGTTACTGTGGTGGCAGTCGGCCAGGCGTGCGCAGCAACGCCATGCCTCCAGCAATGGGGGATGAGCGGCAAACTGGAATCAAGCTGCGACGTGGCCCGGGGCATCCTCAACATGTAGCTTATCACGTTGGGCGAGCGCGTGAGCGGTTGGCTGTGCTGGGTTGCTGGAGTATGGGGGCTTCCACACCACGTGGTCGCTTCCTGTTACTGCCACAAAATGGTGACCGCCCGCTGCGTCTTCCGGACTGCTGTGTTGTGGCTAGCGGTCCGTGGCTAGTCTGTGGCTGCTGGGGGCTAAGTAGCACTGCGAAGGAGGTGTGTAAGGAGGGGGGAAGGGTGCGGGGGCATGCACGTGCGAGCACCCACGCGTACCATGTGGGGCCTGCGCAAATGATGTGACTCTGGCATGACAGGACTCTCTGTGGCGGCGCTGTGTACCAAACGATCACATGACTGCGGGCTTGTTGCCGACAAGCCAGCCCCGGAGGTCCGGTTTGGATGATGGTCCGATGCCCTCCTAGGGACGATGACGTTATGTTTGGTGTTGTGGTAGTGTGGGCTGTTGATGAGCTTGCTGCAGCAGGGCTGGCGGCTGTGTGCATTGCGTGCAGCTCTGGACATGCATGCAAGTGGCTGGCCTGCTGTTGTGGAAACAAAGGGCGCTCTATACCCTGCCGCTGGGTGGCTGCCCCCAAACACAAAGTGGCTGTTGTGCATCGCGCAGCCAGGGAGCAGGCACGACGGCCGGTTGTGATCTTGCGCAGTATGCACCCCATTTTGTCTACCGCCCGGCTGAATGTGTGTGCTTGGCTGTGACGCAGATGTGACCTCACATCACACTCAGGACATCTGCTTTGTGCTCATGGTATGCAGGCTGTCATCCTGGTTACTCCTGATCGCAGATGTCTCTGTGGCTGGGGAGTCCATGACGAGAGAGGTGCTTTGCTGACATGCACATTATGATTGGGTTGTCACATCCTGTTGTGCATGCGGATGTGAGCGCGCAAGTGCAGGAGTGTGTGAACGGGTGCTGTTTTCATCCTTGGGGGTGGGGGGGGAGGATGAGAGGCTGGCTGGGGGCTCAGACAAGCAGGCTGCTGGAACGGAAGGGGTGTGTGATCGGGACCCTGTACAATAAATGCAAGGAGCTGCCGTGGCAGCGCAAGGCAGCATGTTTGGGAGCATGGAGGGGCGCCCATGAGCGAGCGGTTGATCACGTGTCCCCTGCCCTGTAACATGGACACATGTGAGAGTGCACAGCTTCTTCCCGCTCTGATTCCAGCCGAGGCCTTAAATCGGCCATCTCTTGCTTGCTGACTCCCGCGCACACGACTACACCACAGACCTGGCAGACATGTTGACCCATCCCAAGAAAACAAACCCTTGCACAGGTACATTGCTGCTCTAATACAATGATATCATGTTTGGCCTGGTTAGCCAGCCTCAGCCACCCCGTTTGCGATGTAAGCCCCACGCAGCCGGCTGCCGTGACTGAGGATCAGTGAGCCAGGTGGTGTCCATTGCCTCACCTTGGCTGTATGAATTGCTGCCCAAAGCTCTTTCTAACTCAACACGCGGTACCTGGCGCTGCTGTTCATGTTCATGTTCACAAGCTTCGACTTGGGCCCATGACACACGGGTGGCTGGGGTGCACTGTTTGGCACGCCATGGGAGGAGCTGAGGCAGGACACACGCTCAGAAACAGAGCTCCTGAGCTCTAAAGCAACATGCAGGCTGCCCTCACATGTAGCATGCAAGGGACATGCGCAGGTGCTTGTTTGGTACTGCATCGGTGCCGTTGCCCCAAAGCGTCCAGATGCGCTAGATTAACATACCTATAGCATGGCCATGGTCTCGAGCGATGCCGAAGACAGACGGGCCATCATGCACACCAGTCATGGGTGAGGTGGCTTCGCGCTGAGGGTGTCTAAGTTATGCTTCATATTCTGTGTCAAATCTCCAGCCATTACTCCGCGTATTCCTAGAGCACATACGGAAACCCGAACATTCTCAAAGGCAAACCTGTTGCGAAGGAGCTTGACAATTACAAGGCATGTGAATGCATTCCAAGCTTGGCTGAAGGTTGCATTCGGCAAATTATAGGGCGCGGGTTGGGACTCAGCACACCTGCCTTTCGCGTTGCATACAGATACATATTTCACAATGCTTGACAAAATGGGCGAGGTGCATTCGACTCAAAGGCCATAATCCATCCTGCCTGCGGAATGCAAACCTGCTGCAAGGGCTGTCTCAATTGAGCAAGGGCCGCTGGGGAGCTGCTCGCATGTCGAGCAAGTGACCCTCTGTCTGCCATGGACCATGCATGCGGCAGACACGGCCATTCGTGTTGGTGTGCAAGCAGGTGCCCACACCCACAAGCGCACGTGCATGCCGGAGGGTTGGCCCCCAGCAGATGACCCAGGAGGAGGGCAGAGGGCACTCTTGAGCAGCGCGCCTGCTGGGTCGTTCCACATGTCACAGCCGGGGCCAGGAGCAGCAGGGGAGCCGGGGGTGGTGGGTGCAGGCGGTTTGGCAGCTGGGTGGCACGGCGGTCTGTCCAACAGCCAGCCATCATCGCGCATGGCTGCCCGGGACATCTCCCCTGCCCGTGCATCTGTGGCGCAGGCAGTGGGCAGCTCACAAGTGCAGGTGTGTGCACAGGGGGTGCACACGTGTGTGATGTACGCCTTTGCATGCCCCATGCAGGAGCGTACAGCATGGCCCCCAAAGGAGGGGGAGGGTAGGGTGTGCGTATATATGTGTGTGGTGGGGAC
>QAXD01000001.1:140180-150980 GCA_004335575.1 Haematococcus sp. NG2 | reverse complement strand
CGACGTGCGCGTGGCGCTGACGGGCTTCGCGCGCGCCGCGGACGTGGGCTCCTTGGAGGCGGCGCTGCGCGAGCGCGTGGATGCGATGGAGGGCGAGATCGAGAACCTGCGGCAGGCGGTGCGGCGGGTGGTGGAGGACGGGCAGCAGCCCGCGCTGGGCATGCGGCTGTCGGCGGCGCGGAGCGGCACTTCGCCACGTGGGACGCGCTGCGGCAGGCGGAGCAGGCGCTGGCGCGCACGGCGCAGGTGCGCGTAATACATCCATATAGCAAGGTTTCAAGGGTTTCAGGGTTTATGGGTTAGGGGTTTCAGATAAACCCTGAACCCTAAACTCTAAACCCTACAAGCGGGATGGCCAGGCACACTCTGTACACATGCTGTATGTCATGCAAAGATGTTGCAGTATGTAAACATAAAAGAACCATACCAGCGGGGTATCACAGATTGCATCTGCTTGACAAAGATGTATTCTTGTTAGCTGTATGGCTCGTGGTATGTTCCTTCACTTACCTTGCACCGCCGCACCCTCATTTTTCAGGCCGCGGAGGAGAAGGTATCGGCCCTAGCCTCACGGATCAATGACACCAGCTCCAAGATTGACCAGCTGGCGGGTGCGCTGGCTCAGCGGTTGGAGGTGAAGGAGAAGGTGCTGATGAAGGTGCGTGCCGGGGGCTGCACCGCCTGCAGTACTGCATGCACGTTCCATGCTCCTGACTATGTTGCCCGCTCAGTTGCGATCGGCATGGGACGCGCAATGTGTAGGGTATGCTGAATATGCTCCAGCAGCTGGGCCTGGAACATTTACAGACCACATCACACACCAAGGCATGAGTCGCATCCTTGCAGCCCAGGAAGCAGTGCTGGGTGATTGAATGGTCCGCGCTGCTGCCTCACACATCTCACGCTCCACAGGTTGCCAAGGAGGTGGAGGAGCTGCGTGAGTCGTTCAAGGCATCGATGCCCAAGTCCATGGCCATGGCAGCGGCTGCAAAGGTGCATGACGCGCGCGGCAACGCGTCGCCCATGCAGCAGGGCAGGAACATTGCGGGGGGGCAGCTGAGCATGCGCACCAATGCGAATGCGGCGGCGCGGCCGGGGCGGTCGTCCATGTTTGATGAGTAGAGGGGGCTCGGGGGAGGGGATCCTTGGGGCTGGGTGGTGATCCTCGGCCAGGCTGTTCTTGGAGGGCCCTCTATCTCCATCTCTATGGTGCTGGTTATGCCTGGTACCTTGCTGTGTGAATCAACGTCATGGTGCTGGTGATGTGAATGGGGCGGGCGTGTTCACCAACGCAGCGTGTTCGCTGCTGCAAGGCCTGTCTCCTTCCTAAGAACCCAACCGCCTGTGTGACTGCACATAGCAGCTGGGTCCCTTGATTCGTATGGTGCAGTCGGGCTTGGCGCCACAAAGCAGGCAGGGAGTGGTGTTGGTGTCGAAACGGGGATTTGGGGGAACCATGGCACGCAAATGTATGCGCTCATTAGATTGTGGGTTTCAAGAGTTGGGATGTGTCTTGACCGCAAAGGCAAGGCCTGCCATTGCACGCAGCAGCTGATGCTGCAGCTGTGCAGCTCTACGCACGTATCGTGCATGTTGACACACCTGTTCAGAGCAGTGGTGCTATGAGGGTGCAGCTGCATTTGGGCCATCCAACCACTTGATCGTCTGTTACAGATACACTTTTTAGGGCCCAGGTTGATCCAGAGCTGCTGTATTTGTTCGTGCTTCCATTTCATGTACACAACCACTGCTGTAAAGGGATGGTTACAGCAGCGCACAACCGAGAGCTCACATTTCAGGGGGCCGGGGCATAATGTGACAACCAGTAGCTGCAAATGCTCGCCAAATGTCATGACATAACGAATTGACACAAAATCTTCTGCATAGGATGGCCATACGGGTTTCTGATCAGTGTGCAAAAGCCTGAGACCTAACTCTGTCCAGGCAGAGTTGTACGCGCACCCTACAACAGGGACCCTCAACCGCCAGAAACAGGTTCACCGGGGTCGATTGTGACACTTCACATCAACTGTGCTTGCTGCCATCTGAAGGCCACCCCTCTGCCTGCCCATCACTCCCCCCTGTGGCCTGAGACTTTATGTGTATGTGCTGTATGTGCTTCTATGGCATGCTGCACACCCAGTGCATGCAGGGCTCCTCTAACTGTTGGATGGGCCTGCACCGTCATCCACCTGCGCAACCGGTGCCTCCAAAGAGGTGGGCCGGCGCCTGCCCGTGATGGTGCTGCTCCAGAACGCATCATACGTGCCGTCCTCACGCATGCGCTTGTCTTCACTCATCAGGTAGAAGAGGTCGTGCGAGGGGCGGTCAACCCCGTCCAGGTCTCCTCGGTCAACCATTCTGGCCAGCTTCATGTTGCGCATGTCCAGACCTGCAGTTGGCCCACCGCAGTGACCACAGGGTGGACCCTCTGTGATGCAATGTGTCAGCAGCTGCCTGCCAACATGACGATCGTGCTGCCATGGAGCGCACGCTGCTGCCAGTGCTACTGAAATGAACTGGCTTCTGGGCGGAGGTGGACACAGGACATCACATCAAGACAACACCAAGGAAAAGCTGCGGCAGGACAGAAGCAGGCGTCTTAAGGGCTGGCTTTCCTTTGCAAGCAAGTTTGAGGCCCTGTATGTTGCAGCTGAGCTGTAAGGGTTCTGGCTGTGCATGTGGATCACCAATGCTCCACACGCACAGTACAGTAGCGCTTCATAACCCAAAGCAGCATGCTCATGATACCAGCTGCTCGGCTGGCCAGCAGGTGCTTGGCTGGGCTGACCAGGTGCACGGTTGAACCAAACACAGTACGACGGGCTCAGCCAAACACAGCGCGACGACCCCATGATGGCCTCTCACCTGGGCAGCGGGTGAGCATGATGTAGAAGAGCAGGGGGGGCATGTTGGGCAGGCTGCTGGCCAGGTCCAGGACCAGCTGTGGCCGCGTGGGCACACCCCGGCTGTTGACAACGGTGAGGGCAAAGCCCGGATGGATGGATCCGGAGAGCAGCAGGGGCCGCAGGGAACGCGCGGGCACGGTGACTTTGTTGCCGTCGTTGCGTGCCAGCACCACCTGGCAGCAGTGGGGCGCAGCCAGTGGCACACATCAAAATGTCAGTGGCACGCATCAACATGTCAGTGGCACGCATCAACATGTCAGTGGCATGCATCAACATGTCAGTGGCAATGACAGGCTCTGCAACATGACATGCAACACCATGCACTACCATGCATTCCAACAAGCAGCGCAGCGGCAATGAAAGCAACGGCAGGCAGTGCAGCAGGCAGTGCGTGCATGGGCTGCAACAGCGCCCTGTACGATGCAGAAGCTGAATACACAAGCTGCCCAGTATATGTAGGTCATGCTCTCTAGCCCTGCTTGTCAGGCTCCAGCAAGCAGTCAGAAGCTATGATCCACTCTGAACCTCTTGTACCTAGTCAATAAGTAAGTCCACGCCTTGCGCTGCCAGGTATGTGTAAAGGCAGGGGTGCCCCTGGGTTGCCCCAGGGTCTGCTCAGCAGGTGCCTCCACCAGATCCTCTTGTTCCATGTTAAAGTATGCGTGCACGGTATGCGTGGCAAAGGTAGTGTGCAGCTGGCAATGGTGGCCGCACCTCTCCTTCGCCACGTGCGGCCTGCATGGCGCGGTGCTTGAGGCCCTCACGCTGCTCCTGCATGGATAGAGGTTACGGTTGAGGGTTTAGGGTTCAGGGCTTAGGGTTTAGGGGTTAGCGTTTAGGGTTCACGACAGGGTGCTCCTGCCAAGCCAGCTAGCGGTCCTGTCATCAATGCAGCAGCGCTGTGCAACAGGCCACTTGCATGCCGCTCGCGCAGGGCTGGCAAGGTGCGGGCGCGCTGCACTTTCGCTCACTACACGCCCATATCGGCCTGCCAACCCCGACCAGCTACATGCACCCGAAGCAAACCATCCACAGCTGTCACTCAACCACACTGCGTGCGCTAAAAGGTTCAAACAACGCAGCGGTGCATCCAAGTGCACAAGTGCATCCGGCCGCAAAGTGCATGCGCACACGCGTGCACGTGCCTGTGGGCCAGCGACGAGCATGTCGCCATTGGGCAGGCGCTCCCACACCGTCTCCACCGTGCGCAACTCACCTGCCACCCACAGCGGCACGCGCTGCTCCTCCCCTGCGGCCGCACAGTATGACCGGTGGGTGCATTTGTATGCATGCGGTGTGCAGCACATACCGCGAGCCAGCTGCCACAGCCTCCTGTGTGCAGTTTGGAGGTCAACTTCCAGACAAGTCATTCTCCCAAGCCCCCTTCCAGTATTTCATATATGGTACATAGGCTGTTAGGCTCGGTTGTCCCAAACCTAAGCCCTGAAACGCGAACGCCAGAAGCCCCTGGTTGGGTTACGGTGTAGGAACAACAGCAACAACTTCCCATACCCGATGCCTTTCCAACAGGGCCCTCCACAAACCCCTCCCCCAGACAGACGCACGGCACACCTTCTTCCCAGATGGTGGTGTCCGTGATCACCGGGATACCAGCTGTGAGAGGGACCCATCGACTTCCGGACCAGATGATCAGCCCCTGCGACGGACACGCACACAAGCGGCATCTCTTTGTTCCCGGCATACCCCTGACAAAAGGGGTCCCCTGTATGTGCTCCCATGGTGCCTGGCCAGCCATTCGCGGGCTGTCGCAGCCAGTCCCAACATCTTTTACTCATGCATGATGGTGTCCGGGATTGATGTGGTATGAACAAGGTGTGGATGGGCAAAAACCGGCAGGGCCTACCGCAACCTGTTTACCCCTTGGCACACGCGTGTGGCATAGAATCGTGAACCAGGGTTTCAGGCGCGCATCCAGCATTGTGGGCATGCGGTTGCAGAAAAGGCATGGCAAAGCAGCCAGGGTTTGAGATCACTGGCGCTTCCTGTGGCGTGTGCTGCTTCTAGCTTGCATCATGCTCTGCTTCTAGCTTGCATCACGCACCGTGTTGCGCCCAGAGGGTGGATTTTTGACACGGCGCTCCCGCCCAGCAAACATTGTAGCATTCTCATATGCCTGCACAACAGACACAGCCATTTGCAAAACGCTGTTCGTCACTCGGGAGGAGAGAAGGTAACGCTGAAGATGCCAAGGGCGGGTGTTGTGACGGGCGTGTCCAGGTGTGTGCCACATGTAACAGTGCACTTGCATGATGTGCATGCCACTGCAAGCTTTGGCCAGCTGGGACCTTGACGTTAAGATCCCATAGACCCATACCATTGTGGCCATCTATAGATAACGCAGCAGCTGCAGCTTGCAAGCTTGCATGCACGTTCAGGACGCACAAAATAAGACGTGAGCTGTGCTGCACAGCGCACATGGTGCATGTGGGTGCTCCTATGTACCTGTGTCTGACATGACGCACACAGCCCCGTGAGCACGAACTCGCGCAGCTCGCGCTCATCTCCGAAGTTGACCAACTCTGGAGGGTTGCTACAGTTGGCGTTGAAGCAGCTGCAAGGTTCTGGGGGCAGCTGGCCCACAGAGATGAACTCGATCGCCTCTTCCAGCATGCCCAGCCGCTGACGCTGCGCACATACTCATGTACAGTGCAGCATGGGTGTGTTTGTGCAGCTCTGGCATGCATGCGTCATGTGCAGCATGCCTAATTTTCTGTAGCACTGGTGGAACATAGCATACCCCACAGGCGTGCTTGCATGGTGAATCAGGAGAGCACACCTGCATTGGATGCAGATCCTCCTGGCCGATTCCCAGGGCCTCGAAACATCGGATGGCACGAGCACAGTTTTTGGCCAAGGTCCTATAACTGCGGCCTGACGTGCTGATTCTTGCAGCCTCCCTGCACAGCGTCTTGTGGTGCGGCCACGCTGATATTTGGCATTCTCTGGAGCAATACATCGCCAGCTGGCAACGTCCACATGTTCTGAGCTGCCTAACATCTTCTGCAGCACCACAGCCACCGCAGATGATCTCCATTAACGGCAGCCTCCATCGCTCCATGGCAGCGGCACAACAAATGAAAAGAACCAGCGCAGATAACTGTTGTATGAAACCATCTAGATGCGCAAGAGTAGGGTTTGCGTCGGGTTTAGGGCTTTGAGCTGGGTTTTTGGATGCAAGCTCAAGAGTTCATAACAAGATGATAAGGAACTTTCTATGTAATATCATGCCGGCCACCAGAATTGCAAAGCTGGGGACAGGGTGTTTTGAGAGGACAAGGCCTGCAGGATCAGGAGCTGCCACTCCATTCTGCATGGGAAGGGCAGCTGGTCAACTGACGGCAGGCCCCTGGCAAATGTGGCATTCAGGACTGCATCCCCCAGCTTGGGTGAGGGATAATATGACAGCGGCTTACAGGGGAGATGGCTGACATCCATGCTTTGCAAGGCAAACATCATCCAAACAGCTGCGTTCCATGGATCCTGCACATATATGCAGGTGCTCTTGATCGAGTTGGTGGGGTGCGAATTGATACGTGCAGATGGGCGGCAAGTGTGTGGCTTTCAGCCGCTCCATCCGATGGCACTTGCTTGCTGGTCTTAATCTGCACTGTCTTGCCCCGCAGTAACCCCAGAGGTTTGCTCAAAACCACCAACCCGTATTGGCCAGGTGAGGAAGGCTGCAGACAGTTGCACCACCTGTCCCGCTGTACTGCATAAACAGCTGCCACAAGTCCCCAACCCCACACCCGGTTGCCACCGGTGACACGTACGTATATCTTATTTTGCTGCGCGCAAGTTATTGTTCATCCAGGCAAGGCGAAGCCCGCACATTCTTCACACTTGATCATTTCGTAAGAAGTGGTGCATGTATTTTTGCCAGTTTTTGATTATATTATAGTTACGATTACGTGTTTCTCCGTGCTGCTTTGATATCACCTGTAGATCTACGGCACATTGATGAAATGGGGGCGGAGCTAGTCTGAACTGATACTACCTATTGGTGGGCGATGCAACCTCAGTTGAACCGGCCCGTTGAACTCTTGCCTGCCCCGTTGCTCGTGCGGAAACATCTAGACGCAGCCCACGCCGCAATTTTGGGAGGGGACGCAAGTGGCGCCCTCCAGGTGAGCGCTCATCGTGATTGTCCTGAACAGGGCTTGCATGCTGGGGTGCGCTGCGCGTAGCCATGCATCATGTGCCATGCTTCCTGTACAAGCATGTGCGCACAGCCTGTGACTTGTTCCTCTTGATGGGTGCTGCTTTTGCATGTACAGCATGTGTTTGCGGCGCTCAACCTGACTGGTGGTGGCAGCGCAGCGCTGCCAGCTCTGCAACGGTGCGCTCCTCTGCTCCTGCTCGGCACAGCCTGCATGCGGGCGCATGCATACGCTGCAGTCGCTGGAGCTGGAAGGGGATCAGTCGCAAGGGGTGGTGCATGGGATCTGACATGGTTCCCGGCGCCATGCATGCCACCATGCCGTTTCACAGCTCATGCTTGCGCATGCATCGTTCGCAATCCCCCGCATCTCAAATTCTCATGCCTCATATGAACAGGGTTCTACTGCCATGGCGCTACTGTCGCAGGGTGGTCGCAGAGATCGTAGGCCAGCACACAGGCCAGGCCAGCAGCCAGACAGCCAGCCATGATGCCATGGCCCAGCTCTCCTCCCTCTTCGCCTCCATCAGCATCGCAGCAGAGCAGGCGGGCGCAAGCACTGCACACACGAGCCCTGCCGCCCAACCCCTGCCCACCTGCCCCATAACGGGAAGCCCGCAGGCCCATCCTTTGCCAGCCAGTCCGCCCCTCCCCATGATCCAGCCACACAGCCAGCACACACAGCCAGGCAGCACCCTGAGCCAGCAAGGCCCAGCCAGCCCAGCCACAGGGGGCAGCATGGAGCTGGGGTCACCCACACACGGCCCTGTGGAGTGGATGCCTGCAGCTCTGAATGGCAGCCATGGCACAGCCCCAAGCACAGCTCCGCATGAACCTGGGCCATGGCTGGGGATGGGGCCGGGGCAGCCGCACTGCGGACTGCACGCACCGGGGTCGGGGCCCATCCTTGGGGTGAGTGCTGCGAGGTCACTGCGTACTGCAACCACACCGACATGCGTGCACATCGTCCTTGCATGGTCGAGAACCAGCCCCTCTGTGGCCCATGCGATGATCCTGCACTAACATCCAGCATGGTGGGCTTATGCATTCACACTAAGCTTATGTTGCGGCACCGTGTTGCAACCGTGCCGCTGCTGCGTGCAGGAGACGGGGCGAGAGGGGCTGGCGGCATGTGCGCTGCAGGATGGGTCGCACTACTGCTGCCCCCGCTGCAGGGGTGTGGTGCCTGCTGCCCGCCGCGCGCAGCATGAGCAGCACTGGTGCAGCGCGGCTGGAGGCCCTACCATACCTTGATCACACTTGCCAACTCACATGTGTACAACTCGTGCATTTGTGCAGCATGTTCTGAGGACTACCACTTAGAGTACTACAAAATGCGCTTCTAGCTACTTAGAGTAGGTGTAGGAGCTGTGCTGTTCATGCAGGAAGTCAACCATTGGTCAGCTGTATGGTTTTCTTTACTGGCGTCTCTGGCTGCAGTTGTAAAGGCCATAGTTACACGTGACATCAGATCCTCGGTGTAACTTTCATTTATGATGTTGCAGCCAAAGAATACATGCCGGCCATGCGTCATTCCCGGTGCATAGCCCAAGTCGTTAGTCTTTGGACATGTTCTGAAATGTTCCGGCGTTGCTACGGTATCCATGGCAGTTTGTGAATGTCTACTTGGTTTCTTCCCACCGTGGAATCCCTGCCCACATCTTCTGTGGTACATACGCGCACAAGTGCACCCAATACACTCATTGTGTAAACCGGCTGATCCAAACCACCCTGCCTGCGCCGAATAAAAAACGTTAACTTGGTCTCTGGGTACCTTGTCGCTGCTGCCAAGGCTACCGCTGGGGCCTTCCTGCCTGATTCTCAGCCGTGCCAGCCTGTTCTGCCCACGACCTTCAGCATGACGCGTCCCCTCGACGTGAAAAACCTTGGTAGCAACCCCCCCTGCATTCGTGACAAGATGTTCAGATGCTCGCTTGCCTGCTTGGTATCCCGGTCCTCCTCGGGCCGCTCCTTGGCCCCCCCCCCCTCTTGTGCTGCACCTGCTGCCGGCACCACATGCCATGGAAAGCACCCTCCCTAGCTCCCAAGCCTCGGGGGAGGAGGTGGAGGGGGTTGGGGGCAGGTCCTGGTGCAGGCAGCCGGGGTTCACCCTCAGCTCCAGTCGGGGTGGTCCGAGTCATTGACCAGGAACACCAGGTACCCCGAGCGGCCGCCCTCACCTAGTGCACGGTCCGCACCCACCGCCTCCACCGTCTCGTCATCAAACCTGAACCACTGCCACACACACTGCTTCTGCCCCACACCGGCAGCCCTGCCAGGCCCTGCACCACCGGCTGTGGTGGGGCCATTATTGGTTGCCCCAGGGGGGCGCTGTACTGCCAGCCGGCTGTACGTGACGTAGTGCCCAGCCACAGGGGAGCCGCCCTTGTGCACCACCACGCTGTGTAGCCGGTACTGCGCGCACCGGGTGAGGGGCAGGCCGGTGGGCTGGCACCGCAGGGCTGGCTCCGCATTGGACGCCGCCTTGGCTTTGGCGGGCGGGGGCGCGCCCGCAGGCGCGGCGGGAGCGCGTGGGCAGCTTGTGCCCGCCTGGCGTGGCGCCGGCCGCTGCTCCCGCTACTGCCGCTGCTGCTGCCCGCTCCTCCTCCTCCGCCTCCTCCTCGTCCTCCACCACGTACACCTGCTGCTGCATGATGCTGGGGGCGGGGCTGCGGCGGCCGCCGTCCGGCGCGGGCCCCACCACATACGCGTCACTCTCACTGGCACAGGGGGAGTCCTCCCGGCCCGTGGGTCCCTCCCCCCCGCTCCCGTTGTTCGCCCCCTCCCCGCCAGCCGCCGCCTGCGCGTCTGGCAGCGCGTGGTCGCTGGCATCCAAGGGCTCCTGTCTGTCATCCTGCGACGGCGCGGGGGAGGTGCTGCGGCGCAAGGGATCCATCAGGGGTTGCGAGGTCGGCACCTGATCGAGCATGCTGGCCGCCAGGGCGGCCTGAAAGTCTGGGTCGTCTTCGTCCTCCTCACACAGGTCAATCACCTGTGGCGCAGACGGTGGGCGTGTGCATGCAGCTGTCATGCACATATGTGCATGCACATGTCATGTGTGGACCTGCGACACACCACCGGCTCTCAGGTGAGGTCTAAGCACCAAGGCCATCGCAGGGTCAGGACCAACTCGTGACCAAAGCATACTCATTGACGTGATACTCATATCTGATTGAAACATACAGTACTTGATCTGTGGTGCAGGCAGGCTGTGTGCAAACGGAGCACACGACTGTGTGTTGACTGTGACCCCTGCTTTGATGCTTGCGCGGCAAGGGTCGCAGTCAAGACATGCATCCGCTTCTGTACACATTGTTTTAGATCAGGTACCATAGTTTGGGGTTCAGAGTTGAGGGTTCAGGGTTAGAGTGATGCACAGCAGGGCGGCAGGTACTGCCGAACAACACACACCTCATCCGGCCCGGTCGTGGCGCTCACTCCCCGGCCACACTTGCCAACCGCGGCCACGGGTGTGTGAGGTGTGACGGCCGTGATCAGGACCGGGGTACCGGGCACAGACCGGGCGCCATGCGGCTCCACCCCTGCCCGGGGCGCGGGCGACGCAGCCGCTGCCAGGGACGTGGGGTGCGGCGAGGGCGGCCGTTGCATCGGCTCCTTCCTGTGTGCCTCCACATCCTGGTTCCAGCAGCTGAGCTTGGCCATGATGTCGCTCCCACCCACGCCCCGTGCCCCGGACCCGCCCATTTTCCCCTC
>QAXD01000001.1:125003-138332 GCA_004335575.1 Haematococcus sp. NG2 | reverse complement strand
GCAGGGCCGCAGGGCGGCACGAGGCTGCCGGCCACACACGCGCGCCAGGGCCACTGCGCCTGCGCCTGCCTGACCAGCAGCCAGTGCGCGTCCATGTCCTGTGCACAGTGCTGCCCCAGGTCTAGCCCGTATCCCTCCAGGGGCAAGGTGCTGGGGTCTGGGGTAGGGGCCGGGGCGGGCACATTGCCAGCTGGGAGGATGCACGCAGCGGCTGGGCACAGGTTGAGGGGCGTGTGGATCTTGCAGTACCTGTGTGCGTGTGTGCGCGTGTGTGTGAGGGGGAGGTGTGGGTTTCGGTGTGTGTGGTGGTGGTGGTGTTGGATGTCGGTGTGCGGTGGTTGTGGTGGTTGTGGTTGTGGTGGTGGTGGTGGTGGTGGGTGTCGGTGTGCGGTGGTTGGGAGGGTGTTGGTGGTGTTGGTGGGTGTGCGTGTGGGTGTGGTGAGTGGGGCAGCAGTGCTGAGTCACGGTCAGGGCATCCACACAAGGTGCACGGTGGCATCGCAGCAGGGGTGTGTGTTGTTGTGTTTGCATAAAACATGTATACAACGGACCTGACTGGTGTCAGTGCACAGGGGTGGGTACATGCAGCCCCAGAGCACATGCTGCACCATGCAACACGCCAGCCATGGCCCATGGCCCAGCTGCAGGACACCGAATACATCTCTCATGACGCAGAGCACCTCACATGACACCTCCCAGGTGCACGAACATGCACAGCCTGGCCCAAGCAAGCGGCACCACTGGCTGTCCCCTCGCCAGGCTCAAGGCCGGCACTCACTTGTACAGCCCATCGTCCCCACTCGGGGTGTACTCGAAGCGCTTGAGGTGCAATGCCAGCACGCGTGGGGCGCGCGTCAGCTCCTTCGTCATGCGGTGCTTCACGTTGGCGGCCTTACACTTCTCACACGCCTTCTCCACCTCCTCCTCCTGTACGGTACAGTACAGTACAGGGCAGTACAGGGCAGTGCAGTGCAGGACCCGCATGCAGGCTGAGCTGGGGATGGTGCAGGCCATGGACGTGCAGGTGTGGAGGAACATCTGTCACACCACAGCATCGCGGGTTCCATCACGCAAAGCCATTCAAGGATGATGCAGCAGGGTGTGGCGTGACAGGCTGGCGGCAGGCAGGCACCCAGCCACATCTGACGCACAACAGGCGGCCTGAGAGAGAGCACAGCCCTGAGCCCTGATTGTTCATGCACACAGTGCCTGCAGCAACATCCATACAACAACTGCTGGTCGTACACGACGCCAAACACCAGCGTTCTGGCCTTGCAGCTGGACAGCAACGCACAAATGGCGACTTAGACTTGAGGGATTAGAGTTTTACGTTTAAGGTTTCAGGGTGTGTAGGCGTGGTGTGTAGGGTTCAGGTGAATACCCGTCTCACTCGCCTTGAAGTGGCTGTCCAGCAGGTCCATCAGGCTGTGCTTGACCAGTGGCTTACCCTCCTCGTTCGTCTTCCACGCCTCAGGGACTTGAATGGACAGGCATGTGAACGGCTCGCGCACGACCGCCTCATGCTGGCACGCGGAACACACGTACGTGTTGCGCAGGCACCCGCTGAACGTGCGCGCGGCAGGTGCGAGCACGGCCGAGATGGGGATGCGGGCGGGAGGCGGACAGACCGGGGCAGGGGAGGCGGGCCGTGACCCTGCTGCGGCTGCTGCAGCTGTCACATGGGCCGTGGATGTCCCCGCCAGCTGTCCTGGGGCTGTTGTGGCGGGCACATGGCTGGCGCCAGCTTCAGAGTCCTCGACCGCGGCTGTGCCACCTCTGCTGGCTGCGCCCCCTGCCTCTGCCCCTGCGGCCCCGCCGCCCTCTGCCACCTCCACCGTTGTGCTGCCCACCGCTGCGGCAGCAGGCGCGTCACTCGGCGCATCGGACGGCCCCGCTGCGGGCGCCGCTGGCGGCTGCTGTGCAGGCTGTGGGGGCGGGGGCATGGCGCCTGCCTGCGGCCCCACCTGCGCCTGCGCGCGCAGCACCTCGCCATCTAGCTGGTCCATCAGGGCCACCAGGAACTCGTGCGCGTCCTGCTGATGGTACGTGGCCCACCGCACCCCCACCATTGCGTCCTTCACCTCCCTGTATAAACAAAGCAAAAGCACCGTCAGCACTGCCATGCAGCAGCGCGCGCCCAGCGCAGAGCGCGTGCGACTGCAGTACACTGCGCAGTACAGGCTGGCCTGGAGAAGCCCGCCATGTGCCCTGACATGTGCCTGTAGCTGCAGCATGCGTTCAGCACAAGCGCCACCACAACACCACAGCCAGCAGAGACTCAGCATCAGTCCCCATTTGCGTGCATGAAGTGACGTATGCAGGTGTCTTCCATCACACAAACAGGGTCGTGTACCTGGGCTCTAGTTCGCCACGGCGGTCTTTTGCTTCCTCAATACGTAAGCTGCGGTCCACCAAGCACCGTGCAACTTGCTCAGGGCGCGCAACAGTATCACACTATGCAGCCCATGTTACCAGAGAAGAGCCACGTGCATGCACACCCACGGCGTGCTGCACAGCGCAAGTACCCTCTTGAACCTTGCCCACCGACACCAGCGCCCATGCACCCTCGTGCATGGGGTGCAAGCTGCGCTCATGAGCACACCCATGCACGGCAGCACACCAACACAGCACACCACCGCACAGAACCCATTGCCACTCACTTGTGGTCCACAGCATCCAGGTACTGGTAGGAGGCGAACGCAAGCACGTGGGTGAGGCCCCCAGGGGGCAGGCGCTGGTGCACCTGCTCCTGCGCCCACTCCTCCCCCGCATCACGCTCCGGGTGGGGCCGCCGCCACCACAGCCTCCTCGCCTCCTCCCTCTCCCTCTCCTCGTCACACGCTTCTGCATCGCCCCCGCCGCCCGCGTGCGCCTTGCTGCGCCCCGCGCCTGCTGCACCTCCCCGCACCCTTGGTGGCCCCTGGTCTGCAGGCCCACGCACATCAGCCACGCCCTCCCCATCATCGCCCTCATGGTCCAGCACAATGCACGCTCGCCCTGCCTGCGGCTTGGCACGCCTGATGGGCGCGGCGGGTGCTGGCTTGGCGCGGGTGGGGGCGGGCGGTGCGGGGGGCCCAGGGGGGGCCCACACGCGCTTGTTGAGGGCCAGGTCTCCGTACAGATCTGGCAGGGCGAGGTTGATGAGGTCATGTGTGAACTCACGCAGGTTGAACAGCACCTGCAGTGGCCGCCGTGCCGCAGCTCATGTTGGTTCAGTGTGTGTCCACTGCCCAGGGTTTTGATCTCAGGTGGATCTCCAGGCAAGGCACCATGGACGCACGGCTGCAGATGGCTGCAGCACCTTCCTGTACACAGCATGTGCTGGTTGGCTGCGCAGCCTGCAGTGATCAAACTGTTCAAGAGGCTCGCGCAGCTGCAGTCATCACGCTGCACACAAAGCCTGCAGTGATCGAGCTGCACACAAAGCCTGCTGTGATCAAGCTGCATGCGGGGCCTGCAGTGATCGAGCAACACACGACCACCTCACCTGCAGCACTGCGTTCATGTAGCACGTGTTTCCAAGATTGCGCAGACCAGGCGGCGCGCGATCACTGAGGTACTTGAGCTGCAGAATGATTGGGCGGGGTCAAAGAGAAGGGCTAATGAATGTCAGTGCATCAATCGGATGCACATTGCAGTGTTGGCATGGCCGATGTCTGCAAGAAATCCTTCGCTCTGGATGCGAAATCTTGACATGACAGGCACTTGGACCTGGGCTAAACACCCCTGCTGCTACACATCCCTGCAGCCCCAAGCACCTGTGAGCCCACCCACCATCTTGTCGTACTTCTTTTTCTCCGCCTCCGCCTCAAACAACACTTTAACGCTGGCCTGGTGGCCGCCAGTGCCTGCTCCGACTGCACCTGTCACCTGGGTGCTGCCATACAACCACTGGAACCGTGATCCCCCTTCGCCCGCATGTGCTGCAACACCGGCTGGGCGGCTGGTGATCTTGACTGTGCCGATGTCCTCATGCCGCTCTGGGACATCTCGCTCGGTCACAACTTGTGGCCTGACAGGAGGTCTTGGTGGGGGATCCTCCTCATTGAACGCCCACTTGTCCACTGCAGTGTAGCAGTGCATCGCAGCAGCATCACACTTGCAACGCCTATCACAACCCATGATGCAAATGATGCAACAGCTAAGGGCGCCATCATCCACAATCACCAACCGCTGCATTGAGCCGTAAAGTCACCTTGTGCTTGACAAGGCACCTACCTGCTGACATGAAAGTACTGGACAGATTTGTGGCAGGAGGTGTCGCACTGGGGCCATGAGCTTTAGGGGTATACGCAGGCAGTGACTGCTGGCCTGCACCTGCACATATCGTGTCAGTTCCATGTGATGGTGTGTTCACTGGAGGAGGCGTGCATGGGTCTGCCCAGGCCTGCAGTTCCATCGGTTGCACCCATGCACACCTGCCCTGCCGCTGGTGAGGCCCCTGGTGCATCCAAGGAGCAACACAGACAAACAAATGCACCTCCAAGTGACGACAGTGCATCAGCTGTTGCATGCATTCCAGCGTGCTGTGCCTGCACCCCAAAGGCTGATTACACACCGGCTAGTTTCTTCAACGCTTCCTTGTCCCCGTTTGATGCTGCCACCATCCTCGCTCCGCGCGCTGCATATGAAAGGTTCGAGTGTGTTGGATTCCAGAAAGCCAGGAGGACCTGGAAAGCATCAAGCTCCACGTACAGTTTCCGAATGGCTTGGAAAGGCCCGTTGGCCCTGCTCCTTGCTGCACCATGTTGCACCAAGTGCGGTGCTGCTGAGCCGCAGGATCACGGTCAATATCAATCAACAGTGTGAAACAGCAAGTTTCTACATCTTAAATCTGCACATGTTTGTGATCCAAACGCTGTTGCAGCATCGAGATATGCAGCATGTAGCTATCAAGGTTTAAAATGTGCACGAGTATAAGGGCAAACCAGCCAGCATACGAGGGCCATCACTCGTGGTTGCAATGATTTTCTGCGATTCGCACGAACGCTGCTGATAATAATCAGGCATCACTACTCCAAGGATGAACCTTTTGTTCAGTACTAGTCATCATAAACTGGTGTGCTGACGTGGCTGAGCCAAACGGTCTGTTAGTTCGTTGATCCTTCACACAGTATGCCGACATAGCTACAAGGTTGCACAAGAATCCTTGCTTCATTCCAGAACCGTGCTTGTCTTGGAATGACTGCATGCAAGTCTTGAAAAGAAACGTTCGTTGTTACAAAAGCTGTAACTTGTTGCGCCTCATGCATTGCTCAGTCAGTGGGAGTCAATCATCGTTCTTTAGGGCAGGATGTACACGCATGCCAACACCGTGTATCTGGGGTTGCATCCGCTGCAGCCAGGCTGGCCTCCAGGCGCTGCCTTGCGCCAGCGCACATGCTAGCGCCCCACTGCCTCTGCCCTATCAGTGTAGTGGGTGCTGAGTGCATCAACGCAGCGCTTGCATGCTGTTGGGGCTCCCTTACGTGCCACCAGATCAGCCTGCAAAGTCCAGCGCGCGCCAGCATCTTCGCCAGCCAAGCAACCCTTTTGATATGCCACGGCGGCTCCTGCATGCAACAGCATGCAACACTTGCTGTTGCGCCTACTTGGCCCAGTTGGCTGCCTGATGCAGCCCCTGCAATCAACAGCTTCCACAGCAGCATGCCCACAGCAAGACCCGTGCAGCTGGCCATTTGGGCACAGAGTTGGCATTGTGCGGCTGAGCAGAGGAGGGATCGAGCTGCCAGGGGTGCCCTGCGCACCATGCTGCGTGTCCACACCACCGTCACCACGGTCACTGTGCTGGTGGACCTGCAGCATGGTGCGCAGCCCGCCCTTTGAAGTCACGCCCTAACACAGCTGTGGACAGGCGGCTGTGCGAACAATGCATGCATGCAAGATACGGTCATATGTACCTAGTTCTGCGGTATAGTGCCAGTGCTGCGAGTGCAAGGCCTGCTGTCCATAGAAACAACGCTGGACATGGCAGAAGATTACTGGGCATGGGAAGGACACCAACGCATGCTGGCACAACCATTCAGGCGGCATTCCACATCCAGTGCCAGCAGCTGGTTTAACTACTGCTGTAATTGTGCCTGACCTATTTCATTCAGGCTGCTATCCGTGTGGTAAGTCGCTGGGGATGTGACCATGCACGCTACATGCTTGCATGATCTGCTCTGCACATGCATGCCATGCACCTTGGGCTCGTTACATTGCAAGCTGCTTGCTGGCCGCTCAGTCCACACGGCGCACCTGGGCACGACTGCATGACTGGCATGATGACTTGATGAGCCATGCGTGCGTGCTCATGTCACGTAAGCATGAGCCATGCTTGTGTGCTCATGTCATGTGAGCATGCTGAGGCCAGGGCCCGAGCACATCCGCACAACAGCAACGCCTACCTTGACACCCTGGATGCATCAACACTACGACCCAGCAGTGCACAGTGGGGTGTGGGAGCTGCTAACCAACACGGATCTCACGTGGGCGCTGGCCTCAAACGTGGCCGCAAAAGCTAGGGATGCAAGGGATCAGCCCGGCTGCTCCCTGCCGCCAACCCCACACACAGCTGCACATCCCCACAGACGCACAGGCCACCACCGCGCGTCGCCACTCACTCACATCACAGGCCCACCAGCGCTGCGCCCACCGCCACAGGCAGCCCGAACACTGCTCGCAGCCAGCCGGGCAGAAACGCAGGCGCCTCAGACAGCACATCCTGGTGCGCGACCTGCGGTGGGTGATGGCCCGTGAGGTATGCGTGAGCCAAGGTGGGCCTAACCGGTGCCGTGGCCAGCATGGGGGTTGTGCAGACACCGTGGGATCAAAATGAGGGGGGATCAGATCATGCAGGCCACGCACGATGCGGTCGGTGGCGGCGTTGAGCGTGAGGACTGTGGTGATGTGCAGGCGGCAGGCGGTGGGCCGGCCCAGCAGCCGTGCCACACGTGCAGGCCAGGGCCGCAGGTGCCACCTGCGCAATGTGTTCACGTGTGGTGGGAGGTAACAGGGTGCCTGTGCCAGCGTGACTACTCATGAGGCTACTTCCATTTGAACACCGAGCTGCAGCCGCCGCAGCCACAGCCTGTGGGCGCTGGTGCCTTGGCATGACGGATGCGCAACAGACGCAGGACCTGCTTATTGCCCATCAGGGCCCCTGTGCCTCTGTCCGCTACCCTGCTGCCTTCTACCGCCTTCCGTCCAAACAGGCAGGCCCCTGCAAACCCTCAACCCTGAAGCCCTCAACCCGAGCACCCCAAACCCTAAGGGTGGAGAGGGGAAGGGGGAAAGGGGGGGCAGGATTAGTCCAGGCGCAGCTGATGGTGGGGCCGATGGCAAAGGGTAGCTGTAAGGGGACAAGTAGCCTGCCCTGTGTGGAAGGTACTTGGTACCTACACGTTCTTACAGTAGCTGCTGGTGACAGCGCCGTGCAAGCCTGAGGCACGCACCGCTGCACGGTGGGGATTGTGACGGTGAAGACGGCGGAAGGCGGCTGAGGTGCAGCGCGCTTGATGGGCGCGGCCAGCTTGGTGCTGCTCGAGCTGGCGCCTGCGGGGCACGCACACGCGTGAGGAGCATCCAATCATTCATGTGCCAACATACACACGCGGTCAAGGTGGTACTGGCGGCAGTGCATGTTCTATTGGTGTGACACCATGAGCACGCGGTCAAGGTGGTACTGGTGGCAGTGCCTGCTGTGAATGGTGTGCAACACCATGCGCCCCCAGGGCGCGGACCTGCACCACAACACCCACACATACCCCGACTCAAAGGCAGAACCCCTTGCCAACCCCATGTCAATAAGTAGAACCCCCCTGGGCAAAGGCAGAGGCTGCATGTGCAGAATAGGTGCACGAGCTGAGCCCACCTGTCCCGTGTGAGGACCCCGCCATCGCAGCTGATGCACACGCCACAGGCTCAGTGACTGTCACAGGCCGCGCCTGTGATGCAGCAGTACACAAGGCAGCACAGTTTTAACAACAGGCAACAGCAGCACAGTTTTTAACAACAGCAACACAGTTTTAACAACAGGCCTGATAACTGTGTGTGCTGCAAAGCCCACCGTAGCATAACAGCAGCTTATCAGAGCTTGTTTGTATCGTGCAGTTGCTGCGGTACGAACAGCACAAGTGCAAGGTACCAGGAGTGGTACTGCAGCTAGCCGCAGCAGCCACGAGGCAACATCCCAAGCTGAATCCCGTTCCAGGATTATCACAGGCACATGCCGCCCTACAATCCAAAACCATACCCTGCGCCCATCCCTGCCGATGAGACGAGCAGCCAAAGCAAGATGCACAAGGTCAGCATCACACCCCAATGACCACAACCCTGGAACCTCAGGATCCACAGACCCATAAGGCACGGACGTGATGCATACATGGACGCACGCGTCACAAGAATATGCCCTTTAGGGTTTAGGGTTTGGGGTTTGGGGTTTAGGGTTCAGGGTTCAGGGTTTTGGGTTTAGGGTGCACCAGGGGTCCAAAACGATACTGTTTACTACCCGCAGTAATGGATTATCCTAAAAAAACCCTGGTGCACCTGCACTTCCACCCGCGCCGCCAGCGCACGGAGCACCCCCGCCAGCGCGACCAGGGAGCTGCGGCCTGCAGCCAGCAGCAGCGGCCCCTCATACCACGCGGACCTGGCGGAGGCACCAGGAAGAGAGCATGCGCAGCATGAGTTGTCATGCCAGGGCACGAGGCACCAGCTGTGGTTGTTCAGCAGTGCACAGTTCCTTTGAACACATGGCACAACAGAGCGCTCTGCACCCTGCACCCTGAACCCTACAGCCAAGGCATTGTAAAAATAACGCAGCGGCGTTTCCCAGATGTTCTGCCTACAGCCAAGGCATGATGCGGCTAAGTGGAGCTGTGTGGAAAACATGTGACCGGTATGTGTTGATCCAGTTTTGGTATGTGCGAAAGTGGTGTGCATGGATGTACTGCCTGACACCCACCTGCTGTACAACGTGCCCACGATGTTTTGGGCCTGGCGGTGTGACGTGGACGTGTACAGCCGTATCGCCCCCTCCACCACCTGTAGGGTGTGTGGTCCAGTTCCATGGCAAACCCACCACTCGTGTGAGCAGGTCATTGAAAGGTGCGGACGCACATGGAACCGGCCTATGCTGCTGGCCATTGCTGAAGATGTTGTGCTTGCCACCGCTCAAGTAGAACGCAGCTGCACACCACCCAACAGCTGAGCAGCATGTTTGACCACGTTCCGTGTTGTTCAACAACCAACATGGATGGAACCAGGCATGGACCCCCCCCCCCCCCAAAAGTGCAATCTAAAGGCACGTCGAAGTGGTCACTCGTCTGACTGAACAGGCACCAGTCAGGCGCACCAGCTTCAGCTCGGGGGGCAGAGCCGCCACTGGAACTGTGGCACTGGCGGGGGTTGGCGCGCCTGTGCACAGACATGCAGCACTGGGCATGCTTCGTGAGGCATGGCTCATGCCGCATGAAGGCATGATGCGCAATGAGCTGGGCATGCTGCTCATGAAACATGAGTACATGATCCTCCTCACAGTAACTACGACTGTTGTGTGCCACCCTGACTTGCTCACCTGCTGCACCCTCCTCCTCCTCTTCCTCTGCATGGGCCAGATACGGGGAGACTAAAGCTGCCAGCAGCTTCTGCGTGCTGCCAGGGGCATGGGTGCCTGCGGCTGGCCCAGGCTGCGGGTGAGCTGGGGCCGCCTGCTGCATGGGGCTGCCAAACCCTGCTGCAGGTGCTGCTGCTGCGCCCATGCTGTCATGTGCCATGCGTTCCCCTGTGCTGCCCCCAACCGGCCCCACCTCTGCCTTGACTGGGGCTTTAGGGCTGCTGCTGAGCCCCGCTGGTCCTGCTGCAGCAGCAGTGCTGCCCTGCAAGCCACCTGTTGCTGCTGCTGCTGCTGCTGCACTGTTGCTGTGTGCCTCGGCCGGCATAGCACCCATGCGAGCTACTGCCCTTTCAGTGGGTGCGCCTGAGGGGGGCGGCTCAGCCTCTGCATGCTCTGCACCCGAAGCTGTGCGCTGGCCAGACTGCTCCTCTGCTGTTTGTTGGCCCTTACGTGCAGCAAGCAGGTGGTGTGGGTAGGGTGTGTCAATGTGGGGGCTCAGCACTGGCTGGTTTGCTGCAGCTGCTGTCAAATGAGGCGGGGGTGGTGTGCTGGGGGGCGCATCCATTTCACCAGCTGGATGGCTGCCGCGACCCACAGCTAGTCTGCCCTCAAACAATTGGGGCGCTGTGGATCAGTCCCAGAAACTGCGACACACCTCCTGAGCTGAGCTCACTGCCTGAGAGCTGCAATGTTGATGCATAAAAGGCTGATCACAAGCACAAGGCGGCTGTGAACTGATCGGTGGGGATGGGAATCAGTGACATCATGGTGCACGCTCACTCGTCCAAGCTCTTGAGTTACATCATTTGGTTCGAGACATGCACTGCAAACACCTACTAACTAGGTGCTGTGCATGGCTGAGACCGAAACATCTAGCTGCCAGTCAATTGCAACAGAAACCACAGACTGAGCTGCCCTTGGTACTAGCTCACTCTGAGGCGCCATGCAAGCATGATCGTTGCAAACATGCAAGTATGGTGCTTTTATGACAAGTGATGTGGATGCAGGAACAAAGTGGACTACTGGTGTAGGGTAATGCTGTCAGGAACGGCAACAAGGTTACAGCTGAGGCTTACACAGTTACAGCATGGGATGGGATTGGGTCCAGTCAGGTATGACACGAGCAAAGGCGACAGCAAGAGGCAGTGCCCAAGTAAAAGGGGACAAGCCTAACCATTGGCAACAGCAAACATGCCCATGCAGCACATGGCAGTGCCTATCCCAATTCAACATTTAAGGGCGTGCCTGATGGCTGGTCCGAGAGGGCAACACACGAATCAACCTCAAACTACCAACTCATACACTCTCATGCTCTGTGCAGGCACGAGTTGCAAGTCCGGTATGGCCTAAGGCATACATTATGCATGCACAGTCGTGCAGGCAACACACAACCAACACAGCTGCACAGCAGCAGGCAATCAGCGGCATGCTGTGGACACTGCCCAGGTGCAGCCATGGCAAAAGGAAGGGGGCTCCAACTGGGGGGCACTGCTACTCCTTGGCTCTGACCATCTTCCATTCCTCACTAGCCATTCAGGGCCAGGGCACGAAGGGAAAGGTGCAGGGAGGGAGAGGCAGTTGCAGCTGAAGGTTCTAGCAGGGCAGAGGGGGAGGTGGCGGGAAGGTTGGGGGGCGGGGGCCAAGTTTAGGCAGGCGTCAAGGGTTGGAACAGCAGGATATGCAGGGGAAGGAACATGCTGATAGCATTTGTGGTTGAAAGTGGGCATATGGATGGCATGAGGCAGGCAATGCTGGGGGGGCACACAGATGTGAATGCGACGGGCAGGCATGCTTTGTGTGGACCAGCTGCAGAGGTGCCTAACAGAGGAGGGTACCTGCCAATGGGAACTTACTGTGAAGACAGCCATAACCCAGCTTGTAATCCAGGTCTTGAGCTTTCTAAGCAGCCAGAGAGCCTGTGGACAACAAGCCCTGCACCACCACGACAGCATAGGCAGCAGACTGAGTACAGCACGGTTCTATAAAACAGCAAGCAGGCTTCCGCAGTACACAACTCTTGCTGCCTACAGCCGAGATACTCGCAGCCCTCCCTTTTTTCAACCGACGTAACTGCATGACTCCCCGTGTGTGCATGCACAGTACTGCTTGCACCGCCCGTAGCCCTACAGACATGCAGGCTCTAGGGTTTTCCACCCCCACCTGGATCAGGCGGTACGCGTGCGTGGCCTGCAGGTCCGTGCCCACCATCTCCACCTCACGCTCCCCACTGGGCAGTGGTGTGTCATTCAGCTTCACGCGCGCACCGCTCACCTGCATACAGGCAAGCAATATCCGAGTACTGAACATAACACCTCGACATACTACTTATTACAAGTACAGTACTGCAGTATAATGATGCAGTATTGAAGATATGCGGCACCACCGCTGCCCTCATCAATGCAAATCTTTTGCTGATACAGGCAAGGGCTTGCTCAACGCATGTAAGAGCTGCGCCAACCTTCCACACGAGTATGCCAGCCAGCAAGCCCCACGGTGCCAGCCATGAGGGTGTGCACACATGCACATGCATTGAATGCTGCATCGGGCGCCCGTCCCAGGCGCCGCATTACAGTCATGCATCTCAAAGAAACGGCAGTGTTTCACACCGAGGGCACCAGTGCACCTGCACCTGAGCTGCACACGCACCGAGCGGACGCGCGCAATGGTGGACCCCTGGGGCCCCAGCAGCACAGAGGCCTGGTGGGGAGGGAAGTGGATGGTGTACCGCACCTCCCCCGCCGCAGCAGCGGTGGCCGTGGTGGCAGTAGCAGGGTACTGCGTCGCAGCAGTAGCGGGGGCCGTGTTGGCAGTAGCTGCGTACTGTGTGGCCGCAGTAGCGGCAGCTGGTTGGGCGTACTGGGTCGCAGTAGTGGCAGCCGGCTGGGCGTACTGCTGCTGCGCGTACGCCTGCTGAGCGTACTGCTGCTGCGCGTACTGCTGCGTGGCAGTCTGGGTGGCGGGCTGCGCGTACTGCTGTTGCACGTACGCCTGCTGCGCGTACTGCTGCGCAGGCTGCGCGTACTGCTGCTGCGCGTACTGCTGCTGCGTGGTGTACTGCTGCTGGCCGTACTGCTGTGCCGCAGGCTGAGCAGTGGCCGCTGCAGCGTACCCCTGGCCTGTGGCGTACTGCTGCGCGGTGGCTGCTGGGGCGGTGGCGTAGCTGTACTGCACAGCAGTACCGGCAGTAGCGGCGGTGCCAGCAGGGTTGGAGTACACGAGCATCACAGGCTGGGTGCCGCCAGCGCCCGTGCTGCTGCCATACGTGCCAGGAGCGGCAGTTGAGTACAGGGACTGCCCAGGCGCAGGTGTGGCAGCTGCCTGGGTGTATGATGCAGTGGCGGTCTGTGCTGCGGGGCCATAGCCAGCAGCATACCCCACAGAGCCGGTTGCGGCCGGCTGCTGCTGTCCGTAGGCCCCATACGTGGCAGTAGCAGCGGCCTGAGGCTGGCCGTAGCTGCCGTACTGCTGGGCAGTAGCGGCGGCCGGCTGGCCGTACTGCTGCGGTGCCGCCTGCTGCGCGGCAGGCTGTGGCGCCCCATACGCGCTCTGGTAGCTGGCAGGCGCGGGCGGTCCAGGGGGCTGCTGAGCTGGCGCGCCATACCGCGGCTGGCTGTCGTACTGGTAGGGCGGGGGGTTGCCTGGGGCGGGGCGCGGCGGCTCGCGGTCGTTGTACGCGTTGTAGGGGCCGTCGTTGTACCCGGGCCGGGGCGGCGGGGGCCCGTTGGGGTACG
>QAXD01000001.1:108823-124948 GCA_004335575.1 Haematococcus sp. NG2 | reverse complement strand
GCCCCGCCCGGCGGGGGTCCCAGCGGCGGCAGCCCCCGCGCCTCCAGCTGCATGCGCACCATGATGCCGCGCAGCAGCATGGTCACCACCCGCGTCGCGCTCAGCACGGCCTGCGGGCGGTCAGCGCCAAAAGTATGGTCGGGACAGCGCCAGTGAGGTGTGGGCGATGACTACGTGCAGGTGGCATGCAGCTGGCAGCAGCGCTCCTGCTCATGGGCACAACGGGTCAGTGCGCAGCTGGAACTGAGAACCGGATGCAGGGAACAGGTGGAGGTACAGATGTGGAATCAGGTGCGGGTGCAGGTACAGGTTCACTGACTTCACTCCCAGGGCAGCCAGCCTGCCAGCACCACACCGGCCGCCACCAACAGCAATTTCCTGCCACACAAAAATTGAAAGGCTGGTGTGCCCACCTGCTGCGTGCCCTCAATGTTGAGCACCTCGTCATGCTGCGACAGGACAGCTAGGTCCGCCTGCAGCATGGGAACGACAGCGGGCGGCAAGGGGGTGCCTCGGTTGCTGGGCCCAATACATTCATGCACACTGCCACTGGACCTGCCAAGCGCTACAGCAGCAGGTGCAGAGCGCTCATGACTGTTCACCAGCAGCTGCTTTGGGAGGGCACATGGTCTAAAGCCTACAGCTCAAAAGTCAAGGTGGGAAGCTGTGCGTGTGGGAGTGGGGAGGGCACAGGGTCTTGAGCCTATCTCTCAAGGTGAGGAGATTGTGTGTAGGAGTGAGCCAGGTGTTTCCCTTCACACCTGGGGGACATTGGTGATGGACCCGGGCCGCATCACGGCCATGCGCGCGCCCGTGTCGGCACACAGCTGCCTGCAACAGAACAAACGCGATTGGTTGCAAGATGAAGGCACGAAGCTGCACCAGTCAAACCCTAGCAAGCTACAACCTAACACCTTGTAGTTGCAGGCACCAGCTGGCCCACGGTCAACAAGGAGCCACATATCTGACGCATGGCAGGGCTGCAGGTCGCGCGGTCGCCACTGTGGCCACCCAGGGCCACAACGAATGATTGCACACCCCCACCCCCCTAGCATCGCCACCCCGCGCATCCCATCCGAACGCACTTGATCGTTGCACCCTTGATGCCCAGCACCGCGCCCATGTGCCTGGCCTGCGCCACCAGCTTCACGCTCTTGGGGCCTGGGGGTTCAGCAGGGGCACCGCCGGCCTGCGCCTTGTCCGGCTGCAGGTTATGAGCATCAGCACCACTGATGCATCAAAACATGCCATACCAGATGCGGTGTGTGTGCATGCAGCCAAGCGAGCAGCGCATGCCACAGCCCTGTCGACAGCATGCAAGCTCTCTCTGACGGCCCCATGCCGTGCATATCCCCGAACGCAACCGCTGGGGGCTGAAGAAGCTGCCACATGATCACCATGGGCGCGCGTGAGCATGACGCCCGGCCTCGTCACCTACCCACCCACCCGGTCTGACAGCATGTGTGTTGCTGCGCGCATGAGCGCCTCCGCCGCGCCGCAGTGGTTGGAGTCAGGCGGTTCGGAGCTGCGGCACGTCACCAGCCGGAACTCGCCGCCCTCGGCCTGCAGCGTGGGGTGCAAAGGTTGCCTGTCATCCTTTGTTTTGAGTGCTGCAGCATGGCTGCCATGCGCTACATGCTCCGGACGAGCACACAACGCAGCGAGCACTGCTGCGGCGTGACGGGTCACGTCTGACGGTGTGATGCCTGGCGCCACCAGCCGGCAGGGGCAGGTGTCGAACTAAACGAGACTGCAGCCCGCACGCCATTCATCATGTCCTCCACACGACTCATCGCAGTGCTGCCCTGCACATGCTTAGAAAACCAACTCAATTTCAACCCCTCCCTCTCCCCCTCCCTCTCCGTTGCACTCTCCCTCGCGCTCCTTCATCTCACCTTGGTGTCCACCTGCACATCCGCCTGCGTGCTGGCACGGATGCGGCGCAGGTGCTCCCCTCCCTTGCCGATGAGACCGCCAACCTGTATCATGCGCCCATTCGTAACCTCACAGGCAAAAGTCAGCTACGAGTGCAGTGCACCTTCTCACCAGCAAACAGCTTGCATGCGCAGGTGCCAAACGCAGCCATCCCTGCTGGCCGCTGGCAGCAGTTGATAGTGTAGCATACCGCTTAAGATTCATGTACTGGGTACGCCCTACAGTGTGCAAGCTGGCTTTCAGGGATTCGTGACAGGATCATTGCCACAGCTGATGCTCAGCCGCCGCACCTTGGCATCAGGCATCAGCAGCTTGTACACCGTCTCAATCATCACTGGGCCACCAGGGCCTGCAGGCACAGGGTTTAAGGTTTAGGGTTTAGGGTTTAGGGTTAGCAGGTGCACAGCGACCCATGTGTCAACTTCAGAACCGTGGCAGCAGAGCTGTGCACTTGCGACGTGTACCAAGCATCCCGTTGCGGTGGCAATACAGCGTGTAAATGGCGGTGGTAAGGCTTGGGCCCGAGGGTTTAAGGTACAGGATACTCATGTAACCTGGTACAGTATGTGAATATCGCATGTATATCGTTGCAGGGTGGCAGCAGGAGGCTGGTGGTGGAAGGGGTGTGCCTCACCAGGGGGTGGCGCATACATCCCAGCAGGGGGTGGCGGCCCACCCGGCGGTGCGGGGCCACGCAGGGGGGGCGGGCCGCGCATAGGAGGACCCCCACCGGGAGCACCTTGAGGCGGCCCAGCAGTGAGACCCTGCGGGCACAGCGCGCGTTTGTAGCGTGTGCGGCGGCGTCGGAGGACACCACGTGGTCCCGAAGCACCACAAGGGCATGTTCCTTTGCTGACAATGATGCAGACGGCCCCAGCGTGTGTGTGGGAAGCCCAGAGGAGGCACCAGCCCAGCTCTGAGCTCTGAGCTCAAGAGTGGTGTCCAGTGCGTCACATGGCTCACCTTGGGCTTCACGCCAGAGGTGATCGCGTCACGCAGGCGCACCATGACCATCTCTGCCGCACGCCGCATGCCCTGGTAGGGCCCAGAGATCTGCGGTGCAGCGCATGCCAGCGCATGTTTGCTCCCGGTTTGCTGGCCAAACCCACGACATCAGCTGCGGCACTTGTCTTCAGATGGCACGAGGGACAACGCCCGCTAGGCAGGGAACAGCCACACTGTGCATGCATCACGCCCGCCCCGGTGCGCAAGCGCAGATGAATTGCGTAAGTGAAAAGCAGGTGGAAGCCAGATCACAGGCCTGGGGATCCCGGCCGCACCTTGATCATCTGCTCCTCCAGCGCCAACAGGGGTGAGGGCGCGATGGGCAGCGTCTGCGTGGGCACAACAGGGTGCCAACGTTCATGTCCCACATGTCCTGTGTGCCCTCCATGCATGGTTGCCGGCGGTCCTGGGCGCACCCTTCCCCACCAATGGATTCCAGCACCCAGCTCAGCTCGCCTGGCACCAGAGCACCACCCACGAGCCCAGCAGGCTTGAATAAACCTTGCGCAGCCACTGGCAGGCGGCACAAGTTTGCTGCCACGGGCGCACTGCTGCCTAGTGCCCACCCACCTGCACCAGGGCGTCCGTCTCCGCCTTGATGCGCGTGAACTCTGGGGCCCCGGCGCCGCCCATCATGTGGTCAAGGAAGCCCCGGTCCACGATGAGGCGGATGTCGGCCTGTGCACATATGGGGGTTCATCGTGCAGGCAGGAACAACACCCAGGTTGTCACAGGAGCAACGTCATGGGGACCAGCATCACGAGAGGGTGCAGGGGCCAGAAACAAGCAAGTAGAAGCCGCCCTTTGCTTGGGGCTGCTGCCTGCTGCTGAACATGGCACATGAATATCTCTAGTTGCTGTTGCTACCGCAGCAGGTCGTGTATGAGCATGGGGTGTGAGTGCTGAAGCAAGGAAGGGGCGCACTCACGGTCTCAGGGATGACTGCAGGCTGCCCGTCCATCTCATCTTGCTCGCACACGCGCGTGATGAGGCGCATGAGGGCGTCTTGTGCTGGGCAGCTTGGCTCGCCTGGCCTGCAGCGCGTAGGTGGGCAAGCCAGGCAACCGGGCAGAGTGCTTCATCACCCAGATTTCAATTTGTTCAAGGGTGAATGGGTGTGATATCAGCGTGGTGCTCGACCAGCAACGTGCAAGAGTCCTGCGCCTTGGAGACGTGCGGCAGTGCAGGACTCAAGGATGACACGGGGCACTTAGATTTGGCGCAAGCAGGGGTCACACAGGCTGCCCGATCCAAGACGAGCCGGCTGCTTGCAGTACCTGTCCGTGCTGCTGACTGTGACTGCGCGCTCCTTCACACCAGGCACAGCGTCCTCCATCTTCACACGTGCACCAGTCTGAGAGCGGATCGCCTTGATCACCTCCCCTCCCTGCGCGCCCCACATGGCACCAACCGCTCACAACATGCATCATGGGGTACATGGAATGGTGAGTAGAGCATGCATGGAGCATGTACAGGGCACTGGAGCCTTGCCTAGCACACTTGGGTGCACCAGGTGCCATGCCCATGTGCATGCCCACAGTTTCAGCTCTGCAACTGCTGTACCTTGCCCAGCACGGAGCCGCATCGATCGCCTGGACAAATGAGCTTCATAATGACTGGGAGGGGCGCAGGAGGGCCGCCCCCCTGCACGAGAACAAGCATCCCGATGGCCAAGCGCAATTTGATCAGCGACCAGGGCAACATGCTCTGAGACATAAAGCCACATGCTGTGTGTAGTCAGATCAGCCCAGTGCAAACACTGCGCCACATCGACTTGTGATCGAGGGCCCTGCTCACCTCAACTTCACTAAAAGGCCGCTTCATCTTGGCTCTGTTGGCTTTGACTTGCACTGTGCGTGCCGATTTCAAGAATTCCTAACTGATTGGCATCACACTCAAGGCGTGGAACTGAGGATTGAGGAGCTGAACCTTTATTATCAGCGTACGTTGTGTCGAATAGCGTATCGTTCACGGCCAGCACCGGCACACAATGCGTCCCGCACTGCAAACCCCGTGATTGTGCTGAAAGCTGCCCAAAGGCAAGTTTAGAACATTATCAGTGTGGCTGCATCATTCAAATTGCTGTGGCACTCCATGCAGTCGCTAGTACGCATAGAATGGGCTTGCATGACACATGGCAACGGTGCTCCGCGCAGGCGCCCAGCTGGCTGCTGACTGCTGAAGCGGTGGAATTATTTGGCAAGCACACGTGCCATATTCGACATGATGCAAGATCAGAAGCAGGCAGCACAGGTGGGCAGCCGCCGAGCGCGTGACGATGAGGAGGCACGTGCACTTGCACACCTGGCGCATGGGGTGCGGCCAGAGCTGGTGCTGGAGGCGGCAGCTGAGATGGGCAGGTACATCCCTGTGGGTGAGCAAGGTGAGGCTTGCTGCAGGTCCTGCCGCTGGTTCATCAGGTGCCAATTGGATTTGGACCACACCGACAGTTGTTGCCAGGTTCTCAATGCAGCGCACCAGCGTTTGGTGATTGGTGAGGTGATGTGCCACCCAGTCAATCATATGTCATTATGTGCTGCGCTGCTGGCCTGGGCTCTGCAGGCGCCAAGCGCCAGCGTACAGAGGACGGCGACCCGGCAGACAGGGGCGCAGTAGTGGCACGCTTTGCCTACGATGCAGCCGACCGCATGGCAGCTGGCCGTGCATGCGGCTTCCTCATTACCACTGGGCTGCGCAAGTGCGTGCCTGCGAGACCTGGGCCCGGTGTTTCAGCTGAGTTTGCACCTTTGTGTAACCTATTTTCGTTTATACACATGGGTTGGCATGGTTGTTTAGGCAGTTCAGGTGTTTGGTGCTTTTACGTTTGGGCCTGGCTTTGGCCCAGGGCACACATACCGTCCATCTGACGTGATGCATGTGCTCTGCAGTGAAAGGACTGCGACGCACGAGGCGGCCCAGCTGTTGTCCACCTACCTGCTAGATACACAGTCCAGGCATAACACAACGGGCAGCACTGTAACGCAAGGCGATGGGCAGACAGCCCCAGAGGCTGGTGACGGCACAAAGCCAAGCTGCAACCCAGTCACAGAAGCCCAGCAGGCACCAGGCCTGTCCGTTGTGAAGATTGGGGGCCAGGGGGTCGCTATGCTGCTGCTGGATGACGGCACACAGGCAGAGGTGCCAGCACCAGACCCAGCCGCAGCCGCTGAGCCAACAGGAGGCACAGAGACAGGCTCAAGCTCAGGGCAAGCAGGAAGGAGTCAGGTTGAGCATGATGCTGCCCTGCCCAGCTGGGTCGCAGTGGAGGTGGTCCAGCAAATGATTGCGGATGTGGCGTCATCCAAGCGTGCGGCGCCAAAGTGAGTCCTGGCAACTGCTGCCTGCGAGCCAGCACACCCCTCTCCTGGCTGTTGCCTCCTGCCTGATGAATTGTGATGAATTGCATTGGAAGGGGTTGGGGTGTTAGGGTTTAGTGAGAGTATGAGATACTCTGCATTCTGAAAATTTGTGTAGGTTCTGCGATACTGTTTGTGCCCCTGCCTGCAGGCTGCGCGATGTCCACTCTCACCCTGCAATGGCCGAATTGCACACTGCTGCTGCCTTTGCAGGCACTGCATGCGCATCACGCCGATCACGCACACATGCATGTTTGAGGCGGAGGCGCTGCAGGCAGCAGCCAAGGCGGCTGTGCGCGATGTGGCGCATGCTGCGTGGCTTAAAGACCTTATCAGTAGTACGCAAAGCCAGGCAGCAGCTGCATTAGGGACGCAGGCAATGCCCAAACTGGGCTTTGCAGGTGAGGCCAGCTGAGTTCATGCGACTGCTAAGGCAGCATGTCTCATCCTGCATGGCGCATATCAACCCCATCGTGTCGCTGCCCGCTGAGCCCTCCGCATGTGCAGCAGCGCTTACTCAGATGCAAGGCGGCGTGAGCGCTCACTGTTTCTGCTCTGCTTGCAGTGGCTTACAAAAACCGGGACAGCGAGGCCGAGGGAGAGAAGCCGCATAGCACAGCAGCGAGTGCTGCAACAGGGGCGGGCGGGAACGAAGGCCATACAGTGCCAGCACATGGAGCAGGCCTGTCCAAGGATGCAGTGCTCAAGCTCTTAGCACAAGCAGTGGCATTGCAGCTAGCTGAGTTGTCAGGGGAAGGGGTCAATGTGGCTGTTGACCTGCGCACACCTCAGGTGCGGTTGTACGTTTTGGGGTTGCCACATTCGCTGTGCTGGGTGCAACTGGTCAGTCATGCTCACTGCGCCAGAGCCAGGGTCTTTGTTCACGGTGCAGGAGCGCAAGTCAGGATTGACAAGCACATACAAAATGCACACTTGCAGGTGGTGCTGGTGGTGGAGGTGGTGCGCGCACACGGGCGGCTGTTTGCAGGCCTGGCCCTGGTGCCTGGCTCCATGGTCACTGTGAAGCCACGGCTGCAGGTAGGTGCCCAGTTGACCATCAATTATGCCTTTCTTGCATCCGCCACAAATGTATACAATGACTGCAGTGGTGTAAGTTCCACCGACCTGCGCACACCTTCTCAATGTTTACCTGACATAGCTGATTAGCTATGCATAGAAGCAGGCAATGCAGGTACATAATGCGCACTGCAACTCCCTGTGGTGTGGCAGATCAAGGCATGCGGCGCTGCATCATGAGGTGCACGAGGCACAAGACATGACGTGCTGCGTACGTCATCTACACATTCTACAGCAGACTACGATGCGATAAGACATCAAAGGCAGCAACTGCGTGTCACAGGGATACACCAAAAATGCGAGTCACCCATTGCTTGCACAGAACTGGACTGGAACAGCCCACAGTTTTGAAGTCACAGGGCATTGAGGCATTTGACACCAGGAGCTATTATTGTCCTTGTACGGAATCATGCAGATTGTTTTCATTCATCATCCACGCAGTTCAGCATACGGGTTTGTACAGCAGTTTGTGCAGTGCTGCCTCCACTGCATGTAATGCTTTCCAAACAACATAAACACGACCCCCTGGTCCCAAAAATTTCCATTCCATCCATTCACCAGTTGCTTCATCTTCCATGCATGTGTGCTGCCATGCGTGTCGCGCACCGTCTTCATCTACATGCACATACAGCGCCACATCAGCCCGCCATCAGCACATACAACCATCCAGCAAGCACAGCATCAGCACACGTGCACAGCACCAGCACAAACCCTGCACTCATCAGGTCAGCTGGGGCAGCTAACTGATGGCGCTGCTGGGGCTGCTGGTGCCTGGGCTGGCCACGCGCATGTGCAGGCTGCATGCTGTCCACCACCCAAGCCCGCTTTCCTGCCCACTGCGTCTATCCTCATGCACACAAAATCCAGAACAGCAGCGTGGCATCTCGTATACTGGTTCTGACAGCTTGCCTGCATGAGCTGACCCAGCGATACTGCACAACACGGACGTGGCTGCAGCCCCAGAAGCTGCGTTGTTGATCAAGCTCTGTCAGGAGGTGTGGCAGCAGTATGGTGTTCAAAGCCAGATGGGCAAAGCTTTGACAGCTGGCAGACTCACATGCTGCGGCAAGCTGACCTTTCACATGCATTTCAAATGGCTGATGTTGACTGCTGCCCCTGGGCGCTGGCTGCTGCTGCCATGGTGTGATTATCGTACTGTCATTGCTGCATCCTCCTCCTGTCGCAAAACAGTCATGGCTTGAACAGTGGACACTCAGTCGTCCGCACGACAGGGCCAACATCAGATGTTGAAAAAAAAACGGAGACAGCCTTAAAGTGTCCACCACACATGCACGACACCAGCTCGACCCAGCATATGCTCAAACTACACAGCAGCAAACAGAACTGCAAAACATGTCCCCAGGATGGCTCAGATCTCAGCAGCTAGCGACTGATGATACTAAAAATAATACAGTGCCTGATGATGAGTTCATCAAATCAGAGCGCCATTGCCACGTCCACCTTCTTACCACGGCAGGCTGTGTTTGAGCTGTGCTGCAGCAGTCGGGCAGCCCAGCACCAAACTGTACATCAAACTGCCTGGTCACGGCACACGCCCCATGCCCCCCATGAACCGCGCAGCTCAGCCGAGCGCAGGGTGTGCCCATGCCACTCACCCGATGTGCATGGCGCACGATGTTTGTGCACGCCAACAGCAAGCAGGTTTGCTGCGCCATGGGTGTACAAGCACAGCGCGGTTGCTGCTACTCGTGATGGCATCACTGCCAGAAGTTCCACAAGGTCACGCGCAAGTGCGCACAGTTCGAATCATGGAGCCAATTATACAAAAAGAACATCTCGTCCATCTTCACACCATCTTCACTTGGGGCCGCCATCTCTATGTTGATGTGCAGAGGCCGCTGCTGCATCTGGCCACACGCAGCACCAAGCCCTGCAACACACGACAGGCTCAAGGGTGCGACCCGATCCAGCCAAAGGTCACGCAGGCAGGGCAGGGCCTGGGGCAGGGCCGCCCAGAATGCAGGCGTGATCTCAATGCTCTCATCTGGGTTCCACAGTATAATGGAAAGGGTCGTGAGGGAGCGCCCGCACATGGCATGCACGGCCTGCACCGCACCACTGCCCAGCTCCACCTGCCCACTGTTGCCATGCAGCGCTGGGATTATGGTGAGCTCCTGCACCTTCATGCCACCCAGCGGGTGCATGCCACGTAACGTGGCCTCAAAGCATGCTGAATACTCCACCGGATGAACCTGTTGCTGCTGCCCGGCGCCGGCAACATCATTTTGCACCAGCCATGGCAGGATGGTCATCCCTATCATGGGCAGCTGCAGCTGTTGCACCTGGGCCAGAGCGCTGCAAGCGGCCTCCATGGCCGCAGCACATGCTGCAGGGGTCGGGCGCATGCAGAAGTCCAGTTGGGCATCAGTGATATTGCTCGTCCATCGAGTGAAGCTGAGAACTTGCAGGTGCTGCAGGGGCAGCATCGCCAGCTGCTCCACATCCACCGTAGCAGCGCCCACGTTCAACGACTGAACGGACCACTCGGCACTAGAACGGTCCTCCAGCACCATGGACAGCTCCTCAAAGATATCCAGTTCCTCCAGCTGGTGCAGGCCCAGCAACACATCCAGTACCACTTGATCTACGCATGCTATCGCAAGGCTCCGCAGATTCGAGCAGCCCGGCAGCACTGCTGCCACTTCATAGGTGTCGGCACAGATCCGCATGCGTGTCAACTGCTGTGACAGGGCCTTCACCAGTGGCACGCCGTTTGAGCCCTCGACGCACAGCTCGCGCACGTGGGGCAGCCAGGTGGGCAGCAGGTGGGTGCAGCTGCAGAGCTCACGCACAGGTGTGGCGGAGTACAGGTCCAGCTTGGAGAGGTTGCTGCATGCAGCCAGGCTGTGCATGAAGCTGATGTCCACGCACAGAGTGCCGACATCCAAGCTGGACATGGACGGGAAGGCAGTGGCCAGCAGGGGGCCCCACTTGGGATCTTGGTCTCCATGCAGCTACGCGCAGCAAAGCAGAGAATAAGACATGGACATGGAGGGCTTCAGGACGCAGGTGCACCCTTCCTTGGGGCTGCTGTGGATTCAAAGCAAGGACGCTGTATGCGATGTGAGTAGTACCATCCACTGCCCATGGTGACCCCTGCCTGACAGCTGAGCTAGCTGCGCAGCACTGAATCCTGTATGTGCGGGCAACCAGTACCACACCATGCATAATAACGCACCTTGAGCTTGAGATTGCGCACGCAGCACGCGCGCCCATGCTCCCCATGCACAGGCCTGAGTGCAGCTGCAGCATGCGCCAGCAACACCGCCACCTGCGCATCTGTACGCTGCCCCTCAAAGCATTCTAGAGTCAGCTCCAGTGGCTCTGTGCGCTGCTCCAGCACCTGGCACAGCTGCTGGACCGCGGCTGCAGCAGCTGCTGGAGAGCTGTCAAGCACAAGCCGCAGGCGCTTGCTGCACATCAGCAGCTCCTGCCTCACTGTGCTGCTGCTGTTCAGGAGCATCGTCCATGTGCTGCCATTCACGTGCCGCAGCACAGCCTGCAGGGCCAGAGGGGGCAGCCCTAGCCCAACACGCTGCTGCTTTTTGCGCTGCAGGGATTGCTTCTGCTTTTTCTTGGGCGCCATCATGCAGTGAACGACCTAGTTTTGAGTGGGGCAATGCACATGAGCAGCGTCAGCAGACCACAAAGGGGCACAGGGCTTTGGACAGGTCACACAAAGTGTACAAACGTTGCGCAGCTCCTGGCTGGCGTGCAGCTGATATGATAACACAACAAGTGGACATGGGCACTTGAAACGGATGTGTAGTTGAGGCACCACTGGGTGGTGCGTCTGGGTTGGGTGCTGCAGTGCTGAGCCTAGTGCATGGGGCGCTGCAGTCGGCAGTGTGCGTTGCTGTGCTGCTCATCACCTGGCTGTATGCCGCTGCATGCAATCACTGGCAGTACAAGTGCAGCGCACGCCCTGAAGCGGCAACTGCCTTGACAGTGTAGTCGCTTTTCACCCGTGGAATGCAACAATACTGTGCCTCATCAGATGCGGACAACGTGCTGCCGGATGCCTCATCACCAACAGTGCAGCAGCAGCCTGTCATCAAATGCTGTGAGAGTGCTGTCAGTGGGCGAGTGTATGTCGCAAACACATCTTGCAGCCCTTACAAACACGACCAGGGTACACTAGTATTGTGTGACTCAAGCTGCCATGCCTTGCTCAACTATCACTCTAGAGGCAACGCAACTCCAAAGAATGCCTGCACACAAAGACGCAAGCAGGCAAGGAGAACACTCCACGTGACAGGCCCACTCCAAGCACTCATCCCGGCAAATGATTGCACACCCTGACATTGCCAAATTGCATGTGCACCACATACATTCCGCCCATGCAGACGCCCCACTTTGGCATACAAGTTGATTGCGTGCCCTCAGAATCTATGATCCTCTGTCATTGATTGCAATAAACCAAGGTACAAGCAATGAAGCCACCACTGTGTTGTCTGCTTAACTGCACAGGGGAGCAAGCACAGTTGCTGTATGCCGTCCCACCAGCTGCACAACAGAACGAGCCAGGGAGTGGTGGCCATGACTGTGAGAATCCCAGTGCCCTGTGGAGGTCCAACAGCACCAGCATCAACTGCATCAGCGCCCGGGCCTCCCACTGCACACTTGCACACAGTTAAGTGACCTGAACGCTGATGTGCGGCGCATACGTCGTGCTCAGCAGCTGCCCAACACGCCGCATCTCCTCCTGCAGCACCAGTTCTGCTGGCCCAGCCTTGGGTGCCTTCAGGTGCAACTCAATGGCCAGCTGCCGTGGCTGAAGGCGTGCACAGGCAGCAGTGAGCGCTGCTACAGATGCGTTGGTCAGGGGCTGTACCTTTCGCAGCACCAGCTTGCGCAGCAGTGGCAGCGTGTCGTGCAGAGCTGGCCACATCGTGGCATCTGCCACAAAGCTGAGCACGCCTTGAATTTCTAGCACTTGCAGAGATGTCCCGAACACTGCATGTATGGCACGCAACAGGCCTCCTCCTACCAGAACGTACTCCGAGACTCGCGTGAACGGAAGGATGGTCACGTGCTGTGGTCGCACATGAGTGGCAAGAGGCTGCATGGAGCAAACTGCCGCCTCAAAGCACGCGGCGACGCGATGAGGATCTGCTGCACCTGCTTCAATTCCACCTGTTGACGGCCGCCAAAGGAACAGCTGGAAGCGAGACAGTGATGGCTGGAGCTGTGGCACCTGGGCAAGAGCGCGGCATGCTTCGCCCATGGCCGCTGCGCATGCTGCCGGGTCATTGAGCAGCTGGAAGCACAGAGTCGGTGTATCATCGTCTGTAACAAACCGCAGGGACTGCAGGCTGCGTATCGGGAGCCGTGCCAAAATGCCCAGATCAACAGCAGCTGGAAGCTCCAGGGACTGAACGGACCAGGCGGAAGCTGAATGGTCCGGCAGCACCCCTGTGTCATTAATTGTCAAACGCAGCTTCTTCAGCCGCGGCAGGCGCAACACGACTTCCACCAGCTCCTGATCTAGGCAGGGGATGGTGAGATGCTCCAGCTGCTGGCAGGCCGGCAGCACGGCTGCCAGCTTGTGATGTTGAGGCGCAGAGGCGTGCAGATGTGTCAGCTGCCCTGCCAGCCCCTTAACCAGCTGCAGGCCTGCAGGGCCGGTTACTGAGAGCACCCTCACATATGACAGGCACTCTGGCAACAGCTGTGAGCACGCCACTAGGTCAGGTGTGACCTCTACAAACCGCAGATCCAGCTCGGTGAGAGCGGTGCACTTGATCAAACCACGCACGATGCCAATGTCTACAGGCACCAGCTGCAGTGAAAGGCTGGTGATGGATGGAAAAGCCCTCCCCAGCAGCGCAGTCCAGCCTGGTGCACTATCTGTGCTCTGCACCCGCGCAATGGTCAGAGGGCCAGCGTTTGCAGGGGCATAGGGTACACCAGGTGGATGGATCAGGCCGTGCACACAATCTCATCGTGTTGCCATAGGCGGCGCATCAGGACACATGCACATGGGACACATGCTGGTTTTCAAACTCTCCTGCCCCTGCCCAATACACAGCAAAGGAACGCTCCAGCAGCCCCCATATATACCTGAAGTGTGAGCTCCTTCACACAGCAGCCACGCGCAGGCCTGGGTGTGGCTGCCACCTGCCCTAGCAGCGCTGCCATCTCTGTGTCTGTTGGCGGACTTGGCAACATGTCGAGTGTCAGCGCCAGCAGTTCCGTGCGCTGCCCCAGCAGCTGACACAGCTCCCGGCTTGCGCGCAGGTCTGCTCCTGAAACCATTAACCTCCTTGTGCACATCAGCAGCTCCTGGTTCACTGCCCGGCTGCATCTCATGAGGTTTGCCCATGTGCTGGCGTTCATGTGCTGCAGGATGATCTGCAAGGCCAGAGGAGGCAGCCCTAACCCCACCCGCTGCTCCTCACCCTCCTGCTGCTCCTCTGCCTGCTGCCCCTCCGCCTGCTGCAGCTTCTGCTTCTGGGGCGCCATGCTGCTACGCAACGTGTGTCACTAGCAGCAAGCCAGCAGCAGGACTCTGCGTGGTGTGGGTGCACGCAGGACAAACAACGTGCATTGGTTGAAAGACAGTAGCTGCCCAAGCTGTCCACGTGTGAAAGGAACAACACGGGACTCAGCCATTTTGATTGTCTGAACCGTGCCACGCGCAGCACATGGTGCATCATGCATGAGAAGCACAACAGCTGTGACTGGCATCGGCAATGACCTTTCAACACAGGTCTCAGGCGTCGATGATGACGCCACAGGCAGGCTCTTGCGGCCGACGCTGCCGCACTAGCATGCTACGAACCCTGGCTTAGCGTCTCATGAGATCAACAAGTGCCAGCAGCGAATGGCTCAGCACTATAAACGGCGCAGTACAACATCACCCAAAGAACTCAGCATGAGCCCGAGAAGACATGAACAGTTGCCGCGACCGCGCTTCACAACATCACTGCATACACGTGGGCCGCAGCAGCGGACGATGAGCAGGTGCGTTAAGGAACAGAGCAATCAACCTCTGAGCCACACTGTGTGATCATGCACGACGTGCTGTACATGCGGTATGGTATTGCCCCCTTTGCAGCAGGCACTGCAACCAGTTGAGGCAAATACCACCGGAATGCAACTTTGCATGGCTATGTGCTGCACGCGGTGCATTTCCGTTACACTTCTTAACCATCCTAAACCGAGATCCTGCACAAGTTGGTGAACCCCACAGCTCAGGGTATCAGCCACCAACTGGGACAGAGCCATATGCCACTGCACATTGATCAAACTCACACAACTCAACATGACAATAGCGTGCCACGGCTTTCGGCTGCTGACCATTGCCTGACGAAGCAAACTAGGGAACCATCTGTAGCCACAACTCCACAACCACTGCCCGTCCGTGCACAAGGGCTGCCCCAAGGAACTGCATGCACCACTTGTGAGCATGCAGCTTGCATTACATGTGCTGCACTTGCTGTGCACATAAGCTTAAATAGTAACTCATCCAACTCATAATGGTGTGCCATCCCACTTGCCATGGTAGGTTCAGCTCATGGGGTGCAAAGCAGTGGGCGCGGCCAGCAGTGCAATCAGGACAGGTGCGTGCTTGCATGAAACGTCCATGGCAGGCCATATTGGCAGCACTCACGGCAGTCTTGAAGCAACAACCCCAGCAACACAAGATAGCCGGCCTCACTCGATCCGGTGTGCCACGCACATCCACCAGTTCTCATCTCCTGCACATCTACGGATGGATTAAAAACATTGCACCCGCAGGTGCGGTGCGTACGTGTCAGTGAGCAGCTGCCCCACGCCGTGCATCTCCTGCCACACCGCCTGTGCAGCAGGCTGCCCCTCTGGCAACAATGATATTTGCAGATTCATGTCCAGCTGGCGCTGCTGCATGCGTGCACATGCAGTGCTCAGCGCTGCCACTGACGTGGGGCTGAGCGGCTGCACAGTCAGCATCAGGAGGGATAGCTGGGGCAGCACGCCAGGTAGCGCTGCCCAAAATGAGGGTGCCACCACAAGGCCGCCATCGCGACTCGGTGGCTTGCAAATAAACAACTTCCCCAGCGAGCGCCCAAACACGTTGTGCAGGGTACGCAGCAGGCTGTCGTCCAGCAGCATGCCGGACCCCAGCTCATCAAGCTGAAGAGCCACTACTTTGATGTTGACATGGTTGACCAGCCGCAGGGGCTGCATGCCAGCCAGCGCAGCAATCAGACAGCCCAAGCGCTGCTGGGCATCTGCCACGCCCTGCCCGCCACCATCAGCATGCGATGGCATGATGCGCAGCCAAACCTTTGGCATCTCCAGCCGTTGCACGTGGCACAGTGCGCGGCATGCTGCCTCCATGGCTGCACGGCACATGGCCGGGTCCTGCCGCAGCTGGAAGTTCAGGTCTGAGTCCAGATGCAGTGAGTGGATGCCCCGCAGCGGCAGGTGCGGCAACTGGTCCATGTCGACAGAACCGTGGAAGTGCAGGCGCTCGACATACCACGTCGAAGACGATCGGTCCTCCAGCTGCTGCAGCCTCTTGCGCACTGTCACTGTCCTCAGGTTCTGAAGCGGCATCAGCGCATCCAGCACTGCCGTATCCAATTCGAGAATGGTGAGCTCCTGCAGCCGCATGCAGCCCTGCAGTGCACCTGCCACTACACTGGAGATGACATCGTCAAGCTTAAAGATGTTGATGTGGGTCAGCTGGGCTGCCAGCGCTTTCACCAGTGCAAGGCCCCCTTCGCTGCTGCCAACAGACAGC
>QAXD01000001.1:38881-98146 GCA_004335575.1 Haematococcus sp. NG2 | reverse complement strand
AGCACACGGGGCAGCCAAGTGGGCAGCAGTGGAGCACATGCCCCAAGCTCTGCTGCGTCCCAGATCTCATCCAGATGCAGGCGCACTAGGTTGGGGCATGTGACGAGGCTGTGAAAGAAGGTTGTGCCCACAGGCGGAGCGTCGAGTGTGAGGCTGCTGATGGCGGGGAACGCGGGCCCCACAAGGGTGCTCCAGCCGGGGAAGGTCGCACTGCCCTGTGCCTGCAGCACAGCAGCGTCAGGAGATCACGTCCAGAAACAAGGGGTCTACGGATCTTGCAGTGCTACAGGTGTTGTGCAGGCGTAGGGGCCACGGCTGAGCCCGCTTAATCACCAGCCTGCTCATGCACGCACCTGCAACACCAGCTCTTGCACACAGCAGCTTTGGGCCCCATCTGCGCGCACAGGCCTGGGCGTGACTGCGATTTGCGTCAGCAGCCCAATCATCTGCACTCTTGCAAGTCCTTGACATGTGCCCAGTATCAGCTCCAGTGGCTCTGTGCGCTGCGCCAGCACCTGGCACAACTTCTGGACTGAAGCTGCAACGCCTGCTGAGTGGCTGGCAGGAGGGTTTGGGCTCATGTTGAACCGGAGGCGTTTGGTGCACATCAGGAGCTCATGCTTGACTGTCCGGCTGCTGCGCAAGAGCTGTGCCCAGCCAGACCTATCCATGCATCCCAGCACAGTCTGCAGCGCCAAGGGCGGCAGGCCCAGTCCCAGCCGCAGTTCCTGCTTCAGTTCCTGCTTCAGTTCCTGCTGCTGCTGTTGCTGCTGTGGGGTTTGCTGAAATTGCCGTCTCCGCTTTCTGGGCGCCATGATGCAGCACAGACAGCAGAGGCAGGCGGAAGAGGCTCTGCGTGGTGTGCGTGCACGCAGGACAAACAACGTGCATTGGTTGATGGACAGTAGCTGTCCAAGCTGTCCACATGTTAAAGGAACAACACAGGATTTAGTCATCTTGAATGTCTGAACCATGCCATGCGCAGCACATGGTGCATTTATGAAGCATGTGCTGCCCCTCTGGCAGCGGCAGCAGCAGCACTGCAGCAACCCCTGTGCACCATGGTATTTGCATGAGAAGCACAACAGCTGTGACTGGCATCGGCAATGACCTTCCTACACAGGTCTCAGGCGTCGATGATGAAGCCACAGGCAGGCTCTTGCGGCCGACGCTGCCGCACTAGCATGCTACGAACCCTGGCTTAGCGTCTCATGAGATCAACAAGTGCCAGCGGCGATTGGCTCAGCATTATAAACGGCGCAGTACAACATCAGCCAAAGGACTCAGCATGAACCCGAGAAAAGACATGAACAGATTGATGCGACCGAGTTTTACAACAGCACTGCATACACGTGGGCCGCAGCAGCGGACGATGAGCAGGTGCGTTAAGGAACAGAGCAATCAATCTCTGAGCCACACTGTGTGATCATGCACGACGTGCTGTACATGCAGTATTGCCCCCTTTGCAGCAGGCACAGCAACCAGTTGAGGCAAATACCACCGGAATGCAACTCTGCATGGCTATGTGCTGCACACAGTGCATTTTCGTTACACTTCTTCACCATCCTAAACCGAGATCTTGCACAGTAGTCTGCCTGTCAGCACCTGTCACCGCGCACCATGGAGCAGTGCAAGACTGAAACACAGTATCCAAGTTGTTGAACCCCACAGCTCAGTGTATCAGCCACCAATTGGGACAGAGCCATATGCCATGCACATTGATCAACCTCACACAACTCAACATGACAATAGCGTACCGCGGCTTTCGGCTGCTAACTATAGCCTGACGAAGCGGACTAGGGAACCATCTGTAGCCACACCTCCACAAACACTGCCCGACCGTGCACAGCAAGTGCAGCACATGTAATGCAAGCTGCATGCTCACAAGTGGTGCATGCAGTTCCTTGGGGCAGCCCTTGCATAAGCTTAAACAGTAACTCATCCAACTCATAATGGTGTGCCATCCCACTTGCCATGGTATGTTCAGCTCATGGGGTGCAAAGCAGTGGGCGCGGCCAGCAGTGCAATCAGGACAGGTGCGTGCTTGCATGCAACGTCCATGGCAGGCCGTATCGGCGGCACTTACCCTTGAAACAACAACCCCAGCAACACAAGATAGCCGGCCTCACTCGATCCAGTGTGCCATGCACATCTACCATTCCTCATCTGCTGCACATCTACGGACGGGTTACCGGAATTGCACCCGCAGGTGCGGTGCGTACGTGTCAGTGAGCAGCTGCCCCACGCCGCGCATCCCCTGCCACTGCGCCTGTGCAGCAGGCTGCCCGTCTAGCAACGGTGATATTGACAGATGGATGTCCAGCTGGCGCTGCTGCATGCGTGCACATGCAGTGCTCAGGGCTGCCACTGACGTGGGGCTGAGTGCCTGCACACCCCGCAGCATCAGCTTGGATTGCTGGGGCAGCACTTCAGGTAGTGCTGCCCAAAATGAGGGTGCTACCGCAAGGCCGCCATCGTGACTGTTTAGGTTGCTAAGTGACAACTCTCCCAGCAAGTGCCCATACACGTTGTTCAGGGTACGCAGCAGGCTGTCGTCCAGCAGCGTGCTACACCGCAGCTCCCCAAAATAAAGGTACACTCCACGGATGTTGACATGGTTGACCAGCCGCAGGGGCTGCATGCCAGTCAGTGCAGCGAGCAGGCAGCCCATGTGCTGCTGGGCTTCTGCCACACCCTGCCCGCCACCATCAGCATGCGGTTGCGTGAAAAACAGCCAAATGTCTCGCATCTCAAGCCGTTGCACTTGGCACAGTGCGCGGCATGCTGCTTCCATGGCTGCACGGCACATGGCTGGGTCCTGCCGCAGCCGAAAGCTCAAAACTGAGGCCAGATGCAGTGAGTGGATGCCCCGCAGCGGCAGGTGCGGCAACTGGTCCATGTCGACAGAACCGTGGAGGCGCAAGCGCTCGACATACCACGTCGAAGACGATCGGTCCTCCAGCAGCTCCAGGCTCTTGCACACTGTCACTGTCCTCAGGTTCTGAAGCGGCATCAGCGCATCCAGCACTGCCGTATCCAGCCGAACAATGGTGAGCTCCTGCAGCCGCATGCAGCCCTGCAGTGCACCTGCCACTACACTGGAGCTGACATTGTCAAGCTCAAAGATGTTGATGTGGGTCAGCTGGGCTGCCAGCGCTTTCACCAGTGCAAGGCCCCCTTCGCTGCTGCCAACAGACAGCTCACGCACACGGGGCAGCCAAGTGGGCAGCAGTGGAGCACATGCCTCAAGCTCTGCTGCGTCCTGGACCTCAGCCAGATGCAGGCGCACTAGGTTGGGGCATGTGACGAGGCTGTGAAAGAAGGTTGTGCCCACAGGCGGAGCGTCGAGTGTGAGGCTGCTCATGGCGGGGAAGGCGGGCCCCACAAGGGTGCTCCAGCCGGGGAAGGCCGCACTGCCATGTGCCTGCAGCACAGCGGCGGTAGGAGATCACATCCAGGGACAAGCGGGCTACAGGCATGGCAGTGTACCAGGTGTTGTGCAGGTGTAGGGGCCACGGCTGAGCTCGTTGAATCACCAGCCTGGTCATGCACGCACCTGCAGCACCAGCTCTTGCACGCAGCAGATGTGGGCCCCATCTGCGCGCACAGGCCTGGGCGTGACTGCGACTTTTGACAGCAATCCTATCATCTGCACGCTTGCCAGTCCTTGACATGTGCCCAGTACCAGCTCCAGTGGCTCTGTGCGCTGCGCCAGCACCTGGCACAACTCCTGGACTGAAGCTGCAACGCCTGCTGAGTGGCTGGCGGGAGGGTTTTGGCTCATGTTGAACCGGAGGCGTTTGGTGCACATCAGGAGCTCATGCTTGACTGTGCGGCTGCTGCGCAAGAGCTGTGCCCAGCCAGACTTATCCATGCATCCCAGCACAGTCTGCAGCGCCAGGGGCGGCAGGCCCAGTCCCAGCTGCAGTTCCTGCTGCTGCTGCTGCTGCTGCTGCTGGTGCTGCTGTGGGGTTTGCTGAGGTTGCCGTCTCCGCTTTCTGGGCGCCATGATGCAGCACAGACAGCAGAGGCAGGCAGAGCAGGTTACGATGGTGCACAGTGCGCATGGCCTGTATGGCCAGGTCTCACACACATCACGAGCTGCTCAGTGGTTCAGTGGCATGCTGTGTCAGTATTGCATGAGCCACATGGCAAGAGTGAGATCTAATGGTGGGGCAATGGAGTCTGTGCGTGGAGTCTATGCTTCCAGTGTGTATGCACTGATGCGGTGTTTGCAGCTGCTGTACTTTGCACCACGCCGGGGTCATGCCCGCGGCCGCTGAGGCGCGCTGTGTGCGTGAACAATGGGAGTGGTGAGCCCAGGGAGTCTTCCCACTGCCCCATAGCCCTCATCCACACCATCCAAGACGTTAGGACTGAAAGTGCGCATGTCCAAGAGGCCAGTGCACCACCGATTCACTTCACTCCACAGGTTGATCCAATGACACAGCACCATGCTATTGTATATGCTGACACAGCATGTGTTCTGTGTCAGCCTAACTCTGGACCGACACTCCCTGACACACCCTCACTCTTGTCGCCTTGTGCCCTCTGCCCTGCTCATACGCTTCATTCTATGCCCACAGCCGCACCCCTGACCCCGCCAGCATTACGTCACGAGTGTTGCTCTGCATGCACCGCCCTCTTCGCCTGATGAGGGTGTGCGTGCTGCATCACATGCCACAATGGTGGTGCATGGATGCCAGCCGCACAAGATGACAAGCGTACAGTATCACAAGTCGTGCATGAGGCTGTGCTGACACGTTGTGGGCATGCTAGCCAGCCAGTGAGCTACTGCTTGCCGCGCCCCGCCGCGCGCGCCACCAGCCGCACACCCTCCCGCAGCAGTGCCCCCACCACAAGTGCACCCAGCGCGATCACCACCGGGCTGTCGCCGCCAGCCCTGCACACGCAGCACAGCCATGATGGCATGAGTGGGCAGACGTGAGCAGCAAACCGTAGTCATACCCACAATGGTGCGATTGGTGCCTGTTCTGGAGCTGGGCATGCGGAGTGCAGCACCAAGCACCAGACAAGCAGATACCGAGTTGGTGTGCGAGCCGCGCAACATGTGCCACACTGGTTTGCAGAGGCTGTGCACGTGCTGTGATCCAGCCCAAGGTGCCAGCACCCACATCATTGTCCTATCATGTGGTGCGGGTGCAAACATGGTATGAAGCTCTGCGTGCAGCCTGCAACAGCTGGCAGGCCCAGTACCATCCCACACAGCATACATACGGTAGCCCGAGAGCTCACTCCTTTTTCACGCATACGTATACTCATCATCCATACACCAGACAATGAGCCATGCAGCATGCAACTAGTATGGGCCATGCATCATGCAACTTGCTCCACATGCTCGTCACCTGCTGTGCCGCCCGCCCGCAGCGTCCACCAGGTCCGCGGCGCCCGCGGGCAGCGCCTCTCCCGCAATCGCGCGCCGCCCGCTTTGCAGCGTGTTGTGCAGGAGCATGGTGATGGTCATGGGGCCCACGCCGCCTGGGGGCAGTGTGAGGTGTGTGTGAGCATCAGGTGACGAGGGGCACGAAGAATGGTGTGGGAGTTGAGCAGAGACTGTTAGCGACTTCATCCCCAGGCAATGGCTGTCGCTGCAGGGATTAACAGATGCAAAGATGGCCGACGGTGCATGACGAGCATCACACACACATCACATATTGCACGCGGCAATGCACAAAACCAACAGTTCAACTCTTTGGAAGACCGGCAACTAGTCCACAAGTACTGCGATGTGGTGAAGTTGGTGCAGGCAAAAAACGGTGCATGGTCATGCTCAATCATACACTCGTACACACCTGGCACTGGTGTGATGGCGCCAGCCACGTCCTTGGCACTCTCCCACTCCACGTCACCCACCAGCCTGTGAGGTGTGAGGGGTGATGAGGGGTATGAATACAAGCAGTACAAAGCATGCAGTAGCTTACGGTTTGCACAATCTGGATGGTGATGCTGCTTCCTGGCTGGGTCATGCACAGGGTTCCTACCTCCCAAACGAATGTTATCATTGAACCGCTACTAGTACTGCGTTGATTCCACTCCATTGCCAATCGGTTGACAGTGCAGACAGACATCACCAAAGCAGCTCTTGCCCAGGTTTGCAAGCCCACCTGAAGCCCGCCTTCTTGGTGGCATCGGGCAAGGGGTTGGTGCCCACATCAATGACAGCTGCGCCTGGCTTCAGCCATGACCCCTGCAACCGCAGTGCACCGTGTCTGTGACAACCAGATGCGTGCACATGGTGCCATACACATGCAAGGCAGGCTGCGCAAGGCAGTGCGCAGAGACATTGCGCGTCACGTTCAGGCTGCAGGGTGCTGCTGCGTGCACATGGACAGCACGGCTGCTCTGTGTCCTGCGCCGCACCTTGATCAGCCCTGCTTGCCCACAGGCCGCAATCACAATGTCTGCCTCACGCACCACTGCCTCCATGTCCTGCACAGGACATGTGGGTGTGACAGAGGGTGTGGCAGAGTGTGACAGGGGTGTGACACAGGTGTGACAGAGGTGCGACAGCGGTGTGCGGGTCAAACAGGTAGATGGCCGGTGCCAAGCCAGACGAGTACTATGCTCAGGGTTTAAACATGCATGGGTCAAGCACCACAGGCCGAGCCAGACACCTGCCACTCGCACAGTGCCTCAGTGCCTTTTGTTGCCGTGTACCGTAGCGCGTGCACCCACCTTGGTTGCTGAGTGGCAGATGGTGACGGTGGCATCGCGCTTGTTGAGCAGCAGCGCCACAGGCATACCCACGATGTTGGAGCGCCCCACCTGTGTGACATGCGTGAGCACGTGATTAATGCGAGCTTGTGTGGTGATACATGCTGTGTGCGGCATGATGTGTCCTGTATGGTATCACATGTGCCACATGGCAATGAGGGACATGACATGTTGTGGGCTATGGGATGTGCAAGACCCTGCTGTGATGCAAAGAAGAGAAGAAGGGGGGTGCTTCGGTGACACGCTAAGCCTGAGCTGGTCTTCAGCAAACACGTACTAGTTGGCATGGCTGTAGCCCCAAAGCCGCAAAGGTGGTATACTGGTATCCACACCGTACAAGCACTCCAGCAGGCACAGCAGTGCAGCACCGCAGCCAGCCTCAACGCTGGAAGAAGGCAGGCCGCGCACACCCACCACAACCGCGCGCTTGCCCTTGATGGACACCCCCGCGTGGTCCAGCAGCGCGATGCAGCCCAGCGGCGTGCAGGGCGCGAACAGCGGCTCACGGCCCTGCGGGTGCCAGCACACGCATGAGCATCCGTGCCTGTACGCGTGTTCTGGAATGGGTGGCCCGTCCTTCGGCTTGTGCGCGACTGCGCATGGGCCCTTGTGTGGTGTGGACACCGCCATGCTTGCCAGCCATGCGGCTGCCTTGTATTACCCTGCTCTGCTGACAGCAGGTCGCCGGCCCTGGCCTTCCCCGCCACGACGCCCATGCAACTTCTCCAGCCACCCGCAGCCCTGCACCCCGCTTCACACCCCACCCGTGCCTGTGGCCGCCAGGGTGGCCCCTGCCCCTAAACCCTGACCCCTAAACCCTAAAAGCCTGCCAACATGGCACAGGCACCGCACCGCCCCACCTTCATGGTCAGCCGCCCCATGTTCAGTGGGTGGAAGCCGTCCACGTCCTTGGTCAGGCTGATGGCCCCCAGCACCGCCTGCTCGTCGATGTGGCGCGGCAGCTGCGGGGACAGGGAGGTGCAGGCAGGGGATAGCAGGATATAGCAGGGTAAAGCAGGGGGAGCACAAGGCTGCAGCGTTCTTAGGGTTGGGGTTCGGGGGCAAATGCAGGCAAGGGTTTGAGTGGGTGGGGCTGGGGGACAGCGCCACCGCATGTGGTAGAAAGATGATTGATGGCTTGGAGGGGTGAGGGATGATGATAACATTCTCGAACAAATTGGGAACAAATTGGGCCGCACACCCACTACAGCCTCTGCCCTGCTGAGCAAGCATGTGAACCACAAGCATCTGGGCACGGAGCAGCCGTGATGCCTTGTTTGCCTTAACGCACATGCACACGCTGGCGCACTTGCAGGTTCACTGCCAACTCTGCGTGCTGCCCCGGCACTCGCACACCACTGCCGTCCCTTGATGGATCACCTGCACCCTCCTGCCCACCCCTTCAGCACCCACCGGCAGCTGCACCAGGATACCGTGCACATCAGGGTTGGCGTTGAAGCCAGCCACCGCCGCCATCACCTCAGCCTGTGGAGTAGAGAATCAACCCAGTCCAGTTACACAAGTGGGTCCACATAGCCAGGATGGGACCAGGGAACAGGTCACGCATACCACCCGGACAGATTGTGTGCGCGAGGAGTGTATGGATGGTACGCCAGGCGCAGGGTCCATAGCATGTGCATGCAACGTGCACAGCTGCACACACAGCTGTGTATGTGCCAGAATCAGCTCACCTGAGTGGCCGTCTCAGGCAGTGCTGCCTCAAAGCTGGCGATGCCCACCTGGGACAGTCAGGGAGCAAGGGGACGCACCGCAGGGATCGATTGCAGTCGCAGGGGCCAGTTGAGCCACAAGCAGGGATGATGCAGGGTTCAGAGCAACGTGTGAGTCGGTAGTTCAGGGACGGGCATGAGTGTAATGGCTGCTGTCCACGCCCGACCAGGCTGGGTTAAGGTTGATGCGCTCATGGCTGTGCTGTGTCCACTTGCTTGGGGCGGCTGCCGAGCACATGCGCACTGACGGCCGCTCACCACCTGCCGCATGACGACCATGTTGCACGCACATGCCCCATGCTTGTGGCCCACGCACCTCCTCGCACGCGCGCTTCTTCATGCGTACGTATGTCTGGCTGTCCTTGCGCTCGCCCACGATCACGACTGCAAGCCCAGGCACCTGGCAGGCGCAGGGATGCAGGCACCAGCTGACAAGGTGCGCTCAGCATACTACTCCGGTGATAAGGGATGTGTGCATCGCGCATCTTCATGCTGATGACGCGGACACGTTGGGCTCAGCATCTCCTCATGCGCTGGTGCCACACTTCCATACAGCAGCGTGGCACCATGGCCAGGCGCATGGAGTGCTGATCATGCTACCCAGTGCATGCAAGAGTGAATCAGCGACTTGCAATCTCGAAATCCGGTGAGAGCAGTTATCTGCAGCGATGCAGGCGCACCTTGCCGTACTTCTTCTTTAGCTCTGACACAGCGTCAGCAATGTCAACGCGGATGCGGGCAGCCACAGCCTGACCATTGATCACGTTCCCATTCATGACGGGCGCGTCTTTGTGAGCAAATGGATCTGACATTTTTAGTTGTTAGATAAGGACTAGTTCTGTTTGATGAGTGTAATCGTCTGAACAGTGACAACAGCGGAGGGTTTGCAAATTGAAAAGCGCTCGGATTGCGCTTCAAATTGGGTGCATGTGCGTGTGAGGTTTTGGTTGGCTCACTGTGTGACCTGGCTGCTGGAGAGCGCATTGCAACTGCTGTGCCACATGCTTCTGCCTGCTGCACCGTGTGATGAGCAGGATGCACTGGTGCATAATTGTTTTCTTGCATGACGTGCTCAGCCTCTCCACTGTACTACGTACTGCATAGCACAGCCTCACAACCTGCGTGCGGTGCATGACGCTCTGCAAGCCCTCTGTGCAAAACGAACAAGTGAGCCCATGTGCCTTTCCTGTGGCACCAGAGCAGCAATGCTTGTCCTGTCAACTCCCATCCGTTCAAAGTCAACCAAGCATACGTCACAACTGAGAGCGTTGAATATGCAACCACGTCCTTCAGCGCGCAGCCAACAAACCACTACTGCGCCACGTCCCATTCTGCCTCACACCGTTCACCGAGCACGCCCCCTCACACACAAGGCTTCACTAGGTTGCGGCCGCCACATCACATCTGCTGCTCCAAGAGCAGAGGGCCTGATGCACGGGTGACGTGCTCAATCAATCACGCCCCGCATCGCTGCACCACCTTGAACTTCAACGCTCTGCACCTCAGGTACGCCTCCCCAAGATGCGTGCCAGGAAGCCACGTTGCTGTTCCGCTGGCCCCTCACTGCCTCCGCCCGCCTTGGTGCGTGTGGGTGTGTTATTGTTGTTGGCCCGCGTTGCACGTCTGTTTTTTGCGCGCCCGCCCTTCTCCTCCTCCTCCTCCTCTGATGCGTTGTCCGCCTGCACCCTGCTCGCCCTGAGGCTTGGCTTCCCACCATTAGCCTCCTCCCGGCCTCGGCCGAGCTTGCTGCCCTTGCTGCTCTGGCCCCGGCCTCCTTGGGCTGCTGCCGTGCCGGCCTCCTCCTCGCCCTTCTCCCCCCCATCACGTGTGTCTCCCACCTTGGGGTCCTGTGCAAGGGCTGCAGCTGCTGCCGCTGCTGCTGCCTTGGACGCAACCCTCTTGCGCGGGCTGGTGCGCACCCGGCCTGCCACCCCCTCATCTTCCGGCTCCTGCTTCGGTGACTTGATCGCCTTGTTTAACGCTTTGGTGCCAGCAGGTGTGCCAGCCTCCACGCCATCCGCCTCCTGCTCCTCCTCCTCCTCCTCCTCCCCCTCCTTGTCCTCATCGGCCTCCACTTGCCTGCGTGCTGCCTTGGCCTTGACTGGCGTGTCCTGCTTCCGCCGCTTCCTGCCCTTCCTACCGTCCCTGTGATCCTCATGCTCATCATCGCTGCGCCCTGCCGCCGCCTGCACTGCCGCTACCACTGCTGCGGCTGCCGCCTCAGCCTCTGCATCGTTGCGTGCTGCCTGTGCTCCTGCAGCCTCCCCCTCCTCCTCCTGCTCCTCCTCCTGCCGCTCCTCCACCTCCTCGATGGCATCCTCCTCCTCCTCCTCCTCCCCCTCCTCGTCCCGACCATCATCCACATCGCGTGCGCCCAGCTCAGGAGACAAGCTGTGCTCGTGCTGCATGCGCGCGGAGGATGTGGTGCGGCGCACAGGGGCATTGGAGGTGCGCCTGAAGCCGCGCCCAGACTCAGTGCCGCGCGCTGCACGCAGGCAAGTGGTGTGCAAGGGGTGACAGCACGTCGACGTGGTTGGCAGCCAACACAACTCCTTCAGCCGTGTGTCATGCAGCAGCTACAGCAGGGCAGAGGAAGTTGAGTGAAGGGCGGCCAGCACATGGCATGTGGTTGGGGAGCGGAGATGTGTTAGCCACCAGGAAGCAGCACGCACCCTGCGGCCCCCGGCTCTGCGCTTGGCCCGTCTTCAGCAGGTTGCGCCACTTGTCCTTCAGGTCCACCTGCAGCATGGCGCGTGCCACAGGAAGGGCACGAGGAAATTAGTGCAACAGGAGCGGTAGGTATCTGACTGGCTGAAGGATGCATCACCATCTGAGCTCATCCCAGCACTAACCGGTCAGGCTGGGCATGCTGATTGGCCCCCATGCCAAGCAGCTGCTGAAGCAACGTGCTGCACGCGTATGGCACAGGCGCAAAGCCGCACAAGACCAGCCAGGCAGCCTCCATCTTCTGACAGAACTGCTTCCCAAGCACCCAGCCCTGAATCCATGCTCTGGCCCCGCCCTCACCTGTGTGCGGCGCTGCAGCAGCGGCTCGTCCATCTCGGCGTCGCGCCGCAGGATCTCCGCAAACGCGTGCTCGCCGCACTCGTCCTGCAGGTCCCGGAACCGCATCACCTCATCGTCCGTCCACCTCATGCGCACCTGCCGCACGCAAAGGGGTGGCACGAGAGAGGCTGGGCAGGATGCGGCGGGACTTGAGCCTTTGGGCAATGGGGAGGAGGGGGATGGGCAGTGGAAACAACGCTGGCCAGAAGCAGCAAAGACATGGTCTGAATAATGACAAGTTAGCTTGATTCTAGTGATCACATGGCCTGCAGCTTGAGCACCCAAGCAGGCATACTATCTGATAAAAAGGCCAGCAGAGCGGTTGCGGCCACAAAGCAGCGGCAGAGTGGTGCACAGCTGTGCACATCGAGTCTGTGACACACCCACCCTCCGCCTGCCCTCAAACTCCCAGCTTGGTGGCGGGCGCTGCGAAGGCATCACGGCCAAACCACAGCATGACAAGTCAGCAGTCACCAAAAGCAGACCAAACAAATGCAGCTGCTGCACGTTTCCACCCGGCAGGTTCACACTGCACAGCACATTTCAGCTCTGCCCTGCAACCAGTGTGTGATGTTCCCATCTTTCCAAGCGCACATGCAGCACCGTTGTGCGCTCCGTGTGAACCAGATCCCTAGTGTGTGCACGTGTGGTGCTCACCGGCACAGGACGCGCGATCCTTGGTATAGGCAGCACATCATCGTCAGAATCCCAGTGCTTCGTCTGGCCCTGCTTGGCAGCTGGGGGTTCCCCTGGCACCCCCCTGGCACCCAAGCCTGTGAGCTGTGCGCGGCCAGAGCCTCCAGCAGCTGCGGGGCGCGGCGGGGGCAGCAGCGGGGCGCGTCGTGCAGGCGACGGCTGAGGTCGGGCGGGTGCCGGCCCCGCACGCGCCGAGTCCTTCAGCACGCCCGCCATCACCTCCTTGGCCTTGGCCATGGCCCCCAGCTTGCGGCTCTCCTGCGCCAGCTTCTTGCTGGCACTGCCCGGCAGGGCGTCGCCCGCCTGCGCCCCTGAGCGCTTGCGCTGCGGGCTGGGGGCCGCAGCCGCGGGCTGTGGCGCGCCTCCGACGCGGTGCAGCCTCTTGAGCGTGCGTGCAGCAGCGGCCGCCTCCACCTCATCGTCGTCCACAGTGATCTCGTAATCCGGGTCCTCGCTGTGAATGCTGGGCAGCTCCTCCTCCTCCTCCCCATCCCGTCTGGTGGTCTCCTCCTCCTCCTCCTCCTCTATCTCAATCACCTCTTGCTGCTCCTCCTCCTGCTCCTCCTCCAGCCCACCAGCACCCACCTCTGCCCCCGCCTCATCTTCCTCATCCTGAACCACGCGCCGGCGCTTCCTATGTGCCGCTGCCGGGGCACCTGCGTCTGCCTTGTCTGCCGCCTTGCGTGACGTGCCTTGGCTGCTGGGCCGCGCAGGTGCTGTCGCTGCTGCGCCTGCCGCTGGGCCTGCTGGGGCAGCCTTGCCGCGCTGGGCTGCTTTGGGAGACGGTGCGGGCCTCGCGCCCTGAGCAACTGCGGCAGGTGCTGCCGCCGTGAGCGGCATCGTGTGCAGCTCGCCATACTCCTCACTACCGCTGCTGGGGTGCAGCGTCAGCAGGTAGGGTCCTGGCAGCGATGCCCACACCGAGTCCAGGTAGCGCTGCAGCGGCTTGATCTGTGTGCGCACATTTCACCCCAGTCCGCCCGTGTGATGCGAAGGACATCAGTGCGCAATTGAATCCAACCACTGAAGCGGCCAGCAGCCGCAGCACACAGACACCAGCGCTCACCAACTGCTGCACAGCACAGGAGGTGTATGCAACGGCCAGGTCAGCGTCTCAGGTCTGCCCTGCACACGCACCACGTACGTCTCCGCGTGCCCCTCGTTGCTGTCGTCCCCCCGTAGGACATGCGTCCCCAGCAGATCCACAAGCCCCTCCTCCACCACACTATCCTCGCCCTCCTGCAACTTTTTCTGGATCTCAAGCTTCCTGCACACGCACGGGACATGCGCGCGGTACACGTGTCATGACAATGCTGCCATGCCAGCTGCAGGTAACAGGTGCTTGCAGGCCATGCCAGGCCTTGCACGTGCAGGGGACCTGCCTTGCCGCGCATCCAGCATGGCCATGCACAGCAGCGCAGCTCTACTTGATGGAGCGTGCATGCCATGTTCGGCTGCTGCGGCATCATGTCGTTGTGCTGGCCCACACAGCAACCAGGCCCCGCCGCGCACATGCAAACCACAGCTGCCACACGCACTTGGCTGTGATCGCCATGTCGGTCATGAAGCCCCGCAGCCCCATCTCCAGCATTGTCTTGTCAAGTGTGGTCTTGGCGTTCTCATACGCTGCCATCAGCACACCGCGCTCTGGCAGCACCGGCGCTCTGTGCCATGCCACAGGGTTGGACTGTAACAGTGTGAACAAGAGCGGCAGCAAGCTGGCCGCGTACACCTGTGCAGCAACAGTGATGGTAGGCAGCACCTGGGGCCTACTGGGAAGCAGTGCATTGACAGAGTGCAGCTGGGAGGCATGGGCTTGGGACGCACAGCAGTTGAGGCACACCAAAACGCCAAAAGAGTGAAAGGCCCACAGCAGGTGCCTGGCAGCAGACATGACCCCAGCTGCAGCACAACATCATGCCATGTGGTGTGTGTACACGGAGGCACCTGTGCACCATGTGCCCACTCTGTCCTGCTCATTGATCATGACCTTGACCCTTGCACAGTTGCACACATCACTGCAGGATGCATGCCGCAGCTTCAGCACTTGCAGCCCCGCACGTGCCAGCACCCACGTCTTTCAGCATGCCATCCCCATCCAGCACGTTGTCGCCGCGCGCCGACTGCTCAGACGTGCGCACAGGCCACAGGGTGGCAAGTGGCACCCCTGCAACATCGTCGGCCCCTGCCTTGCTGGCGTCTGCTGCCATGTTCTTGAGGGACAGCAATGCATCGAGCACGATGTGCATCTGGTCCTTCCGCGCCATGCAGTACCGGATGGCCCTGCATGCAGCGCAATGCGCATGTGGGACATGCTATGCACATGCAGTTCGTTAGGGTTTCTCAAGGAGCCATGCACATCGCACACATGAAGGCACTCCCTGCAGCTCAGGTCCCAAGGATTGCTAGCAAATCTGTGCGGAGTTACAGCACGTGAGGGTAAGCGCAACGAATCCCCATGCGAGCGCAGTACACGAACATGGGGCGCCCCACCCACCACAGGTAGTGCTTGATAACCATGGTTTTGGGAAGCGACATGCCAGCATCCGTCGCCCTGCGGACCCATGACCCCTCCAGTCGCTGCAAAACAGCTGGCGTGGTGGTGTCCAAATGGTACAGGGCATCGATGAGGATAGCCTCGTGCTTCAACGCCAGACCATTTTTCCTTTTCTTTTTTGCTTCTGATGCCATTGGTGATGCGTGGGATGCAAGTTTACGACCAGTCAACAATGCCCTGTGCTGTGGTCGTGCTGTGCTTTGGCGCAGCCAAATCAAATCCTAGCTCTGATATCTATGATCTTAACAAGTCCCTGACGGTGGTCAGGAGCCCCATCGCTGCATTGTGCAATCTCAGTCCTGTTTCGGTTCTTTGAGCTGTGCAAACATCTCAAAGCCCACAACAAACAAATACAGCCCGATCCTGAAGCGGGGAGCATGAGTCAGACTCCCCACTGCCCTGTGATTTGCCCACTTTTCTGCCACGCGACTCATGTCCGCGATTTCTAGGTAATCGTGAATTTCATGAACATAAGTCGTATCTGTGGAGAACTCCACTGTTCTACCATATCTTGACTTCCTTGAGCATTCCTGCCACAGTGTTTGCCCATGCCGTGCCCTATGCGGGTGGCCCTTGTGACAGTTTCCCTAGTTGTGGCGGGAATTGTGGCGTTTTGCTGCAGTGAAACACCGAGTGCCTCGGAAAGGCTGGAGAAGCATAAACAGGCTGCTGGACACCAGGCGCTTTCAAAGCAAGGGGTGAGGACCGGCGTGCTTTTGTGCAGTGCGTTGTGGCAGTAGGAGGGGTACCACGGTCGGTTGGTGCATCGTGGCTTGCGGTTGATATGAAGCAGCTTCGGGCGCAAGCTGGCGTCCGGTATCTGCGCATACTGTGTGCACCTTGACGGACAGTGCATGCTCCTGTCATGTCTTATGTGTGCCGCAGCTCATGCAACAAGCCAGGGCTGTCTTAGCTTTCCTCCTGGACTGCGCCACTGGGCGCTACCTATATCTACGCTACCAAGCGATGCGCAATGTGAAGAGCGCGCCCGCTGCGCGGTGATGACTGCAGCTGCACACACGCTCCGCGTGAACTTTGCGTGTGCCGGACGTGCGCTACGCACCAGCAAGGCCATGCCGCACTGCGTAAGCAGCAGCATTCTTAACATGTACAGTGTATGCAGGTCAGCAGATGTGGCACATGCTGGCGAATGTGTCCAGGACCTGTGGACAGAGGCTTATCAAAGTTGAATGTGTGGATGGTAATCAACTGCATGCTAAGAACTAAGCAGGGGGCATTTGAAGAGGTTCTGGGTGCACAATAAGCCGGCCAGACATGGCGGCATGGACATGGATGTGAAACTTCTGTGGACGTGTGGTGGTCTTGCATGCAGCGTTGCATGCAGCATGCTGCACATACTGGTGTGGGCAGGTGGCAAGGACACTGTCAGTCCTGGTGTGCTGCGATGGTCGCTGACAGCTTGTGATGTGACACTGCTTTGGTCAGACTCTAAGTTGTTTTGTATCGAGGCTTTGGTCTCATGAGGTTATTCTTCTTCAATCCACAAGTGCTGCTGAACCCAGCCCTGAGCCTTCAGCTTGCCTGGCGCAGGCATTACTAGTATGGTTGCTCAGGGATGCACACTGCATGATTTGGCTAGCATCATAGACTTCATTGCGTTGCGCGGGCAGGCGTGGCACCTGCGCTGTGTAGTGAGCTGCGCTCTGCTCTGTGCTTGGGCATGGAACTCACACCTGCAGAGACCTGGCCATGTCTGTTGTACACAGCTCCGGTACTGCTGCTGAGTGTGGCAGCATGGCCTACCGCTGTACGTTGCTGTAACTTGAGCCGTTAAGATGGTTCCTCCGCCTGTTCTGGATGTTAGGGCGTGTGAGCCCCTTCTGCGAGTTGCCGCTTGTCCGTGGTGTCGAATGAGTGACATGCGTGGCACTCGATGGGCTCCTGAGGCAGATCTGGAGTAGAGCCGCCACGGACAGCTTCAGATTCGCTCTTGTGAGCAAAGTACGCCAATTGAGGGACAGGCACATCTGCTGCTCAAATGCTATGTTACAAGGGTTTGCATGCTGATATCTTGCCATTCAGACAAACAGCAAGAAAAAATCCAGCAGACAGCCAGCAGAAATGTGTGGCGTGTGTCCAGCACCCACCCATCCACCCTCGCAAAAAGCAACTGTGCGCTGCTTGGCAAATCTGTAAAATATCGAAAGTACAGACACCCAATGTTATACCCCTCAACAGCAGTCAAGAACATGTGTCAGGAACCCACTCGCCTGAGCAATCGCGCACCCTTGAGCCACTGCTTGCGGCAAAAGCATACAGAATGCATTATTGGTGATCACGATCGCATCAAAGGACGACAACAAGAGCTGTATGGGTACATGTGAGGCACATGCAGCACACATGATCTTCATGCGCCTCGCTCACACCTTGACCCACATACTTACTAATTCACCACATCCTGCATGCCAGGGATAGATGCATTCATAGCTACCGCACCTAGCTAGCTCAGCTGAACAACAACCCCATAGTCATCACCATCTTCGTTACTCCAATCCGGCAAAATGCACGTGCGCACCAGCGCACATCAAATATCGTACGCCAACCGCTGTGTGCAGCCTGTGCCCCTGTGCTTCTGTGCCTCTGGTTCTGCAGCCAGCTGTCCTGCTGCCCAAGGTGGTTCCTGCCCACTTACAGCACCGTAGCAGCATGGGGACAGGCATGGCTAGAGGGCCTGCGCTGACACTTCAAAAACACCTGTGTCCCGGCCTTTGGTGGGTGTGTTGCACCAGCCAGTCGTGAGGGAGATGGAGGAGGCAGATGTACTGAGCAGCCCGGAGGGCAGCACCTCGCGCCCGCCTTCCTTGGGCGTGCAGCAGCCGCCGTCGCATGGTGAGCTCTCGTAGCGCAGCATGCTGCAGTCGGCAGCCGCAGCCGCAGCTATGCCGCCTGCAGCTGCTGCGCCGAGGCTCAGAGACGCGTCCAGCTCACCAGACGTGCGTGTGCTGCAGCTCAGACTGCTGGCCCCGCTGCAGCCCTCCACATCGCAGCCCGCGCTGCTGCTGCCAGTGACAGTGCTGGCGATGCAGGTGGCGCTGCTGAAGGCGGATGCCGGTGTGCGGGTGGCAGAGTCCACGGTCTGACCCCCAAGGGCTGCACCGCTGCTGTTGTGGTGCGCACGGTGAGAGTGGTGCCGGCGGTGGCTGTGGGGCTCATTCTCGTCCTCTGTGTCCTCACACTGCCCCACCAGCAGCGACAGGAAGCTCCTGCGAGCAGTCATGCAAGGGCACAGGTGGCCATAAAGGAGAGCACTGCTGATCGCATGCACTGGACATGTGTGGGACTGTCAGGTCGGTGCAGACAGCAACTACACAGCTACGTTCGTAACTGCAACCCAGCCAACCAGCCATGAGCACACTCTCAAGCAATCTGGTGTGTGCATCCTGACATCACAGATGTGTTCAAGCATGGCCCATCAGGTCACGCCAGCTCTGGGCGGCGTCTCACCTGTGCACCACCTCCGCATGCAGCTTGTATGCGAGGGACTTGCACTGGGCGGCTCCGCCCTCACCCACAGCACCAGATGCAGAAGCACTGCGCGGGGCGCAGCCCTTCTCCTGTGCCAAGCGCCGCAGCTCACGCACCTGTAAGGCACGTATGTGTGCAGGAAGCCAACAGGGTGGGCAGGGCCGGACATACACCCTTGATGAACCGCCAAGGGTGTACAGGTGTTGATCATAAAGCACATGATGTGTGTGCATCGGAGGACGTGCAAGCCACATGCAGTCCACACCAACCAGCACTGTTCACTGCTTCATCACAGCAAACCATGCCCCTGTTGCGGTGCATGCACCATGACCGTCCCTGTACACGAACCTCATCTGAGGTGAAGTTGACCAGGCCGCGTGCGAACTCAACGCCTTCCTCATCGCACAGGCTCACAGCGTCCTGTGCATTGAAGCGGCCCTCCACCTGCAGCACATGTCCAGCAGGTCCAGTGTTTGCGACAACTATGGATCCGCGCACATGTGCGGATACACGCGATGTGTGCCGCACAGCATGAAAACAGCAGCAGAGCATAAAACTGCAGGCAGGTGGCAGCCAGAACCGCACGCCCTTGCAGCCATGGGCCCAGCGCACCTTGTTGATGCCGACAGCGAACAGCGACGCGCGCTTGCGGCGGGACTTGACGGCGCGCATGGCTCCTGCGTCCAGCCACAGCTGGCCACGCACTGGCACGGACAGGATCCAGCGGTAGCGGCCACGCAGGGCGTGCTCCACAGGGTAGAACTTGGTGCCCACACGCTCCCCGGCCAGCACGCGCACCACCACCTCAGGGGAGGAGGAGGAGCAGATGACCATGGTGCAGCCGGCGGCTGTGGCGATGCGGCCCGCGGTCAGCTTGGTCGCCATGCCACCTGTGCCCCACTGCGTGCCTTGTGTCGAGGTGTCAGCGCGCAGCTGGCTCATGTCGTGCACCTCGTAGATGGGCTGTGCGTTGGGGTCCTCCTTGGGGTTGGCGGTGTACAGGCAGTCCACGTCGGTCATCAGGAACAGCCAGTCGGCCTGCACCAGCGTGGCGACCTGCGGGGATCACGAGCAGCCAAGTGGTATCAGTGCACAAGGCACACATCACCACGTGCTAACCCAGAGTCGTGAGTGTGTCAGGCTTGAGGCCATGCTGTTCTCACGCCCATACGATGTGAGGCTCCTCAGGCCCTGTGCCAGCACACCTACTCACACACCTGCGCTGACAGCGTGTCGTTGTCACCAAAACGTGGCTCTTGGCAGGCCACCGTGTCGTTCTCATTCACCACTGGCACCACATCATAGGCCAGCAGCTCAGTGAACGTGTTGCGCGCGTTCAGGTACTGCGCCCGGTTGGCCAGGTTGTCCAGTGTCAGCAGCACTTGCGCGCAGCGCTGCAGTGAGGGCGGTTGCATGCACCAACACAGGGCGATAATTATGTGCAGCAAAATATTCTGCAGTCCAAAGGGGCTGCATGCATGCATGGTCCGCATCGTGGGTCCACTAACACAAGCACTGTGCAGTGAAATGTAGGAGGAGTATGGCCAGTTTCCATCTGGTGAAGGCATCGTGCACAGCTCTGCAGCTAGGGTTTGTGCAGCAAGCTCACCAGGCCCAGCGCCGCCATGAAGTCTTCATAGTAGCGCATGAGGTGACCCTGGCCCACAGCTGCGCAGGCTTGCTTCTTGGCGTAGTCGGCCGGCTTGCTGGCCAGGCCCAGACGCTGACAGCCCACGCCCACAGCACCACTGGACACAATGATGACATGGTGGCCTGCAGAGGATGGGGCACTGGGGAGTTTGTGAGACAAGCACGGCACATGTTTATATGTCAGACTCTGAGCGCTGAACTGGGGCCGACCCCACCCCTATTGCCTGCCTGCAGGGCAATGGGCTGGTGAGCTGTGTGGTCCAGATGCCAGGTAGTGGTATACTATCCGAGGCGGGCAGCTGCTTGCAGCAGCTGCAATGCAGCAGCCCCCACCCCCCACCGCCTACAGAACCCCAGGTCACCTTGGGCCTTCAGGGTCAGAACCGTCTCGCACAGCCGCGCTAGGATGCCCAAGTTCAGCGTGTCGTGATCCGAGTGTAGGATGCTGGATGTGCCCACCTTGAGGACCTGCGAAGATCCGTGCGCGTGAACCCAACGTCGATTTTCACCAGCCTGCTTCGAAACCCAATAATCAGCACATGCAAAACACAGCGCAGCACTTACGATGATGTCCTTGTCAGTTCCAAGCGCGGCCTTGATGGCATTGCGCTGTGGCATGGGGGACTGAGCGGGTGCAACGGCGCCGCTGTCAAGTTGCTGTGCCATTTTGAGATCAAACAAGAACTTATCAAGGTGGTGAAAATCAGTTCGCACAAGCGTCCCCCTTTAAAGGAGATTTTGCCGGTCAAGCTGCCACAAGGTTGCGAGAATGCCTGCAAGTTTCAGAATTTGTTGTTGTTATGCGCTGCAAATGCTTCACAATGCAGGGTGGCTGGCGATTTTATGACGCACTTTCACAAGGTGTGATAAAAAAGTCGACCAGTCGACGTCCAGGAGCCTCCTCGGAACCTCACCACGCCTTAGGCTGGGCTGAGCATGCTTGGGCTTGCACATTACGCAAGATTGGCGGCTCGGGGCCGCTGGTGCTAACAATGCAGGACCCCAAGGGACCAAGCTGCCGTCTGCCGGGAAGCCGGCCACAGCCTAGCTGCATACAGCATGTGCATCCCAGCTAGCTGTAGACATGCAGAATAGGCCTTATGTTGAAAGACTGCAAGGCCTAAGTGGACAAGAGCTGCTGGCCATTGATGCCTGCAGCTGAGCGGCATGTGCCTGACCTGCGCGCACGGACTGGCCGCCGTTGGCTTCTTCCCAGCTCCCTTAATGGAACATCAGCACCCTGTGCATCCAGTCGTATGAAGCTGTTGAAGCTGCATCATGATGCTTCTTAATCCACCCCTCAGCTCTGGATCACACGGAGTGCTTGTGATGATCCTCAGCGGGGTAATCAAGGCGTGCTAGCGCGCGTGCCTCACAGAGTCCATAGTAGGCCAGTGACGGAGCCCGTGTCCCCGGCGCGGTCGCGACACCACCTTCGGATCAAACCCTCTCTTTCCTCTTGGCCAATGCCGCATCAAGCTGTGCGCTTCACTTGATAGGAACTAACAAACACGCTTGACCTGAAACCCTAGACAGCATCTTGGACACGCTCAAGCCCGGAATGGACCCATTTGAACGCAAGAGCGCAAGATGGTCGGTTGCTGGCAGCAGCGCGCAGGGGGACGACGATGAGGGGCCAGGTGCTGTGCAGAAGATGTGCAAACAACACGCCATGCATTCGCGGCCCCCATGACCAACTGCTTCGTTTCCTGCACCAGTGCCTGGCCTGCACACACCGTGCACCACGGAGCGCATGTGCTGCACGCATCACACCCTGCTACATGCGCTCCATGCTTGCAGGCGGCCTGTCGCGTTGCTCCCTCAACACTGATGTTGCGCTGCGCCTGTTCAGCGGCGCGCTCCAGCCTGATCAGCTGCCTGCTGAGCTGGGGCTGAATCAGGAGGACACATCAGTTGGCAATGCGGTGCGTGTTGCAATGTGCTGCTCGAGTTCTCCTGAGCTTGGGATCTCGAAGGTCCACCCTGCTTCATGCCATGAGCGAGTCTGAGGCTTGCATTGAGCCAGCTCGCTTGTTCTGCCTTGCCATTGCGTGGCTGAACAGGCATGGTGGTGTGGCAGAGCAGCCAGCAGCATGCTGTGCATGCATGCGGACACATGGAAGTACGCGTGTGTTGGCAGGCCTCGAACAGATACTGCAGCTCAGCACATCCTGTCTCAGAACTGTTTGCAGCGTGCGAAAGGATGTAGAGCTTATAGGGCACTCCAACAATATCCAGTTGCGGTTGCTGCTTGGTCGGCGTTGGCCCTGCTGCCTTCATCTCTGGAGCACATCTCCACATGTGCCCACCATGCATGCGCTCATGGCAGGCCACCGAGCTGCGGCCATTGGCACAAGACCTGACAGCCACAGTGGTACCTGAGGATGAGCCTAGCGTGCACATCCTGTGAGTGACCCTGCAGTGCCTGCGGGTGCTGGAGCAGGTCTTGGGTGCAATTCATTGCACAAATGCATGGACAGCAGCGCTGTAGGAGGCTGTGCATGCCTGGTGACCTGCCGTACTTGTCACGACCTCTGCTTCCTGATCTCAGTCACGATGGACTCAACCCATCAGAACCATTGGTAGACTCAACCCAGTACCTTGGCCTGACCAGCCAAGCCCCACCCACGCTGCACCTGCAGGCAGGAGCCGCAGCTGGCGCGTGCGTCGCGAGCCAGTGCCACGCCAAGCTCCATCACTGCTGCACCCACCGTGTTTTCCCTCGACACCTCCACCTCGCTGCTCAAGTCGCCCTCCGCGCGGCTGACCCCCAGGGTGGCGGACGCATGGAGCAGCGCGAGTGCATGTGGGTGGGGGGGCTGCTGGGGCGGCAGGGTGAGGGCGGGTGTTCTGTGCTGCACCTGCTCATGGCTGCCACCTGTCAGAGGGCACAGCCAAGCTTGTAAGGCATGGGTCACTGTGGCATGTGGATGAAGGGACATGGCGCAGCGCCAGCACTAGGTTCATCTTTTTCGACAGGTGACGCAGCACGGTGGCATGATCTGTGGTTTCCTTGGGTTGTTGTGGCTGATGGGCCGGCAGCCAAGGTTCGGGGCCTTTGCGCTTGCTGAAGATCATAGGAGCCAGCGCACATTCCATGTGACATGATCCCTGACGCTACCTGTGGCTGGCCATCTGGTGTTTTGGTCCACACAGACCTGAAGAGCTCGTGGCAGTACGCCAAGACACGGCGAGCGGCTGCCGCTGCGGTGCTGGTGGACTTTGAGGCGGAGCACATCCGCAGCGGGGGGCCAGCAGGCATCCAGGTGAGGCATGCGGCATGGCATGCGTGCACGTGGCCAGAGCTGGCGTTTGCATGGGTGAGCAGTGGCTGGGCGCATGAGATGCAAGGGCAGAGGGAGGCTGGATTCGTTTGCGGTACAACGGCGCGGGCACGCCATCACTCCTGTGGCAGGATTGAAGGTGACGTGCATTTTTACCGTGTATGGGTTGGGTGAGTGTGTGAGGATGTGTGCTGTTTCTCACGCAACATGCTGGCTGGACCTGTGGCTGCAGGAGCATGCGCTGGAGCTCATCACTCGCCATGGCCTGGATGACACACTGTACATCTACGACCTCGGGAACGTCACACGCATGTACCGCGGCTGGAAGGTGCGGTGCTGCAGTACTTTGTAAAGTTCGATATGTGCTAACATGCGGCGGCATGCTTAGCAGCTGCTGTTGATAGGCCCTTGCTGACGGTTGCACTGCATGGGACCGCCATGGACGTGAGAACCCCCAGCGAGCAAGACCGCGGCAATGGTCTAACACGCACTCGCACACGCGCGCGCACATAGACACACACAAACAAACACGTGCCCGCAGGCCGCCCTGCCGCGAGTGACACCGCACTACGCGGTGAAATGCAACCCGGAGCCGGCGCTGATTCGACTGCTGCTGGCACTGGGCGCAGGCTTTGACTGCGCATCCAAGGTGTGGGGTTTGATGTACTTTGCTGTGCGAATGGCACAGGTGTCCAGGCGGTGTTCAGTGCTGCTGGTGCTGGGCGGGGGCAATGGGTGTGGCAGGGACGTTGTATGATGCGCAGAACTGTGTGTGGGCATGTAGAGCACGCACGTGCAGCAGCCCTACAGGCTGCCGCATAACAGATAACAGCAGGTCTGTTGCCGCATAGGCAGTCATCACAGGGGCAGCTGGGGAGGACCAGCCGGCAGGTGGCCTGTGGCCATGTGGGTGTCTTTGTACCCCAGTGGCAGGGCTTGGGCGTGGCAGTTAAAGGTGGTGTGTGACAAGATGGCAGGCATAAGAGCTGGAAGGGCTTGTGGTCAGTGCCAGATGTAGCTGGCTGCTGGCCACAGGTACCTTGGTCTGGTAAGGTGCCACATCAGGTGCTCTGATGCTGCTACACCGCCACGCTGACATCCGCTGACCCTCGCTTGTGTCCGCACAGGCGGAGATCGCGTGCGTGCTGTCCCTGGGGGCGCCCACCTCGCGCATCATTTTCGCACACCCCTGCAAGCGGCCCTCGGACATTGCGTACGCGGCAGAGCACGGCGTGGAGGTGGGCTGTGGGTGGCGCAGGGTTGTGCTGTGGGGGTGAAGTGTTCCAGCCACAAGACAAGATGGGTCAGATATGGTGGAGCTGGAGCAGTGCAGGGCGATTGGTTTCAGGCGCAGTTGAAGCCGCCGCAGCTGGTGGACCCAGAGGCGCATTCATGCGGCAGTCACTGCCATGGCGTGCAGTGCAGCAGGGATGTGCATGCAGCATCGCTTGCGACAGCCCAGCGAGCTGACCTTATAGTGTTGCACTCATTGCCTGATGTTGGTACACCCTGTGTACTATGCCACCCATGCCCACACAGTACACCACGTTTGACACGATCAGCGAGCTGGAGAAGATTGCCAACCTCAACCCCAAGTGAGCTGCGTGCCAGGGTTGTGATAGTTCATACTGTTGGTCGTGGGGATGCATGCATGGGATGCATGCCTGCCCCGACCTGTGCCTGGACCTGTCTGTGTATGGTGCCTGAGGCTGAGGTTGGCCTGAGCCCATGTTCTCATCGGATGTTGCATGCTGACACACACCCACACCCCCCGATGTGTTCTGCGCAGGTTCCGCTGTGTGCTGCGCATCCGCGCGGATGACCCATCTGCACGTGTCAAGCTGGGCCTCAAGTGCGTGTGTGTGACCTGTGTGTTTGTGTTTATGTGTGCTGTATGCATGCTGCGGATGGGGCACTTCAGCATGTTGCTATGTCTTGACTGTACCTGCCTGGTGCTGATGGAGCTGCCCAGGCGTTGTGATAGACATGTTGACAGTTGGCAGGCGCTACTGCTGGCAGCGCTTTGGCTGCTGCCACGAGCCTCCTTCTCCAACCCATCTGCATGCACACACAAGCTCTCCTGGTTGGGTGCGCGTCTGGCGCCCTTCCCTGCACGCTGCAGCACCCATGCAAGCCTGCACATCGTGCCTGAACACCCATCCCCACCTGGCCTTTATGCTGCCCCTCTCATCACACTGGTCACAGATATGGTGCCGACCCTGAGGATGCACCCGCGCTGCTGTCGCGTGCCAAGGAGCTGGGGCTGCAGGTGGGTGGCCGCCTGGAGTCCAGGTTTAACTGTGAAATACAGGGCTGATGTTGTGGGTCTCGTGTGTACATGTGCGTGCATCTCAGCTGTGCGCACCCACAAGGGGCAAAGCAAAGGGGGAGGGGGGGGGGGGGGAGGCAGGGAGTCAATGGCTGCAGCGGAAGGCGTTTGGGTTGGGTCCTCCTTCACAGATGCTGTGCAGCGCCTGCGATCACCTAGCTGTTCACATTCCCGCACAGTTGCCCAGGCCTTGCACGTCTAGCCCTGGGCATCACACCTGGGCATGGACATCCAGCGCAACACCATGCGCAACGCAGGTGTGCGGCGTGTCGTTCCACGTGGGGTCGGGCGCGCGGGACCCCTCCACGTTCCGGGCCGCCATCGCCGCCGCGCGCGCCGTGTTTGACTGCGCGGAGCTCATGGGGCACCACATGGAGCTGCTGGTGCGGCGGTGGGAGGGGGGTTAGGGTTTGGGGTACAGGGTTCAGGCCCCCGGATGGGACCCTGAACATGGGGGTGTTTCAGACATGTTGTATGGTGTTGCGTTGTGGGTGGTGTCAAGTTGCGTGAGCAGATCAGTGCCAGGGACAGTCACTGTTGTCAGTTGCAATATTCAAAGCCAACCCACCACCGGCTTTGTTGACTGCTGGCCAAGCAAAGTTCCTCAGCCATGGCTCAAATGTCTGGCATCAGGTGGACTGCGCACGGACGTGTCACGCCTGTGCACTGCTTCTGTATGGCCCTGTACTTTACATGACCCTTGTACCGCCTTATGTACTGCATACAGGACATCGGCGGCGGCTTCTCGGGTCAGTTTGATGCGCGCGGCACGGTGGACCTGGGGGTGGTGGCACACGCCATCAATGACGCGCTGGAGGTGGAGTTCCCTGAGGAGATGGGTGGGTGGCTGTGTCGTTTGTATGTTGTGCGAGATCTTGTATTTGACCATCCTGCTAGCTCACAGCTGGCAGCTAGCAGCTAGCAGCTTTGCTTGTGTTATGTTGCAACTGTTGTTGCATGTTGATCCTGGCTGGTGGGAGGGCACCGCGTCCGAGGTTTGTGGGCGTTTGTTAGTTGATGGGGGTTTGAAGGGCCATTCCCAAGGGGACGCGGACAGGTGGTGTGTGATGTACAGCAGGTGGGTGGCCGTGTTGTTATGTTCTCTTAACTGCTGCAGTCCTTGTCCCTGCCCCGTGCAGGTGTGCGCATCATCGCTGAGCCCGGCCGCTTCTTCGCGGAGACATCCGCCACGCTGCTCACGTGCGTGCAGCGTGCAGGATTGTGCAGCAGGCGGGAGGCGCATGTGCGCACGACTGCTGCAGCACAGCACGCACCCTCATGCTTGGATGCGCCCCATGCATGCCGCAGTGCGCACCACTGCAGACCCCCTACAGTGACCTGTGCTCTCATGCGGTGGTGGCACAATGCCTGACCATGTCCACTGCGTGGTCACAAACCATGGTGACGACGGTGACTAATGGCCGGCCTTGTTTCCATCCTCACAAGCACTCAGAAAGCCTGCACTTGGCTGCCTTGAACCACTTCAAACTACCTATTTCGTAAGTATCGTTGCTCATTGCTGCAGCCCCATCTACGGCCAGCGGGACAGGCTGCCTGAGGGCGCGCGCCACACACCCCTGGCATCAGGGGGTGCACTGCTGCCTGATGATCCCAAGCCTGCAGATGTCAGCGAAGGCGCGGAACCCGCCCCCACCGCCAACGGCGGCAGCGCGGCTGCGAATGGTGTGTGTGTGGTGGTGCTTGGCAGTCCATTTCATGCGTGGCCTTCCCAGTGTGTACCTGTAGGCCTGTCAGGGAGGCCGTGTTTTGGCTCTGCGCTGCTGAGCAGCAGTGGAGGCATCAGGGAGTTGGTGCATGCCCATTGAGAACCCTCTCAAAGGTACCACCACCAAGTAGCTATGCTCAGGCCCTCTGCTGAGCTCCACGTCGAGGTCAACTGCTGGCTGCTGTTTCACTTGTGCTTCAATGATGGTGCACAGCAGGTTCCCCTGTGCCGCACGTCGATTACTGGATCACGGATGGCTTGTACGGCTCCTTCAACTGCATCCTGTACGACGGACAGAACCCGACGTTCAAGGTGGGTGTTGCTGCTGTGATTCGTGATGGAATGGTCGGTAGGAGTGCTCAGTGCTCAGTCAGGGCGTAGGGGTCACTGCGTGGTATTGAATGCCATGGGGGCCACGACGATTACAACAGCAGCCCTGTGGCATCCTGTTGGTCCTCTGGACACATGGGCAAATGGGCACCTACCTGCTGCTGCAGTGTTGACCATGTTTGGTTGCATCCCTCTCTCCTGCTGCAGGTGGTGCGGTCGCCTGTGCTGCCACCCACCGGCGCAGAGGAGGAGAAGGAGGTGAGGTGCTGGGGCCACCGACTGGTGCACCCTAAACCCTCAACCCTGAAACCTAAACCCTGAACCCTAAACCCTAAGCCAGCCCTCGGCACTGGCGCCTGAAGCTTTGCCGTAGCCCGTGGCCTACTTAGCTGCCACCTGCTGCTGTGCCTGGCTAGATGGCCAGGTGCATGACGCGGACACGTGGGGAACAAGTGATCCAGCTGATTCAGCACACGCGAGCAGCTGGTGTTTCAGCTGCCCCACTGCTGCGCACACTGCTGCGCACCACCAGCGGTTCGCCCATGAAAAAGGAGCAACGGGGCTTGGGATCATGGTGCCATGTGGTCATGTGGTCATCGGTTCATGTGCTCACGGCATCATGGGGTCATGGTGGCATGGCATGGTATCATGTGCTCATGTGGTCTCACACTGCCCTGCGCCTCAGGTGCTGTCCACCATTTGGGGCCCCACTTGTGACTCCGCTGACTGCGTGTACAAGGTACCGCCTGTACAGCCTCTACCTCAATTTAAAGCCTGCGTCTTGTTGCCTGCACTGTGGTACTTTGTTCTGAAGTGTTCACCATCGGCACTTCCTTGGGCTTATGTGCTGGTGCATTGACTTTGCAGCACCTGCATGCACTGCGCTATGACATCAATTCGCAGGGACGCATGAACGGCTTACACCTCCGCCTCACTGCTCTGTAGGATGTCTTGCTACCGCGGCTGCGTAATGGCGATTGGCTGCTGTGGCCCAACGCGGGCGCGTACACGGTTGCGGGGGCATGCGACTTCAACGGTGGGTTTGGCATCAAGCAGTGCGTGGCATGGTAGGCAGAGTCAGGGGCAGCAGGACTGCTGGAAGGCAGTGCAGTGCCCCATCCATAATGCACTCATCAGTACAGTCAAGCCCTCTGTTTCGCCCTTGCCGGACAGAACCGCAACTCACGATGTGCTGTTGCGGTACCGCTGTACTGCTGTATCGCTGTACCGCAGGCATCTCCATGACCGCGCCGCGCAAGGCGTACGTGTTCTCCGACCGCGCCGTGGACCTGGGGGATGGGGAGGGGGGTGAGGATGGGGAGGACGACTACCCCCCCTCATCTGCTGCCAACGTGTCACGTGCCAACTCGGTGGCTACTGGGGCCTTGGCCGCTGACCTGTGAGGGGTGGAGTGAGATGGGGCAGGGAGTGGTGACCAGCAGCCTGTGTGAGTGCTGTGCACACCAATCCAGAACCGAAGGGCCGTATTGGCTCATCAGTGCATGTGGCTCGGAGTACCGTATTTGGTTGTGGTCTTGGCGTGAGAGAGCACGGTGGCGCAGGGACCTTGGACCGCACCTAGTCAGCCATGCAAGTCGAAGTCCCGAGAGTATCACATGCGCTGCTGGCAGTTGTGATTGGTTTAAGGATTGCTTTAGGTTCAACATGATGCAGGATGCCTGATGGTTTGCTGCTTCTTGTCCTAACAGTGGAGTGTATGCGTGCAGAGTATCAAGGGTGAGGTGGTATGTGGCGGTCTTCAAACCAGCCAGCTTGGCACGCCAGGTGTAAGATTATCTTCAATACCTTGTGACTTGACGATATGGTTGGGAACATGTCAGACATTTGTCGGTGCAAATCTGCCCAGCTTGTGTGATGCACACCAAAGTGAGGCAGGTGCAGAGGCCAAGTGCCTGATTTAGTTGTGTTGGACGCAGGTGAACACGTGCAGTGTTTGCAGCGCACTACGGAGGACCATCGCTTCGAGTTACTACACAACTTGTGTGGCGATCAGAATTCGTCATGGGATGTTGGGGTCAATCACATAGCGGTGGCCAGTTCATGCCGCTGGCGTCGTGTGTTCCTTTGCATGGCGGCGTTGGTAAACGGTGTGCTGCCCGGTTGGACCTCATCTTCAGCAGCCGGCACGACTTCCACTAGTTGCATAGCACCCTGGGCGACACTTGAACGGGAAGGGACAGCTCTGTGAACTGTTCCTGCTGCTGCTGCTCAACGGTGCCAGGGTTGCTCATGTATGCTGCCTGGCTCACGCCAGAACCTGATTGCGTGTTTGCTCCCCTGCTGAGCATGCAGGTGAAGGATCCCTGCAGCTGGTCATGGAAACACATCTGTGATCATGAGAGCACAACATTGGCTGCTGCGCAGTGGGTGCTGCAGCATTGGCAGGAGGCCAGAAAGTTGTGGGGGGTGGGAGGACCGTTCATTTCCATGCAGTCTGTTCAGTTGCTGCACCTTGGCAGGTCATTTATGGCATACTGAACTGGCAGATGTTGCATGCTGCTACTCAGCCTGCGGTCATTTCTCATTTGAGCTGCTGCGCATCACCGACACAGTGTCGGCTGCTGGCCCATGACCTATGAGCCAGCTGAGCACGAGTTCCACATGCAGCAAGGCACAGCCGCATATGCCACACCCAGCACAGGTGCCGCGGTTTTGCGTTTTGAACACAGATCAATGTTTCAAAACAATCAACACAATGCAGCCTCTGTCTGGGCTGCCAGCAGATGTTGTGTGTGGACAGTGTGGTGACCTGGCAGGTGGTGCGTGGGAAGTGATGATGCATCCTGGGGCTTGATTACGTCGGGCAACCAGTGTGCTGTGCCCCTTGGTGGCGGTGCCATGGACACAGGGAGGCAGGCCAGGTGCTGACTGTCAACGTGCACGCTCCACGGGGTTGTCAAGGGAGTGACACCACATCAATGCACCCTGTCATCTTTGCCGCAACATCACACTGTCCTGCGTGCCCTTCATGTCACTGTTGTGCTGAAACTCTTACTCACAGTTGTTTGAAGGGTCAACATACCTGTGGTCCCTCAGGCCAAGTAGCAAGACTCACAGTCACCCCTGAATAGCTCATGGGGCTGCCAGACCTGCCCCCTCTGGCCCTGCAGGCCGTGCTGCAGCACCTCAGTGCGCGTGACAAACAAAACTTGCTGCGCTGCAGCCGGGCCGTGCGGCGCGAGGTGTTGCTGCATGCACCACATGTGAAGTTTGTGCCAGGCGCCACGATGACACGTCCAGCATGTCCCAAGCGCATGAGCCGGCAGTTGTGTGAGGTGCTCTCCACACGCACAGCACCCCTCAGCCTGACGCTGGACATGCAGACAGGTTTTGGTGGAGATGGTACTGGGGAGGCACGTACAGCAGTGCTGGCACTGGTGGCGGCCACACCTCGCCCTCCTCATGGTGCTCAGCGGGTGCCCACATGCTGCGTGGACAAGCTGCGCCTGGTGGTGAGCGGCGCCAAATTCATGCCAACCTCCACCGTCCCCCAACCCACATCCTCTCCGCATGCATCTCCATGTTCATCTGGCTCTGCTGTGATGGTGCTAGTGCACACACCCCGACTTCCTGTGCCTCATTGCTGCTAGAGCACACGACCTGTGTACTCCCCACGCCTCACGGCTGTGCATGTGTCACCCTAGTGCACATGTGCTTACAGCTGCTGCAGGCACGCTACTTCAACTGGGGCTGCCTGCTGGGTGCAGCCTTCCCTCACACGACCAGTCTGACCGTAATATCATCTGCAGCCCTGAGCGTGGGCCTGCTATGCGGCCTGTCTGCATGCCCCCGCCTTACCAGGCTTGACCTCGGCTGGCGTGACAGAGGCCTCACGCCAGAGCTGGCTGCTTGTGCTGATGCACTGCCTAGCTGGCTGCCACATGTGCGTGAGGTGGTGGTTTGGTCGGCAGCGTCGCCATTGCTCCACGGGCTGGCTGCTCAGCTCACACGTGTCAAAGTTTCGGGGATGCTCGAGGAGGGCGCTGGTGTGTTGGCAGGCTGCCGCCAGCTGCAGCACCTCACCATCCCTGTTCTCACTCAGGCGCTGCTCGATGCACTGCTGGACCTGCCCAACCTGCAGCACCTGTGCTTGAAGCATTTCCTGCTGTTGGGGCAGCTGGAGGATCGTTCAGCCGCCACCTGGACTGTTCAGACGCTGCACCTGGAGTCAGCACATTTTGATATGCAGCAGCTGTCATGCCTGCCCCTGCACGCCCTGAAAGTGCTGAGCATAGAAGGGATGGTGACCTTCCGGCTGCAGCGCAACCCAGCAGCTTGTGCTGCAGCCATGGAAGCAGCATGCCGTGCACTGGTGCAAGTGCCGGAGCTACGGCTGGTGGGCACGGAGTTCAAAGTGTACCTGCAGCCGCCATGGCGGCCCGCTGGGGGTGATGAGGCGGCAGTGGAAGAGGGGCAGGCTCAGCGGGCAGCATGTGTGCAGGCAACACTGGCAGCCATGCAGGTGCTTGGACACCGCGCACAAGTGGAGTCAGTGCATGTTTGTGCACAATGGCTCTCATCACCAGCACTGCCTTACGAGCTAGGGCCTGAGCTGCTGCGTGGCGTGCATGCTGCATTTGGGCCGTCCCTACGCAAGCTGCGAGTTTCGCCCTCCGGATCCTGGCATCCGCGATCAGCTTTGACAGTGACACCGAAGTTTTGGAGCGCGCTGGCTGATGCACTGCCTCAACTGTGCGAGCTGGAACTACACAGAATAGAGCCACTCAGCATCCAGTCTGTTGCTGCCCTGAGCTGCACGTGTGGGCAGCTGGGGCTGCGGCCGCTGACCATCCGTTTTCCTTATGAACGCCGGCGGTGGCCTAGCCAGGCAATCGAGGACCTGCAAAATGTCAGACAGGTACTGAGCGATAGGTCCGCAACGCAGCTGTGTATGCTGGTTATTGATGATGATAGCATGCATGCTGATGATGACGATGATAACGCATGATGACAACGCATGATGATGAGCAGCGGCACTGCTGGTGGTGCAGTGACTGGGGTGCCGGCAGGCCTGTGCTGCTTGGATGTCCCAAATCGTGGGCGGCCACTTCGGTATGTTCATGTTGGAAAGTTCTGTACGGCGGACACGATAGGCACCAGATGGGTTGCGTCATCATGTGTTGATATCATGCGGGATGTGCGTGGCTCTGGGCGCAGCGGTGTCATGTTGTTGCAGGGCACTATCTGCTGCTTTCTCGTGTATATCTCTTGTTCCAGGTTGGTGTTTTGCGCCACGTGTCCATGTGGCACTCGAACACATTATGCCGCTTTTGTTTGCCAGCTGATGTTGAAATGCAGTTGTGGTAACGTTAAGCATGTCCAGATGTTGGTATCAGGCACGTGCACACAAGGCGGCTGGGTGATGGGCTGGGCTGCTGCACCATGTTCTGTTGATTGGTATCGCTGCAGATGCCTCGTCAGCTGCTGTCCTGGCCTGCTTGGTGAGGCTGTTGGGCCACATGTCCTGCATGACACAGCAGTTCTTACAGGGGAGGGGGTATAGGGAATCAAGAGGGCACGCACACACAGCAGCTGTTCCAGGTGGCATGAGCTGAGCAACGACCGTGACACCGTGTGCAGCATGTTCGCCCTTGGCAGCGATGCTCAGCTGCTCGCAGCATGTAACGCTCATTGGCGGAGGAGCTAGCCTCTTCCATGTTTCCAGGCTGCCAAGTCCACAACAGCTTGCACCAGCTTGCATTCAGTCCGCAGCAGGGTGTGTCAGCAATGGTTCAGTGGCAGCAAAGCTAGCACCCTAACCATGGGTTGTTTAATGTGTTCCACTGCATCGTGCGTGTTCCTGTCTGCTCAGTGCGGACTCACTGTATACGGCGACTAACCCCCCAACATGGGGCACCATGCAGGAAGGCCAGCATCACAACCTCACAGCTGCAATGCATGTGCTCAAACTGATCATGCCCAGGTGTCAGAGCGTGCAGGACTGGCCACTGGCTTCTTAAACTCTGCCGTAGCCCACGGCCTACTTGGCTGCCACCTGCTGCCTGTGCCTGGCTAGCTGGCGAGGTGCATGACGCGGACACGCCGGGAATCAGTGATCCAGCTGATTGAGCAAACACGAGCAGCTGCTGTTTCAGCTGCCCCAGTGCTGCGCATGCTGCTGCGCACCACCAGCGGTCCCCCCTGGAAAGGATTAAGGGGTCTTGGGATCATGGTGTCATGGTATCATGGGGTCATTGCGTCATGTGCTCACCGGCAGGTGGTGCACCATGGGGCTTGATTACGTCGGGCAGCCAGTGTGCTGTGCCCCTTGGTGGCGGTGCCATGGACACAGTGAGGCAGGCCAGGTGCTGTCTATCAACATGTTGCACGTTCCAAGGTTTGGGGCTGTCACCACTGAGACACCACATCAATGCATCACTGCCCTGCGTGCCCTTCATGTCACTGTTATTCTGAAACTCTTACCCACAGTTGCTCGGAGGGTTAGCATACCTCTGGTCCTTCTAGCCCAGTAGCAAGACACAGTCGCCCCTGAACAGCTCATGGTGCTGCTAGACCTACCCCCTCTGGCCCTACAGGCCGTGCTGCAGCACCTGGATTCATGGGACAAACAAAACTTGCTGCGCTGCAGCCGGGCGGTGCGACGCGAGGTGCTGCTGCACGCACCGCGTTTGCGGTTTGTGCCATGCACCGTGAGCCCAGCATGTCCCAAGCACATGAGCCGGCAGCTGTGTGAGGTGTTGTCCATACGCACAGCCCCACTCAGCCTGACGCTGGACATGGATGAAGGTTCGCGTGTGACTGATGGGGTTGATACATGGGAGGCGCGTACAGCAGTGCTGGCACTGGTGGCGGCAACACCTCGCCCCCCTCATGGTACTCAGGGGTTGCCCACATGCTGCGTTCGTGAGCTGCGCCTGTTGGTAAGCGGCACCAAATTCATGCCAACCTCCACCGTCCCCCAACCCACATCCTCTCCGCATGCATCTCCATGTTCATCTGGCTCTGCTGTGCCTGATGGTGCTGGTCCACACACCCCGACTTCCTGTGCCTCATTGCTGCTAGAGCACACGACCTGTGTACTTTCCACGGCTTATGGATGCGCCACGCACCCTAGTGTACATGTGATTTGACTGCAACCGCAGGCAGATACCAGGGGCGTCTTGAACTGGGGCTGCCTGCTGGGTGCAGCCTTCCCTCGCACGAACAGCCTGACTATAAGTTCTTTTGTGGCCCTGAGTGTGGGCCTGCTGTGCGGCCTGTCTGCATGCCACCGCCTTACCAAGCTTGACCTCAGGCGGCTTTACAATGGCCTCACGCCAGAGCTGGCTGCTTGTGCTGATGCACTGCCTACCTGGCTGCCACAATTGCGTGAGGTGGTGGTTTGGTGCTCAGAAGCGTTGCCATTGGTCCGCGGGCTGGCTGGTCAGCTCACACACGCTACAGTTTTGGGACCGCTCCAGGAGGGCGCTGGTGTGCTGGCGTGCTGCCACCAGCTGCAGCACCTCACCATCCCTAGTCTCAATCAGGCGCTGCTTGATGTGCTGCTGGACCTGCCCAACCTCCAGCACCTGCGCTTGGAGGGTGGCCCAGTGGGGGAGCTGGAGGATCGTTCAGCTGCCACCTGGGCCGTTCAGACGCTGCACTTCAAAGACATTGTCATTGATTTGCAGCAACTGTCACGCCTGCCCCTGCACGCCCTGAAAGTGCTGCGCTTTGAAGGGGTGCTGAGGTTCCGAGTGCAGCGCAGCCCAGCAGCTTGTGCTACAGCCATGGAGGCGGCATGCTGTGCATTGGCACGAGTGCCGGAGCTGCAGTTTCCGGACGCAGTATCGCTCGGTTTCAGGTTGTGGCTGGAGCCATGGCACATCGGGGGTGAGCAGGAGCCGGGGGCATGGGAGGCGGCAGTGGAAGAGGGGCAGGCCCAGCGCGCAGCATGTGTGCAGGCAACACTGGCTGCCATGCACGTGCTTGGACACCGCGCACAAGTGGAGTCACTGCATATTTATGCAGGATGGCTCTCATCATCAGCGGCAGGGACCCTTCATGAGCTAGGACCTGAGCTGCTGCGTGGCTTGCATGCCGCATTTGGGCCGTCCCTACGCAAGCTGCGAGTTGCCTCCTCTGGAGCCTGGGATTCACGATCAACTGCGGCAGTGACACCAGCATTTTTTAACGCGCTGGCTGAAACACTGCCTCACCTGTCCGAGCTAGAGCTAGATACTATGGAGCCGCTCAGCATCCAATCTGTTGCTGCCCTGAGCTGCACGTGTGGGCAGGTATGGCCAAGGCCGCTGACCATCCGTTTTCTTGATGCACGCAATCGGTGGCCCAGCCAGGCCATCGAGGACCTGCAACATGTCGGACAGCTACTGAGCGACAGGTCTGCCACACAGCTGTGTTTGCAGGTTAGGTAGCTGCACTGCTGTGGTGCAGCTTCTGGGGTGTTGGCAACATGGCAAGCATGTGTTGCTTTTCTGTCCCATCAAGTGCGGGCGGCCACATCCGGGTGCAAGGTTCTGTACGGCGATCACCATCAGCATCAGATGGGTTGCGTCATCATGTGTTAATGCGATGCGGGATGCGATGTGCACGGCTCTGGGCGCAGCGGTGTCATGTCGTTGCAGGGCACTATGTGCTGCTTTTCCGTGTACATCTTTTGTTCCAGGCTGGTTTTTAGTGGCACTTGATTAGCTGCATGTTATGCCGCTCTTGTTTGCCAGCTGACGTTGAAGTTGCAGTTGTGGTAACGTTAAGCATGTCCAGATGTTGGTACCTGGGACGTGCACAAAAGGCGGCTGGGTGATGGGCTGGACTGCAGCACCATGTTCTGTTGATTGGCATTGCTTCAGATGCCTCGCGGCGCCATCAGCTGCTGTCCTTGCCTGCCTGCTCGGTGAGGCTGTTGGGCCACATGTCCTGCATGACACAACAGTTCTTACGGTGGAGGTAGGGGATCGAGAGGGCACGCATAGCAGCTGTTACAGGTGGCGTGAGCTGAGCAATGGCCATGTGCAGTATGTTCGCCCTCAAGAAGTGATGCTCAGCTCGCTGCTTGCAGCATGTAACGTTCATTGGGGGAGGAGCTTCTTCCAGGTTTCCAGGCTGCCGAGCCCACAACAGCTTGCATTCAGTCCACAGCAGGGTGTGCCAGCAATGGTACAGTGGCAGCACAGCTAGCACACTTACTAACCATGAGTTATTGAATGTGTTCCACTGCACCCTGCGTGTTCCTGTCTGCTCAGTGTGGATTCACTGTCTATAGCGTCTAACCCCCTGGGGGCACCCATGGGGCGCCCACCAGCATGTACACCACCATGCATGAAGGCCAGCATCACAGCCTGACAGCTGCAGTGCATGTGCTCAAACTGCTCATGACCAGGTCTCAGAGCGTGCAGTACTGGCCACTGGCTCTTGGAACTTGCTTCAGCCCACGGCCTTCTTGGGCTGCCACCTGCTCCCTGTGCCTGGCTAGCTGACGAGGTACATGACTCGGACACGCGAGGAACAAGTGATCCAGCTGATGCAACACGTGAGAGCAGCTGTTTCAGCTGCCCCAGTGTTGCGCATCCTGTTGCACACCACCAGCGCTTGCCCCCGGAAATGGTTTAAGGGGTCACGTGGTCATGTGTTCATCATCTAGTCATGTGCTCACGGGTAGGTGGTGCACTGTGGGGCTTGATTATATCGGGCAACCAGTGTGCTAGCAGCGCTGTCCCCCTTGGTGGCGGTGCCATGGACACCGACAGGGAGGCAGGCCGGGTGCTGACTGTCAACATTGGGACCACTCCGTGGTCCCCTCTCAACCATACACAGGACGCAGCTTCCGCGCAGCTCCTTTCCCAATTCACGCCTTTTCTTGTGAGATTACGCTTTTTCCTGTGAGATCACTCGCTTCAGTGTAAACGCCGCGCACGGCGCCCCGTCGCAGCGCATTGCGTCGCAAAGCTGGCTGATCGCGCATGCGCCGCTTGTCCGGGGCATCGGCCCTGACAAACGCACTGATTTTTACGGCAGAACGTGCGGAGCCGCTGTGCTACCGCACCGCTGCTGTGTGGCGCAGCTGCTTTGCGATAGTGTTTGGACGCCAATGTGCGTCGCATGATGCGCCTTCTACCTCCTGATGTGCAGGCCTGCACATGGCGCATGCTGCATGTCCCCCCAAGCAACCATGACGTCACGGCCTGGCGGTTCAGTATGCAGTCGTTTTGCGCGACCGCGATCTGCGCATATTGCTATCTCCCGGCTGCGATGGCGTGATCTACACCTGTGTTGTGCGTTTAGCTGGAATTGCTTGTGTGGCCCCTTCAGCTGCCAGTTGCATGTGTGGCCCCTTCAGCTGCCAGTTGCATGAGCTGCCCTGCTTTTTGTGCTGGAACATGCATTGCCTGGCATCAGGTGGCTGTGGTGTAACAGGGGGCGTATTGCCCCTCAGTAGGTGCTGTAAACGCTTCACTAGGTTGCTGGCCCCTCAATCACATGCAACATGATGAATGCACATTATGCTCATGCGGCATCCTCGCCCCTGCCCCTTCATTTCATCCCCAGTGGTGTTCAGCCCAGCTAGCTGCAGGGATGAGCAGGGCACCTCACGCATGCACCCATGCAGCATGCAATCACGCCCTTCATTACATGTACGCACGATCCCACACGTGATGGGACTTGGAATGGGGATGTGTGGCATTCGTGGAGTGGTCCCCCCATCGCGCGGCAGCGCAGACTAGTGTTGCACGCTCCAAGGGTCCGTGCTGTCAAGAGAGTGACACCACATCAATACATCCTGTCATCTTTGCCGCAACATTACGCTGTCCTGCGTGCCCCTCATGTGTTTGTTATGCTGAAACTCTTGCTCACAGTTGCTCGGAGGGTCAGCATACCTCTGGTCCCCTCAGGCCCAGTAGCAAGACACCCGCAGTCACCCCTGAGCAGCTCATGGTGCTGTCACAACTGCCCCCTCTGGCCCTGCAGGCCGTGCTGCAGCACCTCAGTCTGCATGACAAATTACAGCTGTTGCGCTGCAGCCAGGCAGTGCAGCGTGAAGTGCTGCTGAATGCACCTTATTTGACATTCAAGCCAGGCGCCGCGACATATCCAGCATGTCCCAAGCGCATGAGCCGGCAGCTGTGTGAGTTGTTGTCCTCACGCACAGCACCCCTCAGCCTGACGCTGATCATGGTGGAAGGTTTTGGTGAAGCGGATGATACTGGGGAGGCACTTACAGCACTGCTGGCACTGGTGGCGGCCACACCCCGGCCCCCTCATGGTGCTCAGGGGGTTCCCACATGCTGCGTGGACAAGCTGTGCCTGGGGGTGAGCGGCACCAAACTCATGCCACCCTTCCCCAACCGCCCACCCACATCCGCTCCGTATGCACCTCCATATCCATCTGGCTCTGCTGTGATGGTGATGGTCCACACGTCCCGACTCTCTGTGCCTCATCACTTTCAGCTGCAACAGCACACGACCTTTCCACTGCCCACGGCTCATGGATGTGCATGTGTCACCCTAGTGCACATGTATGTGTTTACTGCCTCTGCAGGCACATTGCTTCGGTTGGGCCTGCCCACTGGGTGCAGCCTTCCCGCAGATGACCAGCCTGACCGTAATATCAGCTCCAGCCCTGAGTGTGGGCCTGCTATGCGGCCTGTCGGCGTGCCCTCGCCTTACCAAGCTTAAAACCATCTTGTTTGGCGGCCTCACGCCAGCGCTGGCTGCTTGTGCTGATGCACTGCCTACCTGGCTGCCACATGTGCGTGAGTTGGAGGTCTCAGAAAAGTCGTTGCCATTGGTCCGCGGGCTGGCTGCTCAGCTCACACGTGTCAAAATTTCCTGTGGTGTCTTGATGCCGCACCTGGTTGTTGATGAGGTGGCAGTTATATTGGCGGGCTGCCGTCAGCTGCAGCACCTCACCATCAGTGTTCTCAATCAGGCGCTGCTCGATGTACTGCTGGACCTGCCCAACCTCCAGCATCTGTGCTTGGATGGTCATGTGAAAGGGGAGTTGGAGGACCGTTCAGCTGCCAACTGGGCCGTTCAGATGCTGCACTTCAAAGAAACGCGCATTGATTTGCAGCAGCTGTCACGCCTGCCCCTGCACGCCCTGAAAGTGCTGCGCATAGAAGGGGAATCGGTGTTCACCTTCCGGCTGCAGCGCAACCCAGCAGCTTGCGCGACAGCCATGGAGGCGGCATGCCGTGCACTGGCACGAGTGCCGGAGCTGCAGTTTCTGGTGCCGGCTGAGTCGTTCAGTTTCGACTTGGAGCTGGAGCCATGGCACGTCGGAGATGAGCAGGAGCCAGGGGCAGTGGAGGTGGTAGTGGAAGAGGGGCAGGCTCAGCGCGCAACATGTGTGCAGGCAACAGTGGCTGCCATGCAGCCATTTGGATACCGCGCACAAGTGGAGTCACTGCATGTTCATGCAGAATGGCTCTCATCACCAGGGCCTCCTGATGAGCTAGGGCCTGAGCTGCTGCGTGGCGTGCATGCCGCATTTGGGCCGTCCCTGCGCAACCTGGATGTTTACCCCTCTGGGTCAGCTGTGGCAGTGCCACCGGGCTTCTGGAGCGCGCTGTGTGATGCACTACCTCACCTATGCGAACTGAGGCTGTGCAACATACAGCCGCTCAGCATCGAATCTGTTGCTGCCCTGAGCTGCGTGTGTGGTCAGCTGGGGCCGCGGCCGCTGACCATCCGTGTCAGACTTGCCTCGACGTCCACACAGACGCTGAGGCGCCTGCAGCGCGTGGGACAGCTGCTGAGTAACCGGTGTGCACCGCACATAAGTGTGCAGTTTAGTAGGTCTAGGTAGCTGCACTGGGTGCAGCTGCTGAAAGCTATGAGAAGCGTGTGCTGCACGGCTGCCCCAAACAGGGGGTGTTCACACCGGCGTGTTGTGGTAGCAGGCTCTGTACTAAGAACCATGGCCCCTTCGCCAGCATCAGGTTCATCGCTTCAGAACGTGTTTGTACCATGCAAATCAAGGTGCAGCGGTGCAGTAGTAGGTGCGCTGAGGGTCCTGGGGTCCTTGCTGGACTGTGTTGGTTGGTTGGTGCTTCTGCAGGTGCCTAGTTCCCGGTCATTGTCCTCGCATGCTCTTGCACATGCAGAAACAATCTGGACAGCAGTGTTCCTGAACGAATTGTATAAGGTTTTGCTCAGGTGGCGGGCTAGCATGCATCATGCAAAGAGAGGACTGCAGCAGCTCTACAGGCTCATGTAGCATGTGCTGGACAATTGCAAGTTTGATGGTCATGCGTGGCATGTGCGGCATGTGGTCCCACCTGCTGCTGTGGAATGCCCTTCCAAAGAAATAGCGCTTTCAAGCATGCAGAGTTTTGCTCGTGGCGTGTAATGCAGGGAATCAGCTCATTGCGTGCTTGGGTTGCTTGGGCGGCTGGTCCATCAACGAACAGCGCGCACGAGTTTGCACTGTTACCCACATACCCACAACAGGGTCAGCCAGCAGTGCAGCCTGGGGCAGCACAGCTACCAGTGAGCCTGTGTATGTGCTTAAACGTTTGTTCATGTGTGCTGTGGTTCCAAGCCCTGCCTGCCGGAGGACATGTTGCCAGCTGTGAAGAGCACCGTCTAAGGCAGGCATAGACCTCCGCCCCCCGCTTGCAGGTGGCTGGTGCGGCATGCCTGGGAGCGCGTTGCATCAGGTCGCTATACTTGCCCTGTTCAGTTGGCATTACACTGGTTACAGCACACGATTCATGATGTATGTTGTAAAGCAAACACCACAAATGCAGTGCACCAATTGTTGCTGTGCCATGTGAGTGGCTAATAATCTGCATGCCCCTCCCAAGCCCCATCACACCGGCAGCCATGCATGCAAAACCACGCACATGCCGCGAGCCAACCCAAGCAACACACCTGCCCTGTTGGAACCCCTCACCGCCTCATCCCTCAACGTCCCCCAACCCATCCCCTAGCGGTGATCTTTATTGTTCTTGTCATTGCTACTGTCAGTACATGTAGTCATTGCCTCCCACCGCGGTCCACGACTTGAAGGTGTGCAGGTGTGTGCACAGCGCCTTCATGGGCTCAGGCACCTGTGTTAAGGCAGGGCAGGGGCAGCGCCATGGGGGTGGGCAACGGCTGCACACTGGGCTGAGCATGCTCTGAGCTAAAGCAAACAAGGCGCCCACAGGGTATGGACCACCACAAAAAGAGACTGCTGCAGTAAGTGTTGAGTGTGACCCACGGCCTGCTGCCGGTGTAGGGCAGCCATGAACCCTGAACCACTGGCTGAAACCCTCAGCTCAAAAGGCAGACTCCCATCCCCTCATCCCGCCTTCCATCCTCTTGTGGCATTTCATGCTCAGCCCGACAGCTGCTCAGCACCATACACACAACATACGTCCCCACCACGAATGAACCAGCAGCGGAGCGGCACTGCTGCCGACCAATCACATGCACAACCAGCTGCCGACACCACCACGTGTCTGTGAACACCCCCCTCACACACCTGGCTGGCCACGATGAGGCCGTGCACCTCCAGCCCCATCAGCTCGTGCTGCTGCTTGATGGTGGCGATGATGGCCTCATCGGGCTGGGGGATCTCACCGTCAGTGACCATCAGGATGTCGGCCTGTAGGCGGAAGGGATAGGGGTGCGTGTGCGTGTGGGTGTGGATGTGGGTGTGGGTGTGGATGGGGAGGATGTGTGACAGCAGGAGAAACGTTGTGGGCATAACCGTGCATGGGTGCTGCAGAACCGTGCAAGGGCGCGTGGGTGAGGTACGGAAGCGCTTCCAGCGGATGTGGGTGGAACGAAGGAGAGTGCTGCAAGACGCATGGGGCCAGGCCCAGCAGGGATGCAGTGCTCAGCAGCCGCCTCGGCCGATGCTGACCATCCGCCTGCCGTACCCCGTGCACAAGACGCGCACAGCCCGCCCTCCGCATCCTAACCCCACAACTTGTGCACCCCCGTCCTCCCAACACCTTCCCAACACACACCTGCGCCCACTCCTGCTGCCCCAGCCGCTCCAGGCTGAGCTTCAGCGGTGCATCCACGTCAGTGCCGCCCATGAAGGAGCAGGACAGGAACTCAAGGAGGCGGTCGAGGGAGTCGAGGTCGACCTTGAGCTCCAGCTCCTGCACCTCACCTGTGGTGTGAGAGAGTGTGTGTGAAAGAGGTGCGTAGTGGTGGTGGCAGGGTGTGAAAGGGGTGGGCAGTGTGGTGCTGGGATGGCATGGGCAGCGAGTTTGCTCCTGCATGCGGTGAAGAGCGCAGAGACGTTGGGATGGGGCAGGGCGTGCTGTGGCTGTACCAGTTGGGAGCTTGGGTTGCAGGGTGTCATGCACATGCAGCTGCGTGTTGGTGGGGGACTGGGCACGTGGGCAGCAGCCGCCCTTTTTGGTGCTTATTGTGCAGTGTCTGGATCAAATGCTTCTGAACGAGGGGGACACACATGCATGAAAGTGGACAAGCAGGGGACAAGCACTTCGTGAGCACGCATGCATGGCCATGCCTGACCACAACAGCCCTCATGTGCACACAGCAGGCGTGCGCCCAGTCCCCATGTGCCACTCACTGGGCCCTGAGAACGCATACAGGTAGCAGGGGCGGCGCTGGCGGTGTGCGCCACGCAGGCACTCCAGTGCGAGCGCCTTGGCCACAGTCTCGCGTGCGCCCTGTGCGTATGTGTGGGGGGAAAGAGTGTCACATGGTCCTGAGTTGCAGGGCAGCACATCGTTATGCAACATGTGGGGTATGACGTGCAAAGGATGAGGTGTGCGGCACGAGGAAGCAGGTTCGAGGCATGCCAGGTGCACCTCGCCCACACGGGTGCAACCCTTCTCTGTCTTCTTATGCAGAGGAATATGTTGAGTCAGTTGATGCCATGACGGTGCTGCAGCCATTGAGGTTATCATGTCCAGGCTCGGTGCGGACATCCTGCCAGCGCTGCAGCCCTCAACCTAACACGAGACCAGCAACCTGTCCGCCACTCGCCACACCCACCCAGCCCCTACCCGCACCTTCATGGACCCGCTGGTGTCCAGGCACAAAATGATGGGACCCAGCTCCGCAGCTGGCCGGATCTCCATGCGGCTTGTGACGCGCGCAGGCTCGTCCTCCAGCCATCCTGTGAGAGATGGGTGCGCGCATCTGTGCCATGAGCCACTGACATGTGCACTGTGTGTCAGATTGTACATTGTACCGTGTGCATACTATGATTAAGGGACTGGCAGTACAAAAAAAGAGCAAGGCAGTGTGAGGAGGCGCAAGGGAGGCAAGAAAGTGGGCACAGCGCCATGCCTTCCCTTCCCCAGCCCCACCACCGTCCCTTTTGCCACTCTCATCACCCCCACCCTCGCACTCACCTGTGCGCTCATAGCTGAGCAGCATGCGCTCCGCACGGCGCACGCGGTGCAGCATACGTGCGGCATGGGCCCCTGGCAAGTAGTACTCCTGCGGTGCAGTGGCGCACCCAGGCTAGAGTCAGGTAGCACACCCGCATCAAGTGGAGAGCCGAGTTGTCTACGGGGGCCTGGGCAGGGATGCGCTGTGGCACAGCTGCTGCACAGCTGCTGCACGTCACCTGCTTGCGCGCTCAGCCAGCCCCGCTTCAGCCTCACCTCAGGTCGGCTAACGAGCTTCCCAACCTACCCAAAGCAACCAACCCACCAACCAACCAACCAACCAACCAGCCCACCGCCCGCACACCTGCAGGTCGAACTCGCCGCTGGACACCGACAGTGACGCCGTGGGGGACTCGGCGCGGGCCCCCTCCTCATCCCCGCTGCCCCCGCTCCCCGTGGCGGTGGCGGTGGGGTCGGTGCGGCGCGGCCAGCCGTGCGCCAGCAGCGCCATCTCACTGGGCAGCATCCGGGACAGCTCCCCGCTGCGCGTCAGCCCACGCACCTGCACACGTCCGCAAACATCTCCGTCTCCCCTCCTGTCTCCTGTCTCGAGGTATGCATCCATGCACTAGAAGCTCTAGCATAACATGTAAGCCCCCGTGCAACACCATGCCACTGTAGAACTGCCACAGCACCCCCTGTGGTGTGTGCCAGCAACGCCACAACCCGGCCAGCCCCGCACCTCCTCAGGCTGCAGTGGGGAGCGGATGACGCCTGGTGGGTAGCCGCGCGCTTCCACCTGTCAGAAAGGCGTGAAAGAGGTGCGGGCAGGGGTTAGGACAGGACGTTGCTCCAGGTGGGGTAGCATGCTAGGTCAGGGTGTGCTGTGTACATGGTCGGCGGTTTCTAAGCCACGTGCACGATCCACAAAAAAATCAGCTAGCCATAGACGCTGGCGAGCGTGAGCTCAGGTCATGAGCCATCGACACAAGCAACATGCACACCATGAACGCACGCACAAAATCCTGTAGGAAACTCTGCAGAAACCTTCAAAATGCACCATCACCATAAACCTTACCCTTGAACCCAGGCAGTAAAGTAAGGATTAACCTGAGGGATAAGGGTTCACCTAGGCCCTAAAAGTAAGCCTCATCCTAAACCCTAACCCCAAACCCTAGCCATCCTCAACACACGCACCCAACAACACACCCACACCCCCGCACCTCCTCCGGCGCGCGCCGCAGCGGGCCCTTGCCCCCGCCCCCGCCGCGCCCCAGCTGCCGCACCAGGTCGCGCAGCTCGGGGCACGTCTCCAGCACCTTGCGCAGCGCATCCAGCTCCCGCCACCCGCTGCGCCGCCACGTGCCGCGCGACAGGTCAAAGCCCTCGGACGCGCTGTCCAGCAGCGCTGCAGGTGCCGCGCGCGGGTCACCAGGGGTTGGGGTTCAGGGGAACACAGGTAGGAAAGCAAAGCGCTCGTCTGGCGAGCCCGCGCGGGTCTGCCATGTAAAGTGGGGCAGCTCCGTGCCGATGCATGCCTCCACACGCTAGCACCTACTCACTTGTGTGTAAGAAAAATATCACCGAGTCCGGCAGCTCAGTCTGCAGCTACCCTACACCGTGACCCCTTCCCCATCAGGCAACACAGCCGGGCAACAGAAGGCCTGCCAGGCAACAGCAGGCCTGATGCATTGGCCCACCCACCGCTGCACCCCATAACAGGTTCATGCACGCAGCCTGTGTGCTGAGTAGGATGAGCACAGTGTACAGTGTGTACACCATAGCAGGGCAACACACCCCTCCGCAAGTCCCACACGCAGCCATGCACCACGCGCACCGTTGAGGTCGTCAAACGCCATCTCCCCGCGCTCCAGGTTCTCCATCACCTGCGACATCTGCTGCTCAAAGTTCTTCACGATGTCCTCCGCGATCTTGTCCAGTGCCTTGGCCATGGCAGGGTCCACCCTGGGGCACAGGGGGTGCAGGGTGCACGTTTTGCCAACTCTACAAAGGTGGTGGGGCTGTACACAACCATGGCCAGGCAGGCCATAGAGTATAAGGGGGCTGGGGAGATGAGGCATACAATTTGTTTGTTTGCAGGCCGTGGAGCATCTTGAGGTGAGGCCGAGGCGGCGCTCCTCAGCTGAGCCCAGGTCAGAGCATATGGGGGTGCTGCAGACTGCCGTCGTGTATGTGGCTTGTGGGGTTGGATGAAGCTTGCGGCATGGAGCGGTACCCCACACATCAGCCAGCAGCTGCAGACCGCCCCATGCTCCACAAAAACTCACAGCCCCAGCTCACAATGTTCAGCAAGTTAGGGCTTGGGAATTTGATGCAGGGTTTGGATAGGGGAAGAGATTACTGTTGCCTCCACTCACTCATTGGTTGTGTCGTCCTCCTGCCCCCCGTCCATGTCCTTCAGCGTCACCTTCAGCTGCTTCTTGCCCTCCTCGTTCTGTGGGACCACAGGCAAGGCCCAGCGGCAGGGGGGCAGATGGGCGCACCAGAGTGTGAGCCCGTGTGTGCATGTGTGTATAAGGCTGCACATGAGAGAAACGGCACAGATGCAAGCGCAGCAGCGGCCTGCCAGCAGCTGGCGGCCCAGCCCAGCGGGGGACCCACAGGCATGCAGTGTGTACACATGACCTGGCACACAGCGCTCACTGGCAGCCACCCACCGGCTCCGCTCCCTCCTGCTCCAGCGCATCCTCCAGCGCCTGTTGCAGCTGCTCCTGGCTCATGCCCTGCACGCGGGTGTTGTGGGGAGTCGTCAGGGCCGGCACGAAAAGACCTGGCAGCCCCAGAAGGCTCCCCTGGACCTGGGAGCATGCGTCACATGCTCATCTCCTGTGCTGCATGATCATACCACTCCCAGCACGGCCACACGGCCAGCAAGCAGCGGCACCCTGTTCTGCTCTCTCAGCCCCAAACCCACGGGCCGCAACACTCACATCCTCCTGCCCCTCCCCATCGCCCCCCTCGCCGCCCGCCTGACCCTGCTGCCCGTTGTCGCCCTGCTCCTGCTGCGATTGCTGCTGCTGCGGCTGCATGCTGCGCTGTTGCTGCTGCTGCTGTTGCTGCCGCTGCTCCTCTGCCTCCGCCATTTTTTGCTCAAAGTCCTGCGCGGTGGTTGGTTGGTTGGGTTGGTTGGTAGGTTGGTGGGGGTGGGTGGAATGGCGGGTTGGTGGGCGCAGAGATTGCTTGGTGTACTGGTCGACTGGTATGGGTATGGGGTGTGACGAAATGATAATGTGCTGCTGGAGTGGAAAAAGATCATCGCCCTCTACCCTGGTGTTGCTGCAGCTGCGGGCCAGCACCCGTGCACATGCCCGCGTCACACCTGCACCAGCGTCAGCATCTGCTTGATGAGCGTGTTGAGGATGGCAGGGTAGCGGCGCGCGAACCGCGGCATCTCCAGGTTACGCAGCGCGTCCTGCGTGTCAGGGGTGGGTGCAGGCCGTTGGTGCTGTGTTGTGACTCACCATGCAGCTGGGACTTGCATGCGAGCTCCCAAAGCCATGCAGGGGGAACATAAGTGCACAACACACATCCTGCTGCAGCAACGGCCGCACGTGCTGCTGCGCTGCGCACCCTGCCCGCACCCCTCACAGCAGCTGCTGACTGGGCCTGCCACCACGTACCGCAAACTTGGATTTGAACGGCTCAGCCGGCCACTCCAGCTCATCCAGCTTTGGCAGTGTGCTGTGGTGTTGTGGGGGAGGCAGGGAAGGGCAGGGCGGAATGATTCAATGCACGAGGTTGATGTGATGTTGGCAGGGTCGGAGGCGGTAAATGCTGCTTCCTCAGTACTCAGCCTCCCTCCAATCGCATGCGTCTCCGGTGTGGCTGCCATCTACAGGCCGCCGCTGACCATACGCATGCACATGGCTTCCACACACCCTGCACCAACCAGCCGTGCTCCCACCACCTATCCCTCTCCACCGCCCAAAAACCTGGCACGTATCAGGTGCGGCTGCAGCCAACAGGCAGCAGGAGCAGCTCCTCACCACACCCCCATGACCCAGCCGCACAACCCATTTGATGCCGCACCCAGCCCACTGCCGCACACGCCACGCTCCCAACAGCCGCACGCACGGACCCACCCCTTCTGCAGCGCCAGCTTCCAGCTGCTCAGCGCGTCGGCGCGCTCGCGCAGGTCTGCCATGCCGCGCGTGCCCGGCAGCTCCATCAGTGCCGTCAGCACCTCGTCAGGCAGCCGCGCGCGGTTCACCCACCCGGGGCCCAGCAGCCTGCACGTGGTATGTGCCCGTGGGGCCATGAGCTGCGCGTTTGGTCACAGGTGGGCATGGCCGCAGCAGGCTGCTGATGGCGGGGGCCATGCGCCCCCGAGTGGCCTGCCACTGCGCCCATCGTGCTGCATGTGGGTGGCTTGCTTGTGGATGGCGCGGCTGGGGTGGTGCATGTGCGCAATCACACCTGCCTAGGTCCCGAGGCACAAGCCCCATGATGTGAAACCCCAGCACTCACTCTCGCCCGAAATACACGGGTGGGGGATCCTGAGGCACCGCAGAGGCCGCCTTGTCACCCATTTTGGCGTGCGTGCGTAGAATCGAGCCCCTGGACGCCCCATCGAGTGGCCCAGCCCTACTCCTGGCTACGCTGAAGACAGCTGGATTAAGTCGATGTGATACAACATGAACCAAACGATTTATGCAGCGGCAGTGCTGCGCTGTTGCAGATGGTTGGATGTGCATGGGTGGATCTACAACTAACGTGTACTATTTTGGTTCTTGGCGTGCATCTGCTCTTAGAATGGGCCACAGGGCTGCTCGTGAACATATCAACCCACACCATTGAACCTGTGAGGCAGGGTTTGTGAATTTCTGTTTCATCAATGCGCAGCAGTCATAAGTGGATCGTAAGGAGCTAGGAGCACTTGTCGTCTTCATCGCCCAGATCAATAGTGCCTGCAGACTCAGAGTTGAAATACTCAGCCAAAGCCATATAACATCGTCGCAATGAGCTCGTAATCACGGTGGTAAAGACGCAGGTCGTTTACTCGGTGATTTGCTTGGCGTGGGCCCTATATGGCTCAGGCAGCTAAGCCGCCTCTGGCCCTGACGGGTACAGCCCATGGGAGTGGCCCCAGTTGGAGGCGGGGCGAGGACTTGGTGGATGCGCTGCCCTACATCGACCCATTGCCAGCGGACGTAAAGAAGCAGGTGCGATGCTTTGATGAACCTTGATGAGGTCCGTGGCAAAGAAACCTGAAGCTATGGATGCATGCCCAGCACTGACAATGCCACCATGCATGGCGCATGGCATCCATGGGCTTCACTGGCTCAGCTGTTGCCTGCATGTGCCAGTGCCACTCAGTGCATGAGCTCCAGCATGTGCAGCAGGAGCGCACAATGCACATGCAAAAAGTCTGCTCTGCCTCCCACAGCGCTGATGTGTCCTGGGCAGTGCACGAACCCTGGACCCCAGCACACTGCATGCCGCACAGCTGCGCGCCGCACTTGTTACCCAGCACAACACAGCTGCACGACTTGGCACATCGCGTCACGTCTCACCACACCACACCACACCACACCACACCGCAACCCACGCAGGTGGACGCCCTGATTGCAGACGAGCTGGGGCGGTCCACGCGAAAGCCATCAGACTACCTGGCCGATTTGCCACCTATGCCACAGCCACGTTTTGAGGGCCATCCCATGCTGGCGGCCGAGTACGAACGGTGTGTGTGGGGTGTGGCTGGGCGAGGCATGGGTGGGGCGGTGGGCGTGGCATGGGCAGGAGGCCACTGGGCGCCTTATCCTGAACTCGATGCTCCGCTACACAGCACATCAGTTGCCTTACTTGTCAAGACACTTGTTTATTTGGGCAAGACGAGCGGCATACAGGCTTCTGCAGTGGCTGCAGCCAGTGCTGTGACGCCACCCCCCCGCTGCTGGCACACCGTGGAAGTCACGCCGCGCCTGCGCTGCCACGCCCCCTCGCCCCCTGCAGCGTGCGCGCGGGGCAAGCAATGCCGCCGCTGGACGTGTCGCGATACCGGCTGGAGCCGCCGGGGCCCACCAAGCGCTCGGACCTTGGTGCATGGCGGACGTCGCTGGACAACGCGAGCGCGCAGCTGGAGCACCAGGTGCGGCTGATGTGGCTGATGTGGCAGGAGGTGCGGAGGGCAGCGTGTGGTGGATCTGTGATGGGTGGGCTGGGGCTTTGCACAGCTGGCTGGCCTGTCTCATATTGTGCTTTAGTATGCTTTGATGTGGCAATGGTGACACCTGTTGTGTTGGAAGATAGTGCGCTGTGTCTGGCATGTGGAGATGTCACATGGTGCTCTTCCCTGTGACATGACCACCCGCGCCACAGGGCACACGCATCCTGAACCTGGAGCTGCTGCTCAAGTACGGCGACAAGGTGCGGGCAGCAGTGAGGTGCTGGGGTGTGGCGCAAGGGTGTGACACAGCAGGCCCTTCAGCGCGCGCTTCGAGGCTGACCTACAGGCACAGCCTCATATGGCACACCTGTGCTCGCATCCTTGCGTCTCACTGCTGCCTGTGTTCCCCTCTGGTTGCGGCCCCGTCCTGCCCGTCCTTCAGGCGTGGCGTGCGCAGACGTCGGCGTCAGAGGCCACACTGCGTGAGATGGAGGCCGCGCTGGCCGCCACGCGCCGCGCCGTGAACGAGCTGAACCAGCAGCGCAAGCTCAGCCAGGTGGGTATTAGGGGAGTGGGGACGGGATAAGAAGGGAAGGAGGTGTGGTGAAGGTCCGGGCGCAAGGCGGCTGCAACCAAGCTGCGCAACCTGGGCATGCAGTTGATGCCATGAGGTTGTAGCCAGTACGATGCGCTGTTCATCTGCTGTGGCTTGCATAGTCATTTGGTAGTCTCTGTCCTGGCTCACACTGCGCAGTTGGCCGCTGGCAGCGAGCTGCGCAAGGCGAGCGACGAGTACTACAGCCTGGTGGCCAAGAACTTCGAGATCGAGCGTGCGTGCGATGCGCTACAGGGGCAGGTGCGTGCAGTGTGCTTATCACCTGTCGCGTGTATGTGGTGCTTTGTGTTCATGTGCGCGGGGCCGCGTTATGTGTGTTTGAGGGTGGGGGTGTGCTGCATTGCTGTAGTGGGATGCCTGGCTTCACTGTATGCCATCACAGTGCAACGGCAGCTGCCAGGTCTTCTCCAAAAGCGTCCATTATACTTGTGCGCTTGCTTCTGTGCTGTTACGCAGGTTGACAAGCTCAAAGCAGCATTGAGTGAGGGACAGGGGCAAGTGGGTGGGGGCAGCGCAGCAGCAAACGCGGCAGATGCCAACGGGGATGCAGCGCCAGCTGCAGCGGATGGGACACAGCCAATGGAGCAGTGACGTCAGCTGGTACATGTACAAGTGTGGCAGGATGGACAGGCAGGGCTGTTGAGAAGGGGGGTTGTTGGCTCTAATGGTCCAGGTGAAACCGCACAGGTGCGGCAGGACAGGCCATGACGCGCCAACAGGTTGGCTGTGGTGCTCAGTCTACACGCCAGGTGCGCGGTCAGCTGCAGCCACATGAGGATCCGGCACTGCAGCAGCGTCTGCGCAGGGTCGCATGCCACAAAAGTGTAACTACTGTTCCAGCTGCCATGCGAATGGGGTAGTGTTGCATGTCATCTCAGGTCATAGCGCCTTTGCTTCGGCAGTCAAATCGTGCTCGCTTACGCGGCCAGCAAAGCAGCCAGACTCCGCCCGAAGACAGCTGCCTTGAGTGAGGCAGTCTTTAAGGAGGCTGAGGCTGCCCCTCTATTCGAGCTAGGGAGCAGCATAGCTCGTAGCCAAGCATGTTGTTCACCTGATCTTGGCGCCTTCAGTGCGTGTCCGACATGCAAAAGAAGAGGGATGTCAGCTCGAGTTTGGTGTGAACGCACAGAACAATCTTGTTGTTTATTTTTAAGCACAGGCGCATAAAAGGGCGGTAGCAAGCACAAACACCACCCAGCTAGGGCTCCTGGTTCTGGTAGTATATAAATGTTGCTATCTTAGGAATGGCTTGGGACACCACCTGCTGATTGGTAGCCGTGGGGACGTGGAGAGGCACGTCTCTTGCAACAGTACTGGCCCAATGCGTCACCACGTGGCGCTGCTCGCGCTACTTGTGCTTGGTGGGTGCAGCAGGAGCGAGCTGTGGTCTGTGCGTTGGGAGGGCCTCGAACCTCCTTGGCTTTCTATTTGTGCTCCTGAAGCAGTCGCATTACTGCGCATCGTTAGGAATGCGGGGCAGCGGAGCGGGGGCCCGGATGTTGCAGTTTGTTAGGCACATGCTGCATGGGAATGCCGCCACACGCCGTGCACACGCACCCATCTGCACCTGTCCCATGCGGCCCCTTGCACCATGCAGGCACATTGGGTCCATGGCGCGCGGCGGGTGTTCAGGTATCCTACCTCGCATTTGGCAACCCGCCCACTGTGGGTGGCTGCCGCAGCTGGGGCGATGAGCGGTCACTGGGGGTGGGGACGGGGCTGCCGGTGGGCGCCCCCGGCAGCGGGGAAGGCACACCCCTTGGGCCTGAGGCGGTGGGGCTGCCCAACGCATCCGACACCATGTACCTGCGCGACATGGTGCGTCTGCGCGTGCTTGGGGGCGCGGGGAAGCGGGGGGGAGGCTGGCGGGGGAGTGGCACTGGTGCCTGCTTCCGCGCCACACGTGGCCACCCACCCCGGGTTCGCATGTGCGCAGCGGCAGCAGTGGGGGTGAAGGGCAGCAGCAATGTGGAAGGCGTAGCTGTAGCAGGCAGCGGCAGCTGATGCGCTGTTGCGCTGTGACTTGCGTCCCCGCAGCCACCCGAAGTCCCACCCCTGAACCCTGCTCTCCTGCATCCTCCTTTCCCACCTGCCCATGCAGGCCGCCGGCACCTGCCTGAGCGTGCGGCTGGGTGCGCTGCCACCCGCGTGCTCCGCCCCCTCAGCTGTACTGCTGGTGGAGTTCTGGGTGCTGGCGTGGGGCCGGGGAGGTGTACCGCCTGCTGCACCGCCCCTGGCAGTTGGGGTGGTGGACGACGTGGCGGTGGGTGTGCGGGCGCGTGTAACATGTGCTCATCTGCTTCACTTGCACGGCTCAAGCTCTGCAGCCACATCTGAATCAGGAGTGCAGCCACATCTGCATCAAGCAGTGCATGCCGGTCAGTGCACCTGCTGTGCCGGCTGGCTGCCGCGTGGTGGTGGAGCCATGCAGCACAAGTGCAGCACGCGGCCCCTGTGTGGTGCAGAGAGCTCGCCTGCGTCTCACTGGGTGGAGCGTCCTGTGCCCTGCGGCTGGCAGTGCCATACATCGCGGTGGCAGGGCAGGGACAGGGCCAGCACAGTAGGGGTGTGTGCCACATGCGCCCGCCCATGCACACGCACGCAGGTGGGCGTGGCGGCTGGGGCGCCGCCCTCCCTGTCCCTGACGGCGCGTGACGGGCTGGTGGGCTCACCCGCGCTGGCTAAGACGTCAACAGCAACGCTCAACGGCGTGGGCACGATGTACGACAGGGAGGGCGGTGCGTGTGGCTGCGGCCGCTGGGGCTCTGCTTGGGCATGTAACTTGTGGGATGGTACCCGAGTGGCCTGCGCATGGCCCAAACCCTAAACTATGAAACCCTAAAGCCTTGAACCCTCAACTCTAAAACCCTGAAACCCTAGACCCATGCGAATGGGCGCATGCAAGACAGATGAGGAGGACCAGTGCAGGGTGTGCCTGGGTACTGGCGCTGGCCTGATTCAGTTTGGTGCACTGCTGCAGCCTGTGCTGGTGGCCATGCAAAGGCCGCCTCAGGCTGGTGTTGGAGCCATGCCTGCTTGTGTTGCGTTTTGTTAGCCACCGGCTGCCAGTTTCCTGCTCAGCCATCTGTGCATACGGCCACACAACGGACATAAATGTGTGCTGCGATGGGCACATGCAGTGGACCGGAAGCGCGGCTACCAACGCGTTGAAGTGCCAGTGGGCACGGTGGGACGGCGGGGGGGGCTGACCTCACCTTGGTGCGTGCGCGCGGGTGGTACAGGATGGCGTGGCTGTGCGGGCTGAGCTGCTGTGCGGCTGTGCTCCTGCTGCGTTGCTGCCGGTGTGCTGGTTCTGCTGCGCCCGCACCACACCATGCTGCCCCACGTCACACCCCCCAAACACCCATGCGTCACCCATGCGCCGCGCGGCATGTGGCAGGTACGTGGCCATCGCCAACCTCAACGGCGCGGGCCGCACCGTGGGCACAGCCGCACTGCGCGCGCGCTGCTACACGGACGCCACCCTGCTGCCGTGCGCGACCGCCAACCCCGCGTGGGGCCCCTGCTCCGCGGCGGTGCGGCCCGCGGCGTGCAGCATTGTGTCGGTGGTGAGTGGGCGGCTGCTGCGCTTTGTGGGGGTGCAGTGTGCAGGGCTTGTGATGTTAGGTCAGACAGGGGCTCCAAGGTACGCCGGTGATGGGCTGTGGTGCGAGGTTGTTACGGGGCTTCTGTTGGGGCTGTGATGAGGGCTGCGATGGGGGTTAGGGGGCTGTGGGTTGTGAGCTGTGGTTGGGGGGATTGAGGGAGGACTCCAGGACGGGTGGCTGCTCCCTTGATTTTTAACCATAGTTGAATTGGGGGTTCAGTTCTTATTTATACCAGTATGGTTGATCCTAGGGGCAGCTGACTTGGCAGGGATGAGGTGCATCAGGGGCAGCCTTGACACATCCCAAACTCAAACGCGAGCGTGCAGGCGTCCCGCACGCGCGTGTGCCGCTGCTCACGCGGCTGGGGCGACTACGCCTGCTCCTCCCCCATCACCAACCTGTCGTACCCGCTGGGTGCGGCCAGTGGTGCGCCCTCCCCGCCGCTTGCGGGCGGGGCCCAGGCGTCCAGCAGTACGAGTGGCAACAGTGATCAGGGGGGCGGCGTGGGGGCCAGCAGTGACAACACAGACGGCACGCTCGCGGATGACAGCAACGGCGACACGGGGGCTCCTGTGGCGCCGCTGGGCATCGGCGCGGCGCCGTTCAGCGTCACTGTGGTGGGTCCAGGGTGCTGGTGGTTGGGAACGGTGATGATGCAACGTGCTTGGGGGTGCGGGTCTGGCCGACGCTATATGCGTGGTGTTTGATGATGTTCAGCGAATGCTGTGATTCCCCGCACCTGGCGGGCACGCGGTTGGGGCCCTGGCGCCCTCAACCTGCGTTGCACGCGCGGGTGTTTGAGCACACCTGGCACTGGCACCGCCTCTGTCTCTGCCTCTGCCCGCGCAGCCCCCGCGCGGGTGGGCGTACTTTTGGGTGGAGGTGCCTGACGGGCCGTCGCCCTCGCTGCTGGTGGAGGCGTGGCAGCCGGCGGGCAGTGGCGGCACACTGGACCCCATCCTGGTGCTCAAGCCGGTGGCTGCGCGGCCCGCCAACACGGGGTGGCCGGTGGAGCCGGTGGGTGGAGGGTGCAGGGGGTTTGAGGGTTTATGCGCGGGGCTGTGCACAGCCAGTGGTCAGGGCAGCCGGTGGGTGGGGGGCGCAGGGGGCGACACGCGCGGGGCTGATGTCTTTAGGGTTTAGGGTTTCGGGCCTCTCCATTATGAGCTTGACAGGGGAGCACGATTGGTTGTGGGGAGTTGAGGCATGCATGCAGGGTTTGTGGTTTCAAAATGCTAAAAATGGTTGCAGGGTTAGGGCTGCAGGGGAGCGGCGGGGTCGTTGTCTGCCTGCGTGTGTGTGTCATGTTGCCATGCATGCAAGTGATTGCGGGGGACCCACCGGCTGCCTGCACAGTGCAGGTGTGCATGCACGTCTGCAACATGGTGCAGCAGGCGCGGCTTTGCGTACCTAGCCGCATGCAGACTCCTCAGAGTTCTAGGGTTCTAAGGGCCAGTGTGCACACCCCATGCTTGCGCACTGCAGGACGGGGGTCTGCCGGATCTGGCCGACATCAACTTCGCGTCACAGGGCTACCTCAACGTACCGCAGTCGTACGCATACATGTTACGGTGGGTGCACGCCGCATGTGTGGTGCAGCTGTACGCTGAGCTGGGCTGCGCAGGGCTGGCGGTTGGGGGTTGGGGCAGGTCGGTGGTTGTTGCTGCCATGAGGGCCGTGCCTTCTCTTTTCCTCACAGGTAATAATAAGGCTCCAGAGTCACCCTTCAGCCTGCCTTTACTGTCTATTCACATCTATTCATGCCACTCCTCATGAAGTCTTCCTGCACTTCTTCTTTGCCTCCCCACCACCACCACTGCCACTGCCTGCGCCGTCACTGCAGCTCGCGCGCCACCGGCAGCTGGACAGTGCCTGGTGCCTTCTGGGTGGCGGTGTTCAACAACGCACCCCCGCGCTGGGCCGGGGGTGGGGCGGGCGCACTTCAGGGCGCAGACAGCGACGCGCTGGCATCTCCCCCCCTCACGCTGAGGGTGCAGGTATGCGTGGGTGGGTGGTGTGCGTGCAGGGGTGGCGGGATGCTTTATTGACATGCTGGGTGCTGTTTCGTGTGTGCCTGTGGGTGGTGTCCGTGCACGGCTGTGCAGTAGCTGCTGCTGCTGTGGGTCGGTGGTGAGTCCATCAGGCCTTCGCCACCACCTGTGAAATCAGTTGTGTATGCCTGGCCCGCTTCGGAACCCGGAACCCTGCACCCGCCACTCTGCAAGCAGTCACCTGTTGGGCGGCTTACATGCTGTTGCACCATGTGCGCGGGCCTGCACACATGCAACACCACCATCGGCGTGGTGCATGAGTCTTACACCCCACCACGCCCTACCACACCACGATAAATTACATTGCACCACATCACACCACATCACATCACATGCCTCAAAACGCCCCAGCACGGGTTGAACCGTGCAAAGCCGTGTCATGATGGTGATGCATGGTGATAATAACGCATGATGATGATGCCCCTCAACACACCACATCACGGCACGCGCAGGTGGACGGCGGCCGTGCGTGGCCCACGCCGCGCCCCTCCCAACCGCTGTGCCCCGCCGACTGCTCGTCGTCGGGCACGTGCGGCTCACCCCCCGCGTCCAGCCAGGCGTCCTTCTCATGCTCTTGCGCGGCGGGCCGAGGTGGGGGGGGGGGGGTGTATGAAGGGTGACCCGCTGCCAGGGGGGGCAGATTCAGGGTTCAAGGGGTTGAAGATGGGAGTGATTGAATAGTTGAAACCCTGAACACGATGTCCCCGTGTGAGCGGTGACAGGGGTTGTGTGACTTGGTGAGTCTGTGATGCAAGTGTGTGCAGGGCAGAAGGGAGGTGAGGGGAGTAGGGGCTGAGCCTTGGTGACAGGGCACAGCGGTGGCCTTGCGGTGCTTGGGGTTGATTGACCCTGAACCCACAGCTACCTCAGACCCCAAACAACCTTGGATGTTGGTGCTGCATGAGCGTGCAAGGCATGATGCGCAACCACCCAGATTGCGCATCTCATCACACCTCGTTCACATGCACACATGAAGACACTGTACACAATGTGCACATGCACAGTGTCATCGCACACCCTTCCCTGGCCCCCAGCCCCGGCCCCAATAAACACCTAACTTTCAAACCTAAACCCGCGGCCCCTTCCCCAACCCCCCTGCAGGTGGCCCGCTGTGTGAGGGGCGTGAGGTGGAGGTGCAGCTAGCTGCGGGCGGCCCCGCCACCGCCACGCCCGACAGTCCCGCGTCCTACAGCAGCGGCCGCCGCACACTGGACGCGGGCCAGTGGGACTTCTACCTCCTCACACTGGACACGAGTAGCAGCACTGGGCCCAACGGACGGCCTGTGGGGCGGTGCGTGTTTGCGTGTGTGTTGCCTGCCGCTGTGCTGTGTGCAGCATGTCCCTGCCGTGTGCAGCTGCGCCTGGTGCTGTTTGCCTCGCTGTGCCTGCTGTGTGCTGCGCGTGCCGCCTGGTGCGCTGTGCGTGGCAGGGTGGAGGGGGGCTGCCAGCCAGCGAGCAGCAGCTGTGCGCCTCCAGCCTGCATCTCTCTCTTCATGTGCAGCAGCCCCCTGCGAGCGCCCTGCCCAATTGCATACCCCCCAGTCTCCCACTGGCCCCGTGTCCACCTGCACTCTGCACCTCCAGCACTGAACCCTGACCCCGCCCGCACCCTGGTGCACGCGCGCAGGTCGCTGGGCGTGTCGCTGCAGGTGGAGGGGACGCAGACAGTGCCGCTGCTGTCCGCCTCCACGCCCGCGCCGCAGCAGTCGTCGGCGATTGGGGGCGCGGGCAACGGCCCCGTGTTCATGGTGGTGTCGCCCTACTACCCGGGTGCCAGCGTGGGCGACGCGTTCTTTGACGCCGATGACACGCTCGCGTTCGGCTCCAGCGTCACGCTGAGGGTGGGTCGTGGGTGCGGGCTGCACAGCATGTGCATGGTTTGCGGATTCAAAATTCAGGGCTTTGGGCTTGCAAAGGTCCAGTGTGAAACCTTGCAGCATGGGGGTTTAGGTTTCCAGTCCACATGTTCAAGGCAATGAAGGTTGGGGGGGTTGTGCGGGGGGGGAGGGTGGCGATGGCACCAGGCGCACATGCCAACCATTTTCTGACATTGTGCTGTTCATACCTGTACTGCTGTCCACCCGCAGCTGGGGCAGTACGACCTGGGGCTGTCCTCGTCGTTCATCATCGCCGTGTATGTGGCTGACCTGGCGCCGGTGCCCAAGCAGGTGCGCGGTGCAGCGCCCCCCCTCACAGCTGCACCACTGCCTTCCAGGGATGAGGGAGTTGGGGCACAGGGTTGCGGGTTTGCACAATTGAAGTCTTTTACACGCGCTGGGCTGAAAGGACTAAAAGTTAAACGGGCTGAAAGGACTAAAAGGACTACTAACAGGCCGAAGCTCGAAACGCGAACCTGGGCCCGTCCCAGCACCCCTTCCTTCCTCACACATGCACACATGCACAGGCGTACACGCTGACGATGTGGACCGGCTCCACACCGCCCACCAGCCCTCTCAGTGGCACCGACAGCACCAGCGCCATTGGATCCGGCAGCAACAGCGGCGGCAGCAGCGGTACACGTGGCGGCAATGGGGCAGGGGGCGGCAGTGGTGGGTCGCTCATCCGGCAAAACACATGGTGCGTGGGTGTGTGCGGGTGTGTGTGCGTGGGCGTGCATGGGCGCTTGAAAGTGCATGTGTGCGAATGCATGTGTCTAGCTGTCCACCTGGGGGTGTGCTGAGGGTGTGCTTGGCTCCCTGAAAGGCGGAGCCCAACACAGCTCCTTGGAACCCTGGCCACACCCTAAACCTTGAACCCTAAACACTGAGGCCTGCTATGCTCCCGCTGCCGCTCACACTGAGCACCCATGCACTTGGCATGCACCCCACTCACTATGCATGCACGCGCACCTCCTACGCACAGGTACGTGGGCTTCATTGCCGCCATGGCCGGCTCGGCCGTGCTGGCGGTGGCGTGCTTCGTGATGGTGCGGCTGCTGCAGCGCCGGCTGCTGCTGGGCAGCGGGGCGTGGTGGGCGCGGGGCGCGGG
>QAXD01000001.1:2882-27888 GCA_004335575.1 Haematococcus sp. NG2 | reverse complement strand
AGGGATTCGATCCTGGTACCTCTCGTAGCCGAACCGAGGGTGACCCACCGACTAGGCGATGGGCGGCGTGATAGTATGGGGTGGGGCTGCCAGCAGTGGAGCGTTACACCAACACACGAGAACGCCCTGCACATCAGCTTGCACTGCGCAACAGGTGACAGTGTTTTTGTCATCAGCACACGGCTGCTCTTATCAGAATATAGTACACCAAGCAGTATACCAAGCCAGCAGGCAGAATGCACTGCACTTGTGTCCGCAGCCTTAGATCCTGGACATGATGCAGCCAGCCAGTCCCAACAGGCACCAAGTTATGTTGTTCGTTGCCCTCGGTGCTGGGCGCAGCAGCGCCATCCTGCGGCGCACATCGAGCGACCAGGCTCCACCACGGGGCACCCAACTGCTTCTCGAGTTGATGCCTGCGCCCCACCATCTCACGGCCCAGGCTCATCTTGTCCACGCAGCTAGCTGGCCGCCTGTGGTGACTCCCCCTCATCATCCAGCCTGCGCCAACCATTCATGTGCGAAGGGGGCAGCTGAGTGAGCGCATGAGGACGTTGCATGCCAGCTCTAATGCACCCAATCCCATTCGCGCTGTCGTGCGCATAAGTTGGTCCAACATGATCGTCCTCGCACTCACACCATCCATCCCACCCAGCGGCCACAACTCACGTGAAGGTGGGTGGTGCAAAGGAGGGTGGCAGTGGTGCTGGTGTGGCCTCAGCTGCAGAAGCAGGTGCCAGCGGCGCAGTGGATGTGGCTGCAGTGCCGTGGCTGGTGGGCTTGGGGGCCGCAGAGGCCCCTGAGCTGGACACAGGCAGAGCTGGCAGTGTGGGTGGTGGTGGTGCTGCTGCTGCTGGTGCTGCTGCTGCAGGGGTTTGCGCAGGCGGTGCGGAAGGTGCAGGCGCCCCTGTTGCCATGCTCCCAGGCATCAAACCCTCATCTCCGCCCAGCCCTGCCCCAGCCGCAGGCATGCTAGATACTGGTGGTGGGGGGATGGAAGGGTCGTAGCCATGCGCCTCCTCCGCGCTGGGACCCGTGTGGAATGCAGTTGTGTACATAGGTGCTGCACCACCGCCTGCCACTGTTGATGATGAAGGATTTGACGCCGCGGTGCTTGGCACGACCAGCGCTCCCTTCACCTTGGATCCCAGCCATGACAGGGTTGAGCCGGCTTTGGTGCTGTGTGCGGGTGCGGGTGCAAGGCAGGCAGCAGTCAGCCTTGCACTGCAACAAACAGCCAGAGATGTGACACAGCACTTCACAAACAGCTGTGATAATTGGGGCTGTTGCTTGCAACGGTAGTGATTGGCCAGCTCACATGGTTGCTGCATGGCTTGGTTCATCTACAGCAGCAGCACCATGGGCTTGCCCACTGCACCACCTGTTGCAAGAGCTATGCACCACTCACAGGCCTGCTGTCACAGACGCAGCCACAGTGGAGGTGGTGGAAGGCACTGTCGAGGGCGCATCGGCATACTCCGCAGCCCCTGGTGCGTAGTTGGGCGTGGTGGAGCTGGACGCGCGCACACGGTTGATCGCGTTCTCAGCTGCTGTGAGGATGTTGGTGCGCTGGTCCAGCGCCTCGAGCTGTGCGCACGAGGGAGGGGGGGGGGAGGGGGGCCTGTCAGGGGAGGAGCGGGCCACGGACCATGCCACAGGCTGCAGCTACGGGTAGCTTCTGATACGACGCCTAAGCTGGATAGTGGGCATCCCAGGGCCAAAAGCTACAACAGATGCACCGCATAACCATCTGCTCCACGAGCCAACACGGTATGCACACACACACCGCCACGCGCACCTGCTGCTGCAGACCATCCCCTACACGCTTGGCAGTGGCGCTCAGCTTCTCGGTCAGGCTGCGCCCGCCGGCCGCGACCTTTTCTGCCGCACGCAACCGCGCCAGCTCAAAGTTCATGCCCCGCGAAAACTCTTCTTGCACCTGCGGGGTGTGGATGCACGTGCAGGTCAGTGCAAGGGTAATTGTGTGGGCACGCTCCTGCCACCATATCGTCTGCAATGCGAGCAGCTGTCGCGCATGTGCTGCATGGGGAATTCCAAAACAACCCCAGTTCCCGCTCACTTCGTAAACCTCGTGGCTTCCGTCCTGATTTAGGTTCTCGTCTAGCCAGCCCATCAGTGCCTCGGCGGAAGGCGCATCCCACAATGACACGGATAGCGAGCCATCAGTGGGTAGAATCTGCAGTTGACAACAGTGGTCAAAACATAAATGTGCAGGCTTGGGGCTGCAGCTCTGTCGAAAGCGTTCACAGCCCAACACTCTCGAGCGGCCAGATCTCACCAAGCGCAGACGTATGTCGGCAGGGAGGTTCCTACGCTTCAAAAAATCTGACAACACCACCATGCTCAGCGGGACCTTTGCCGTGACCACCTCCACACGATGCGCCGCTAAATATAGCGGCATTTTCTGCAGCTGTAAGTGGTGAGTATTGGACACGATCAGGAGGCCGACAGCTGGTTCATTGCCTCTCCAAAAATATCAGGCCCAGTCACACCCCATGAGCGGTCTGTTCAGATTCCAAGAGCAGCCACAGCCGTGCTTCTTGCTTATTACAGGGATGCAAACCGGTATGCATTCCTTCTGCACATGCAGACAGGCCAGTGCCATGACCCATGGTGCTCGTTCCAGACTGCGTTGTCACAATGGCCAGCAACAAATCCTCATCCTATACACACCCTGCAATGGCAGGGCATCCTGAGCCATGCACAACAGCCTACAGTGCACAATGAAGGTATTCGAACCATCAGGGCCTGAGCAGCTTCCAAACTACACCATTCGGCATCAGCACCAACATCAACATCACTCATCAAGCAGCTGAAAGATGTTGCACACCGCTCTTATATCATCATATGTTATGGATCACACCATGCAAAGGCAGGACAGTCGCACCTTGCACAACAAATCACACTCAGCTCTCAGTTCTCTCCTCTGCTGTCGACCAGCATCGCATGAAACATGACCCTGCCCCAAAAGAATGCAAGCAGCCAATTGATTGCGGATCACGCGCGCAGTATGCGTGGTTGTCCCTGTCCGACTATTACACTGTGCCCACAGTTGGCGATGCCGCTGTGCTGCGCGCCATTTCAGCTGATGCGCGGCCTTTGCAGCTCTGCGCCTGCGCAGCCGCCGCACACCGCCGTGCCGCATCCATCACTGCACTGTGGTCTGCAGTCAGGCCCAGGTCCCGCTCCACGTGCTGCAGCGCGGCGCAAGGCACGGGCACCAGGGTTGGTGGGGTGCGCAAGTCGGTGGCAAATGGCGCGATCAGCAACTGGCCGCACAGCTGATGCGCATTCACTGCTGTGGTTGCCACGCAGGCAGCAGATGCCAGTAGATGGCCATCACAAGAGGGCTCCAAGCTGCCAGTATCATGCATACGTCCATCAACGTCACATGCATGATATCGCACCACCAGCCCCGCAGCTCACCATGTAAGCCACCCCCGTGTCACCACAGCCCACCACCAGCAGCCCGCCCATGGTCAGCCCGTCGCCCACCACATTGTGGTCAGCCACCAGCTTGCGCGCATCATTGATGCGGCGCCACACCGCGCTGAACGGGTTGAACATGGGGAGCAGTGAGCCGCGCAGAGGGGCGTCCCCACACCCATTCAGCGCGCGATACAGAATCTTGGACGTGTCGTGGTACAGGGGCCCGGGCCAGAAGGCAGGTGAGAACGCAGCCACCTGCAGGGGTTGGGAAGGTGTGTGTGTGTGACTGTGTGTGCGTTCATTTGTGATGGGGCTGGGTGTTGCTCATAGCAGGCCATGCTCCACACATCATGGTGTGAGCGATTCATGCGCACATTCTGTGCATAGACCACCACAAAGAGGTCAGCGCGTGCGCTTATGCGTGTTGTGTGACTGGCTGTGCGCGCACCTCGGCATCACGCCACTCGTGGACCACTGCCGCCATAGCCACACCCAATGCCTGCAGCTGTGGCTGCAGCTCCCACAGCCGCTTGGCCTCCGCGCGGCACAGCACTGCACGCGTCAAGTGCAACACACAGAATACCTGAGCGGTCAGTGGCTGATGGGGTCGAGCACTCGCAGGAACATAAATGTGCGGTGGGGGGTAGCGTGCGAGGGTAACGTGCCAGTCATTCTTTGTCAGCCAGATCTGTGTGGCTGCAGGCCACATGATGCAACTGCCCTGCGCCTCGCAAGGCCCACAACGGCACAGCTTGCTGGGAAGCATGCGCAGTGCAGCGGGTGCAGCACAAACCAGCCTCAGCTCACAAGCTCGGTGGCAGCGCTTTCGCACTACATGAGCATGGTTAGTACCACGACCAAATCTTTCCCGCCCCAGCCTACTGACCGCATCCGGGTCGCCTCACGATATACAGCACAGCAGGCTGGTTCTGCCACAGTTCGCCAGCCTTGACTTCCGCTCCAGTCCGGTCCCGCAGCACCGCGCCTTTGATGAATTCCAGAGGTGGCAAGTCACTATGCACTGTCGTGGCAGGAGCCTGCATACTCGCCATCTTGTGCAAGATAGATTTCACGTGCTATACAACCTGGCACACCACTCTGTCTACAATTATGAGTTTGTAGCAATCAGCTTGAGGCTTATCGCTGAGGCTCTGCGGCTAGCTGCTCAATGTTAGAGGTAGGCGGGGGATAGCGGCTTGAAGGTTGCGTAGCGAAGGCAGCTGCAGAATCACATAATAAACGCGGGGTGGGGGATGGCTGATAATCATGACCCGCAGTATCCGCACAGTTGCCATGTCATTGCAGTGTCATCACATGGTAGGTGCACATATGCTGTTGCGGAGGATTGCTTGCATGCGGCGTAGATGCGGTGATAATCGATGCAGATGTGCAACGGCATCTGTTTAACACCAGCTGCTGCCCCCTGCTTGTGTGTGCTCAGGATGGATGGCTCTGGCGTCCTTCTGACATGTGAAGCTCTATTGCGTTGAGCGCTGGTGCTGGCAGGGCAGCAGCATTGGTGAGCACGCACTCAGGCGCCTGTGACGCTGCGTGTCCAAGGCATGCCGGTTTGTGCAGATGCATAGGATGCAAGCAGGGTGTTTAACACCTGGTGATCAGTACGTGCAGCCGTGCATGACACCCTACTAGGGAACTTGCCAGCAGCTGCGGTACTACTGCTCAGACGCATACATCACATCATCCAGCCTCATGTGTGCCATTCGGAGTGGCACTGCTGTCCACTGTTTTGATTAATGTTGCATTCTCTGCATCTACTGATGCATAGTGGCGTTCAAATTTTAGTGTAAGGTGAAGATAGCATGGCTGGTCGAGCGCGTTTATTACGGGCTCTTAGCTCGTCAATGCACAGCACTACTTGTAATGTTATTGAAGGACGGCTCTTGCTGGCAACTTGCACACCAGGTGCGGACACAGTGTAGAAAGGAACTGTACAGCTCAGCAGCATATGTCGACCATCCTGGGATTGCCATGAGGCTCCTGGTGCCTTCGGCAAGTTGCTGACATGTCAGCTTGTTGCACGGCTGTGGTGACGCTGGAATCGACGCAGGACATTCCCATGACCTTGAAGCTTTCGGATCCGCGACCACGAGCTCATCACAACTCAGGTCTATTCAGCTCCAGCACTTGAGGCACAAGCACAGTGGGCACCATGGTAAGCCGTAGGTGTAGAAGGGCGAGTGGATGCAGCGATCCCGTTCGTCTACCTAGGCTCGTGATGCAAGCATATGTATGAAAGGTGCCCATTATGAGTACATGGCCGTCCATGCAAAGTGTGCCGCATGGTGCCGCTCCAGAGGAGCTGATCACGTCATCCAAGCCATGCAGTCTACACACACGCAATACATGCTCTGCACACAGCTGCGCACAAGCTATCACACGGGGGTGTGCCCGTACACAGCGATAGATCAGCAACCTTGGGGCACGGGACACCAAAGGCAGCAACAGACGCACTACCAAAGGCGGGGCCAGCGGCGCTGTACTGGCAGGGGCGTGCCAGCGGTGTGTACCGCGCTGACCCGCGGCAGGAGGTGTGCGTGGCGCTGCTGCAGGTGCGCAACGGTGCTGCGCACCGGGGGCCATCAGCAGCTGGTATGGGTATGGCTGGTGGGCACTGTGTGTAGCTGGTGAGCACTGATGCAGTGCGTGTGGGCAAGGGGACAAGGCGCACATCGCAGTGGGTGCCTGGCCTGTGAGCTCGCACACCGGTTTGACATGCGTGATGCACCTGTGCACAGCTGCACACACCACCCGCGTGCTGCACCAACCCAGCCGCTGTTGCACCACACAGGAGGTGCACGACAACCTTGTGGCTGCGGGCCCTCGCGCCAAGAAGCTGCGCGGCCGCCCCGCGTCAGGCCTCACCATGGTCGACGCGCTGGACGGTGGCAATGGCGGCAGCAGCGGCTTCTGGTCGGGCCTGACCAGCCTCGTGGGTGGCGGCCGCAGCAGCAGCAGCAGCGGCAGTAGCCAGGACGGCTCGCAGGCGTCCAGCAGCGGCCAGGCGTGGACGTCACCCGACCACAAGCACCCACCCGGCCATGTGCACGGGCTGTACATGTATGGCGGTGTGGGGTGCGGCAAGACGATGCTCATGGACTTGTTTGTCAAGGCAGCACCTGCTGAGTTTGAAGTCCGGCGCACACACTACCACGACTTCATGCTGGATGTGCATGCTAAGCTGCACACGTTCCGCGGCGATGCGGACCCGCTGCTGCGTGTGGCGGACGCGGTGGCCAAGGTGGGGACGTGGGTTGGCCGGGCGGTGGGTATGTGTTTTCAGGTGGCGTTTTCCATGCGGGGCGGTGCTGGTGGCGATGCAGGAGCGACAACGAGTTGGTTGTATGGGTTGTCTGATCCAGTCCCTGTGTTGTCACCTGCCACTGTTCCCACTGGCTGGGTATCAGGGCGCCCAGGCTGTTGTGCAGCACATCCCTCTCATGAGATCATGCTCTTCAAGACATGCTGCCATATTTGGTCACCACAATGATCTGGCCCTGCACCGCCACGCTACAGGTCACGCGCGTGCTGTGCTTGGACGAGTTCTTTGTGACCAACGTCGCGGACGCTGTCATTCTTAACCGCCTGTTTGGCCGCTTGTGGGATCGCGGAGTGGTGCTGGTGGGTATGCTGGAAATGCGCCAGCATCGAGTATGCACAGTTGCGCACCCCGCTGATGTTCCTGCCTGAACCCCAGGGGCTGCCTCCTCATGCTTCGCTGCATGCTCCACACGCCTGCTGTGCGCATGCACACCCCTGGGAGCGCAGGTGGCCACCAGTAACCGCCACCCTGATGACCTGTACAAGGGCGGGCTACAGCGGCCGCTGTTCATGCCGTTCATCCACCGCCTCAAGGCCGAGTGCACCGCGCATGACATGGCGTCCACCACCGACTACCGGCGGCTGGCGCACTACCACCGGGGGCTCTACTTTGTGGGCCCCGACGCTGACAAGGACCTGTGGGAGGAGTTTGTGGACGCGGGCGGCGCAGGCGCAGGCCACCCAGCTCGCACCACCATCCCCGTGCGGATGGGGCGCACGATGGAGGTGCCGCAGGCCACTGGCAAGGCTGCGCTGTTTGCGTTTGGTGACCTGTGCGGCAAGCCGGTGGCGGCTGCTGACTACTTGGCCATCACAGAGGTGTGGCGCGTGTTTCTGTGTGCGGTGTGCGGTCGGCAGATTAGGGACGGAGGTGTGCGTGAGCTGCACGCACAGATCCGCAGGATCGAACGTGTAGATGTGTACTCAGCTGTTCCTGCACCCCATCTGAGGACTGGGCATATGTTGTGGGCATCCAACAAACCGAATGGCGATCTGCACCACTGCACCATCCCTTCACCGCAGTTATTCCACACGTTGGCAGTGTCAGGGGTTCCCGTGTTTGGCCCTGCAAACAAGACAGAGGCATACCGCTTTGTCACGCTCATCGACGTCATGTACGAGCACAGGTTTGTACTGGAACCCTGAGCCCTGCAGAGTGCAGAATTGTTGGTCCTATGATCTGTGTTGGTCCATTCAACCCCAGCTCCAACTTGCAACACCATGCGTGGCACAACCTACACCGCGTCGCAGGGTGCGCATGCTGTTTTCCGCCGAGGCGCCGCCATTTGATCTGTTTGAGAAGATCGTGACGCAGGCAGATGTGCAGGCCAAGCCAGCCCTCAAGGATGTGCCCGACATTGTGGTGGATGACAACTTGGGTTTTGCAAAGGTACGCGGAGGTGATGTCCAGGCGTTGGGACATGATTACATGAATGCCTGGGGATTTGACTGGGGCCTACCACACGCACAGCGAGGCCGCTAGCCACCTTCACTGCACACAATAGGCACCAACCCCTGAGGGTCATGACGAGGCGCTGTTTCATAGCTTGTGCCAGAATCACCCATGGCCAACTGGACCACCTGCCCCATGTTCTGCACCTCTTACTCCGGTCAGCTGCGGTGCACCCTCAGAGTGACGCGCCATGGAGATACTTGCAAGAGAATGCCCCTTCTCACAAAGCACATCGCTTCTTCACACCCCCTTGTCCTGCTGCTCCAATGCCATATCACCGATGCACTGGCTCCCGCATGGCAGGACCGCACCATCAGCCGGCTCACCGAGATGCAGTCGCTGGAGTACCTCATCCATCATGCCCAGGCACACGCACCCGAGAATTTGCTGGCGCTGCAGGTAGGATGCTATTGTGTTGTGTCGTGTGCACACGCGTGCGTGCGCGGGGGTAGGGGTGTATATTGCGTGGTGGGGTGTGCGTGCGTGTGCCCTGGGTCTGGGCGGCATGCGCTGGCGAGTGGTGCCCACGCCCATCCACGCTCGGAGATGTAGCTTGCGGAAGCTTATGCATGTCGTGGGAAACAATTCTGCACTCTCTTGCAGGAGGCGCAAGCCAAGAAGGTGGCCGCACTCAAGTCATGAGCATTTCCGTGCCGTGACAGACAGCACACAGCTGTTCATGCACCTCCACTATAGAAATTTGATGCCATGGGCTGATGGACAAGTTCTGGTGTGCAGCTACGATCATGCTGTAAAAGCGGGTTTGAACCAGATAACCGTCAGGCACTCCATCACTCCCGCAGCCTTTCAGCATTTCTTGGTTGATTATTTTCAATCGGTATATTCACCTCGCGCACGCCCTGCATGTTGCTTCGACCTAGACGCCCAAGGCTCCACGGCCATAGCGCGCTCAAGGTGTCCAACTCTTGCAGGTCCGGCTAGAACACGAACAAGACAACATGCTTTTGCTGCGAAATTTTTCAGCGCAGTTGTGCAACAATGTCCTTGACCCATGCAGCAGCTTGCCAAACCCACGGCATGACCAAATGCACGACCAAACACCAGGATGGACACATACTTGACGCCGTGCAGGTGGCACCTCTCTTGATAGACGACCATGATACCTCCCCTCAAACTGCAGTTGCAGCATCGAAGGAAGACGGAATGAATTAATAGGAGGTACCTGAACGTCATTCGGACAGTAACCAGCGCCAGGCTACCTGATTTCCATGACCCAGAAGTCGGATGCGAAGGACGCATTCCCGCAGGCAGCTGGGACCGCTGAAAACACTGGAGGAAGATGTAGATGCTCAGAAGAGTACGTGCACAGTTTCCGGCCCAACGGAACCCACCTGTGCAGGGCCACGGCAGGCGAGTGCGGTAATGGTAAACGCTTTGGTGCCCTCCGTGAGGTGCTGTATCTTGTCATGCAAGTGTGCATGCACTGAACTGAAAAAGCCATACATACCATGTGGCTCCACCATGTGGGTCTCAATGCTGAGGAAACCAAATGGGCATGCATCACATGCTTATTCTGTTGCCCATTGGGTAATCGCAGATGTATTCAGCCCGCTGCAAAGCAGCGAGCCATCAGATGACGGCCACCCTGGGAACAGCTGCTGCACACATGCTGTTGGCGGGGCACCATGCACGTACTGCACCGGCAACCTACTGCTGTCCTCCACCACCACTGATGCCAGCATGGTGGCGCAGTCATCTTTGACTTGCTCCACCAACGTTATGCTCACACACACGCACACATCGCTCGCATCGCTGTATCTGGCATCCACGCCAGCCGGTTGTGATGGTGCTGACAGCGGCTCTGGGGTGTGTGGAACGTCAGGAGCAGCAGATATGACCTGGTTTGCAGCGAACGGCAATGAACTACACAAGGGTGCTGATGAAAGCTTGTCGCTAAACCACATGCTTGGCACCGTCACTGAAAGTGACGGCACGACACTGGCAGCTGGGGATGTGGCATCTCACAGCACAGGCGGGCAGGAGGCAATTGCAGAGCATGAGGCAATCATGGGCGCGGCTCAACCTGCTGGGCCATCAGCGGGCGGCTCAGCATACCAGCTGGCCTGTGCACTTGTGCAGGTGAGTTGCATACGTCCTCCAGCTATGCCTGTTATGTGCGTGGTGCTTGCGCGAAGCACATGTGATCCTGTGCGAGCATGAGTGGTGCAGGTCCCACCCACCCCTGCCAGAATGGCAGGCTGGCAGCTGCAGAACCTGCCAGTGTAGAGTTGGTGGTCCATCACCGTGGCATGCACCCCGCCTCGTGTTTCACCTGCAAAGAGAACCTTCTGTCACAGGCGCAGATGTACTGAACCGCTTGCTCGCAGGCCAAGGGCCGTGGCAGGCCTGGCGCGCGTTACGTGCCTCAGGTTGCTGTCAGCCGTGTGGCGGTCAAGCTGCCAGGCATTGAGCCCGATGCGCTGCCACCCGACCTGGAGGCAACGCTGAGGGTGCGTGGGACATGGGCAGTTGTATGCACTAAGGGCCGGCGTGTGCAGGTGTCGTCGTGTGAGCCAGCAGTCTCTCATGCACCAAGTGCTCAGGACAGCACCCCTGCATCTAAACACCCCATGCCCTCATGACCCCGCCTTTTTTACATGTGTGGTTGTTGTACATCCTGCCTCACAGGCCAACCTGGGTGAGGCCCACATGCCTCTGCGCGCTATGTATGTGCGCGCGGGGTGCGTACATGTACTGCTGGAGCTTGTGGTGCCAGCTTGGCAAGGCGGCCCAGGCGGCGAGGTCAGTGGCAGCGGGGGTGCGGATGGGCCGGATGCAGCAGCAGGGCTGGTGGCAGCGGCACTAGCGCAGATGGCGCCTGAGGCGCTGCTGGCCGCGCTGCCAGTCGAGCTTGCTGCAGGGCGCGAGGTGCTGCTGCAGGCATGGCACCATTGGGGACCGGTGGCAGGGCCATGTGCTGGCGTGGGGGCAGTGCAGGCGCAGCAGCAGGTGGCAACGCCACAGCAGGGTGCAGGTGTGGTGCGGCTAGATCGCAGCGCGTGGCTCGTGACGTGCACACAGCCGCGCGCATCAGGGCCGGGCACCAGCGGGTCGGTGGATGATGTGGTGCGGCTGTCGCACCTGGGGGTGGTGCCACCCGGGGAGGGCAAGGGTGTCGGCGGCCGCGGCAGTGGTAGCGGTGCAGGCCAAGGAGCCACAGGCGCTCCGGGCGGCCCATACACTGTGCGGTTGGTTGCACTGAACAAAGAGATTGAGGGCCTGGAGGGTGAGGTGGCTGAGCGGGCAGCGGCCAGCAGTGATGCTTCCGGCAGCCGCAGGAGCCGCGTGCAGCTACAGCTGCAGGTGGTGCGGCAGCAGCCGGCAGCAGGGACCAGCACAGAGGGCGTACCAGGGCAGGAGCAGCTGCTCATGCATGTGGTGCCACTGGATGGTGTGGGCGGTGAGGGGGTGGCGACCCCTGATGTGCTGGCTATCAGCCACTGCGCAGTGGTAGCCCGCCGGCATGACGATCAGGCCGGGCCCCTGGTGCTGCATCTGACATGCTCGCCACCGGCTGCACTGCCACCTGTGGTGCAAGCGCACCACCAGCCATACCCTGGCGTGCCCACGGGCAGTGTGGCGGGTGAGGGGGATGGTGCGGCGGGCCTGCAGCCTGATGCGCAGCCAGGCAGCAGTGCAGCCGCCGCTCACGAGCCAATGCGTTTGCAGGCAGCACCTTCGTCCTGGCATGCGTCCCCACTTGCGTTTGTGCGCTGTGGGGGGGCATACTTGGCCTCACGCACGCTGGTACAGGATCCAGGTGCAGCAGCCTCAAGGGGCGACAAGGGCCGGCCCGCCCGGCTGGCGGTGGAAGTTGGCGCCGCGGATCTGCCCTCAGCCCCAGGCCTGCTGTGGGTGGAGGTGCAGCGCGGGCGGCTGCTGGGCAGCCCTCGGCCTGTGGTGGTGCTGCCATGTGCGCGCGCTGCAGCGGAGGTCAACAGCCTGGGGGACGCAGCGGGGGATGACTCGACAGGCCTGCTGGTGGATATGGGGTGCCTCATGGAATACTGCGCAGCGGTGGCAGCTGCGGGCACAGCTGACGGTGCAGCAGCGGTGCGCGTGGCGGCAGCTGCTGCATGGGGAGTCGGGTGGGAGCTGCGTGTGTGCGCGCGGCTGCTGGTGCAGGCCATCACGCGCGGCTGGCCGGCCACCACGCAGCTGCTGCTGGCACTGCTGGTGCCACCCGGAGCGAGCAATGGGGGTGCAGTCGTGGGGTGGGCGCCCTCCCCAATGCCCCCGACAAGGCAGTCCTCAGATAATGTTGAGGGATGCCAGCGGTCATCATGGTCGCTGTGGCCCATGTCCCCTGCGCCAGCAGCCGGCGGTGCGTCAGAGGTGTGGCAGGGGCTGCTTGCGCGCGCTGCATCGCCAGCCAGTCTCGCAGCTGGCGACCGCGCGTGGGCGTTGCGTGAAGCGGATGAGGAGGCAGTGCGAGCAGAGGGGCTGACACTGCTGCACCTGGCCGCTGCATCTGGCTGCACAGCCATAATGGCCGTTGTGGCACGCGCAGGGTGCGAGGTGGGCCATGACTGGCAGGGCGGGTGTGCAACCGCGCTGGGTGGGCTGACCGCAGCACACCTTGCAGCGGTGCTGCCAGTTCATGATGAGGCAGAGGCAGGGGAGGATGCTGGGGGTGTTGCCTGCGACAGCGACAACAGCTGCGGTGGTGCTGCGGCATCCTTGCCAACAGCAGCAGCGGGGGTTGCGGATGGGGTGCCAACCCCTGTCACACCTGCCGCACGCATGGCGACGGAGCTGGCAGCGGTGTTTGCTGCGGCCGCGGTGCAGTGTTGGTTTGGGTGCCGGTGCGACGACGGCTCTACCCCCGCAGACCTGGCGCAGGTAGCGGGCAACTGCACAGCCAGCAGCGTGATGGCGCGGCTGGGGCTTGAACTGGGTGTGGCAGTGGACCGCAGCAGCAACGGGCAGCAGGTGCAGCACAGCGACTTGTTGCGGTGGCGCGACCAGGAGGTGGCAGGGGCCGATGGCAGGCCCCCCCCGCCCCACCCGCCTGGTGAGCATGATGCAGCAGGACATGAGCCCGCGTGTGGTGGGGCGGGCTCCGCGGATGACGTGCTGCCTGCAGAGCTGTACCTGGCACTGGCGCACCACAGCGCTGGGGGCCTGGACAGCGGCAGCAGCAGGGTTAGTGGGGATGAGGCGGGTGCATCTGCACTTGGCGGGGATGTGGTGCAGCAGGGCTGTGCCCCCATGCCTGCGCTGGCAATAGATCATGCCGCATCAGCTGCTTGCACTGCCGCTGAGCTGCACAGCAGCAATAATGGTGTCATCACCAGGAGCGTGGAGCTCGGGGGTTGGCTGGCGGCGGCTAGTGGTGCATGGGCTCGTGCCACAGGTGTGACCCATGGCAGCAAGGGGCAGGGCGGCAGCAGGGCTGCGCGCCAGGGCAGTGCCGTGGGCGGCAACAGGCGGCGCAGTGTGCTGCAACAGGCAATGAGGTTGGGCGCCTTCCGTGACCCCGGTCGTGAGGCGCGGTACGTTTGTGTGTGGATGGTGACGTGTGAGGCACTATCTGAACCTGCAGCTGGCATGCCTGCGAGATATTCACGTTGCGATGCGTGGTGTGCCCATTGTCTTAATGTCATGCATGCATGCCTGACTTCCTGGACTGTCACATGCACATGCACACAGGTACGCGTCAGCGCGCGGCTGTGCGCAAGCCGCGTTGCTGGACCTACTGGCTGCCGCCTTCTTTGCTGCACTCACCGCCCTGCCAGCGCTGGCACTGGTGGGGGCTGGCGCGTGGCGGCAGCTGGCAGTGCACCTGGTGTTCAACGCCGCCTGGAATTTCCCGTATGCGCTGCTGCTCCTGGCGCGTGCAGCACATGGGCGGCGCGGGGTGGCGTGGTATGCTGCGCACCGCGACATGCTGCTGGTGGCAGCCGAGATGATGGCCAAGCCCGGGGTGTGCTGGCTGGTGTGGTGGGGCGTGGGTGGGCTGACGTACCCGTCCGAGTGGCGGCAGTTCATGCGTGGGGGGCTGGACGCGGTAATGTTGTGCGCGCTCAAGCCACTGGCGCTGCAGCTGCGCACGCGCTATGCCGTGGCGGCGCAGGCACTGGCGCTGCTGCCGGACGCGCACATGTACTGGGAGCTGAGCAGTGTGCGCGAGCGCGTGGCCGCGGGTGTGCTGCAGCCGTGGGTGGGTGCTGCCATGTGTGTGGTCCGAGCCGCATTGCAGGCGGGGGTGGCGGCGGGGGTGCAGGTGGCGCTGGACCTGGCCGCGCGTGCGGCGTACATGGCCAATGAGGAGGATGGGGCTGGTAGCAGCATGAGTGGTGATGCAGCAACAGTCAAATCAAGCAGTCGCTCTGCAGCTGCGGCAGTGAGTGATGACAACGCAGACGCTGGCGGCAGGGGCAGGGGCAGTGTTGGGGACATAGCGCTGCAAAGCAGTGCCGTTCTCAAAGCCAAGGCGGAGTGAATGGATGTGAATGAATGTGTTGGGTTATCTGCACAGACACCGCTCCCATGTTTGCAGGGCATCATCAGAGGTGTGATCACCAAACAGTTGAATCTTCATCACTGTGCGTGATCACCGTGATTCTGTGATTATCGTCAGTTACTTAGTTGCTTGCATCCGGCCAGGGTGTGATGAGTGTGCATTTGCAACTTGTCGCACTGATGCTCAACATGGCGCTAGGATCTGCGCTGCACATAAAAACAGAGCGTGGTGTTAACCTGCGGCGTATCTGAAAGTCCAGGGCAGGAGGTGGGGTGTATGTGGGGATAGACTGTCGTGTGCTGGTTCTGCATGGGTTGGTCTTTGCTGAGGAGAGCATATGGGAAATATGGGTGGATGCGGTGGAATGGGCACTGCGTGTGTGCTCCGTGCACTTGGTGTTAGGGGTGTGATGCAGGTTGGAGGTGAGGCAGGAGGGCGATAGCACTGATGCTACGGAGATGTGCGCAACTGCGCATGGATGTGTACAATGCACTGCTGCATGCCGACCAGCATGCGGATGTTGATGCAGGACTGTGCTGCTGTGAAGAACCGTCGGACTGCAGGTGTATGAAGAAATGCTGACGTGACTGCATGGTTCCGTGTTACAGCCGACATCTAGCTCGTCGTCTCACCAGCTGCTGATGGCTGCTGCAATGCATGCGCCCCTTGCTGCCCTTGCTGCTGCTACTGCTGCTGCGTGCGGTGCTGCTTATGTGCGCTTTCAGTGCGACCTTCATCACACCCTGCACAGCTTGCCTCCATGCCCATACTCCTGTCATTCCTGCTTGCACCCCTCATGCTGGCAGCAGCTGCTGCTTGGCCCCGTGCACGCTTCTCTGCCGCACGTGCAGCAGCCTTGGCCGCCGCAGCCTCAGCAGCCGCCTGTCGGGCAGCGGCGCGCTCCACCACCAGCGCCATGGCCCCCTCATGCGCTCGCACCCGTGGCAGCAGCACCTCGTTCACGTGTGCCGCCGCCGCGGCCACCTGCTCGGGCGCTGCGTCCATGACCGGTGTGGCGACGCTGCGCCCCTTGAGCGCGCGCGCCTCCTCGCGCTCCAGCCGCCCGCTGCCTGGCGCGCAGCCGCCGCGATGGTGGGGCGTGGTGATGTCGGCTTGAATGGCGGCCACCACGCCATCAGTGCCCCCCACAGCTTCAACGTCAATCCACTGCAGCCGAAGCAGGGTGGGATGCAGAGTGAGGGCCAGGCTGCGGAGCAGATGTCACCCCTACTCCCGCGCAGGACAGCGCCAATCAATGGCAGACTGCTTGGATTGTTTCTTAACACCTGAGTCCATATAAACCGACCTGTGATGTGCCAAGAAGCACATCTGCAGAGGCGCAAGATACACAGGAGCTGGATCTATGAATGCGCGTCCACATCCCCACCTTGTAGTCTGCATCATCTCGGAACCACACCATCTGGTTGCGCACCAGGCGGTGTGTGGCCTTGCATATCATGCCCACTAGGGCACGCAGCTCAGCACCCCCTACAGGGGACTGGCCCGGCTCAGCCATCTGCGCGCGTGTGCACACGGATGGCAGGTTGAAGTGTGCTGATGATGCCTTGACATCATGTGCGCTGGCACAGGAGCGCGCCGCAACAGCTGCTGTTCGCCCCGACCTCGCACAATCCCCTTCCCGGCACTGACCCACCTCCGCACCTGCGCACATCACACGTATCACACACCACACAGCACACACACAAACCCACCATGCGCAAACCCACCTGCAGCAGCCACTCCATTGCCTGCCGGTACCCTACTGCACGCGTGGCACACGTGGTGCCAGGTGCCAGGCCATGGTCCACCAGCAGCGCGGCTGCCTCTCCCAGCAGGCCCCCCAGCACCATCTCTTCCACGCGCGCGTCAATGCGGCTATACAGCTGCAGGCGTGGGCGGTGCAGGAAGAACAGGCGCCAGTCGTAACGCCCGCCTTCCGCATCATCCTCGTGCCCCTGTGCTGCGCTGCACCCACCCTCCTCACCCGCAGCCATCCCTTCCTCCTCCTCCTCCTCACCGCCGCTGCTCTGCACCTGCGCACTGCGTGCTGCAGCGCCAGCAGCGCCCTGCCGCCGCCCCGGCACATCCACCTCCGCCATGGTGGCGCCCGTCATGTGCACCACCGCCAGTGCGCGCTCCAGACGGTAGTAGTTGTTGCGCTCGGCACGCACACTGCAGGGCGCGGCACATGCTGCTTGCCGTGAGGCCATGAAGCTCACACGTGCAACGTTGTGGGGATGCAAGCACAGAGGCTTGGGGAGCTGAAGGCTGCACACACAGTACATAACCCTCCAAGATCAGCCACCAGCCCGTTGTACACACCGTTGCATGGCCGCTGCATCGCCCCACTTGCCCAGCAGTGCCACACCTGCCTCCCACCTGGCCCCGCGTCACAGCACGGGCAGCAGAAGTTATGGTCAGCCACATGCTGCTGCTGGCATTTGCGTTGCAGCACACTGTTGCCTCACACAGTTACGGGTGCCATCGCAGCCCAGTAAGGCAAGAACTGATGCCTTGCTGGTTCTTGACCCTGTGTCTCACCCCCACCAAGCTCTCAACCGCACTCACTTTTCGTCCGGGCTGAGTGCTTCTGCGCCACCCTCCAGCCCTTTGGCCGCTGCCGCCTCAGCCCAGGCTGCATCCAGTGCCACGCGCACCGCAGCCGCTGCCTCTGGTGTGGTGCGCGGCCCAGCCGCCTTGCCGCCGACCAGCCAGCGCAGGTAGAAGCCAGTGCCGCCCACCACGATGGGCACGCGGCCCCGCTGCATGCACACAATGCTTACACCGTGTTCCTGTGCACTCCTATATTCCTCATATGTGCTTGTGGTGATCAGCAGCGGTTCGCGCTTGACAGCAAGCAATAACCTGTAAGCAAGAACTTATGAACATGCCCACTCCCTCCCCGCACCCGCACCCCCTCCTCCCCCGGTTCCCATCACAGCTGCTAGAGCCGCGCCTCACCGCCACTACATCCGTGATTGCTGCGTGCCCCTCGTCGTGGAAGTCGCCAGCCGAGTAGTCCTGGCCTGCGTCGCGCACGTCCAGCAGATGGTGCGGCACCCCCTGCCGCTGGTCGGGGGGCAGCTGCAGCGTGCCGCACGCAGCCGACAGTGGTGCGCACATGTCAGACATGGAGCACAGCCATGGGCATGACATGCCAACGTGTGGCCCCTCAAGCGGACAGAAGCCAGTTGACCACACGTGTGCACCGCGCTAGCCGCCCACCATACTGCATGGCGGCGCCAGGCATCAGGCACGGCCGCACCTTGTCAGACCCCACGTCCAGACCACGGTACACCTGTACACTGTCCGCGCTCACCTGCACCCGCGCACTACCGTGCCAATCATGTGAGCATGAGGCGGGCAACTGAAACACAGTAGCTGCACAGTGCCACCAGCACACTCACCACTTCTCCTCCCAGTGCATGTGCAAGCGCCAGCCCCACTGCAGTCTTGCCAACAGCTGTGGGGCCGGTCACGACGATCACCTAGCGGGGCACCATGTGAAATGGCATCTCCGGTCAACGTGCATCATGTGCGTGCGATCTGTGTGTGCTTCAGCATAGCGACTGTAACGCACCTGTGGCCTTTTGACCATGCCCTCCGTCGAGCTGGTGCCTGGCCTGACTGCGTGCTGTGCTACCGCGGCCGCCATGCTCTTGAGCCGCAACACACCAGCATGCCCCGCATGGGGGCAGCAGTGTCCACTGCCAAGCCTGCTACCTGACCTGATCAGGCTGCTGCAGCTAAACCCTGCTGGTGAACCAGCAGCTGTAACACTGGGCCACAGGTGTGCGGCAGGCCTGAGTCTGGAAGCCAGAGTGATTTTGGCCACGGCCTGAAAAGATAGCAAAGGAGGAAATTTACGGTCTGGGGGCCGCAATGCCTAGCCAGGGACCTCAACGGCGCGGTCATTGGTCAGGCGGTCAATGACGTAGGATTCATATGCTGGCGTGAGATGGTTGCCAGGCACAGAGAAACATGTTGCGCCGGGGAACTATCCAGGCGCTTCGACTGCTGCAGCAGAGCGGCCAGAATGCGCTGGTATGGCAACTTGGCCATGTTCCTCTCAGATCGCACCTAACCCTCGTCCTAAAAGCTGATTGATCGCGAATGTACATACGCAGGCTAGCCAGCAGCAGCGCTTCTTCGCTGCTCAGGTGGGTGATTATCACCTTACAAGCAAACAGCCCTGCCCCCCAAGATTGAGTCAATGACGCTTGCCAACGCTCAAAACGCAGGCTGCAACCAACGAGGAGGAGTATGGCCGCTTTGCCAGCGACAACAGCAGGTCGCATGTCACGGTGAGGGTGGAATGGTGCACACACACGTGGCACGACCCAGGAACTGCGTTGGGCATGCGCATAGGCCCAGCGGTCCGTGATGGCGCTTGTCATCTTAAGTCGATGGCAGACTCTACATGAACCAGCTGTTGGACAGGAAAAAGCGAGCCGTGCGAGGTTTGGGGGCGCATGGGCATGCAACACAGCGCTGCATGCGCTGGCAACCATCAAGCATGTCCCAGATGCCCTTCTGATCTGCGCCGATGAGGCCTGCACTTGCTGCTGCCTTTCGGTTGGCCCAACTCAGCTGAAAACACAGCGTGGCCGTGTTTCACGCTGCGTGCATGCTGCCTGTGCATCATTGCTCGTACGCTGCATGTGACCTATGCACCACATGCTCTGCTGCAGTGGCCCAAGCTGCTCAATGCGCCGCTCGCGTCTGTGGATCCTGAGCTGTATGACATCATTGAGAAGGAGAAGAACAGGCAGTACAAGGTGTGAACATGTGCGGTGACTACCTTGTTCATTGACATGTAGTTTAGGTCTGGTTAAGCAAGGCAAATGCTCTGGTATGCGCCTCACTGCATCGCTTAACAACCATCACAGCATTCTTGTGCGTCAACTGGGGCACATGTGGAACTGCGGACATGTGCGTCATGCATCCATGCTTTGTGTGCACAGGGCCTGGAGCTGATTCCATCTGAGAACTTTGTGAGCTCCAGCGTGATGGAGGCGGTGGGCAGCGTGATGACCAACAAGTACAGCGAGGGTTACCCTGGGGCGCGCTACTACGGTGGCAATGAGTTCATCGACATGGCGGAGCGGCTGTGCCAGGTGGGGCGTGTTGAGCATGCATGGGGGTGGCAGGTGGAGTCACTCCGCATGGTGGCACGTGCTGGGGATATGGGCATGAGTGCAAGCGCGTGGTGGTGTTGCAAGATTAGAGTGGTTCCTGTCTTACTGGTGCCACCGGGGGTACCATTGCATGTGCAAGGCAGAGGCTCATGCTCAGCTGCTAACAAGTCGCAACTGGATCACTGTCTCACACCCGGCGATGCCATCACCATGGCTGCAGAAGCGTGCACTGGAGGCGTTCCGGCTGGACCCTGCACGCTGGGGCGTCAACGTGCAGTCGCTGAGCGGCTCCCCCGCCAACTTCCAGGTCTACACTGCACTGCTCAACCCACATGACCGCATTATGGGGCTGGACCTGCCACATGGCGGCCACCTGTCCCATGGCTTCCAGACTGACACCAAGAAGATCAGCGCCACATCAATCTTCTTTGAGGTGAGTTTAGGTGTGAGGTGGGCAGGCATGTGGGGAACACCGGGATGTACATTGATGTGAGTTTACGTGTGTAGATGTGTGATGTATTGGGAAGGTTTCGCGGCGATGATGGCTGGCCAGCGACAAATTGGCAAGAACATGGGTTGCACGGCGTCAAGCTTTGCAAGGGACGCTGTGGAGCCCATGTTCTTGCCGATTTGCCTGCCCCTAGCCAGCGTTGTGTGCGTGTGAGCTGGGACTTGCAGCTTCTTCACAGTAGGAAGCAACCATTGGCATGCGCACCACCTATATGCGCCCTGACCCACCATGCTCCTCCACACTTGTAGACCATGCCGTACCGGCTGGACGAGGCCACTGGGCTGATTGATTACGACGCGCTGGAGCGCTCTGCTGTGCTGTTCCGTCCCAAGCTCATCGTGGCGGGTGCATCAGCATACACGCGCCACTACGACTACCCACGCATGCGTGCCATTGCCGACCGCGTGGGCGCGTGGCTGCTGGCCGACATGGCGCACATCAGTGGGCTGGTGGCGGCAGGTGTGGTGCCGGGGCCATTCGAGCACGCGGACATTGTGACGACCACGACGCACAAGTCGCTGCGCGGGCCGCGCGGTGCCATGATCTTCTACCGCAAGGGCTTGCGCAAGGAGGACCCCAAGACCAAGGCGCCCATCATGTACGACATTGAGGACAAGATCAACTTTGCTGTGTTCCCAGGGCTGCAGGGCGGGCCCCACAACCACACCATCGCCGGTCTGGCGTGCGCGCTGAAGCAGGCGCAGGGTGCGGAGTTCAAGGCGTACCAGTCGCAGGTGCTGTCCAACGCCAAGGCGCTGGCCTCAGCACTGGGCAAGCGCGGGTTCAAGCTGGTGTCGGGCGGCACCGACAACCACATCGTGCTGGTGGACCTGCGGCCCAAGGGTGTGGACGGCAGCCGCGTGGAGCGCGTGCTGGAGCTGGCGCACGTGGCGGCCAACAAGAACACAGTGCCTGGTGACACGAGCGCGCTGGTGCCAGGCGGCCTGCGCATGGGCTCGCCCGCGCTCACCAGCCGCGGCTTTGTGGAGGTGGGTGTTGCGGCCTCTTGCGTCACCAGTGCTGGCAGGATGCAGGCGTTAAGAGGTGGCCCATCCATGATGGTGCATGGGGTTGGGCTTGTGTGGCGAGGCAGGGGTGATCAGGCCAGGGCATTTTTCAAGGGGTTTAGCAGCTTAGCTGCAGGCCCATGGAGGGCTGGGCGTGCGCATGCCCTATGACGCTCCTGGTCCAACTCTCAGCATGCGGTGTGCTTGAGTGCCAAGCTAACTGCAACACTCGCACCCTGCCCCCCTTCTCCTTGGTGCCCTGTCCCTCACGCCTGCAGGCTGATTTTGAGAAGGTGGCTGAGTTTGTGGACCGCGCTGTGTCCATCGCGGTGGCGGTGAAGAAGGCGACGGGCCCCAAGCTGAAGGACTTCCGTGAGGCACTGGCCAAGGAGGTGCCGGCTGAGCTGAAGGCGCTCAAGGCGGAGGTGGAGGCGTTTGCGACGCGCTTCCCCACCATTGGGTTTGAGAAGGGCACAATGCGCTACAAGAATTGAGCTGGCTAGAGGATCGTGCTGGCATCTAGATGGCATTGGTCTTGTGCAGCTATGATGTACGCAAGCATGCACACAACCTGAGGAGTAGAACGCGGCTGGGACGGTACGTACTGGTCAGGTGTACGGGGTGGTGGTAGTTGCACAAGAATCTGGAGACAACTTGACGGCAGGGCTGCAGTGGACCAGGACGCTGCGCCTGCGCTTTTTGGTGTGGCAGTTGCAGCTGCATTGCATTCTTGTCTTCATGAGCGTGTCAGTATTATGAGAGATGGGCTTGGGAGAGAGAGATGTAGGGGAGAGAGCTGTGCCCCTGTGGGTGGGCTTGTCAGCACATGCTTTCACAAGGCTGGAGTCTACTGGCTTTTGATGGGATGTATTCTGGGTCTGCCATGCTTGATGCCAACGAGCTAGGTAAAGCAAGGCTAAGCACATGTGGAACTGTTACATTGTTGGCTGCGGCCTGTGAACCACTCGCTTCTGCACAGCACCAGCCAGCGTGCACTGCTGCTGCCTTGGCACATTCGCTGTCAGCTGTGCGACAGCACCAGCCCACCCCCTTGCGCGCTGCGCTCCACAGGCGGCCAGTATGCAGGTTGCTCGCGCATGTCCCACCCGCTCAGGCTGAACCCTGTGTGCATGTCCAGCTCCAGCATGGTCCTGTGGTGTTGGTGTGAGGCACGGTGTCGATGAGACTGGGCTTGAAGGATGCGCATGGAAGGTGCCAATGTGACCGGCCTGTATTGGGAGCGGTGAGCGGGCGTGATGTCGTGCACCCAGCGGTCTGAGTCGCTCAGCCCAGTGCAGTCCCAGGATGCGCACTCCACCACTCACCGGCTGTCGACCTCGCCCGGCACCAGCTCCGCACCATGCCGCCACAGCGACAGCTGCCCCACCTCCAGACCCAACGCGCACGCGGCCGCGGCACGCAGCTCACCCAGCGTCTGGTCGTACCGCACCCTGCAGGTGCGCGTGTGCGGGTCCCAGTGTAAGCACCACCTGCAGTGTGGCATGCGCTCCACTGGTGGCTGCACCTGCGGACACGCCAGGCATATTCAGCAGCCTTCACCCACCTCACGTCGCATGTGCGAGGTGGCCACTCAGCGCCGCGCCTTCAGTACAACCACCAATGCACAGCACACAAGACACAGCCCAGAAGCTGTGAGTGAAAACGAACCATCAATTGTCCATTGCCAGTCGGCTGTAGGCTGTCATGGCCGCCTACCACTGCTACGCACCTGACCGTCACAAAGATCTGCAGCCCAACTGCGTCATTGTGTCCACCATAAGCAGCTGTGTGCATAGGCATGTGTGGTGCTTCACATCAGCCACAAGGCTCAAAGGTGCACTTCGATGCCGTCTGATGCGAGCCTGGCCAGCCGAACACCGCTCACCCATGAAAAGCTGCGAGCTACGTCCACGCCTTGTTGCTGTTATACAGCCAGCAGGTTGGCATTCAGCCCTCGCCCTGCAAAGTATGGGTCTGCCTGGACCACCCTCCTCCTTGGCCTCGGAGGCTTAATCTTGGATTGTGCATCATGAATGTGCCGTGCCCATTTCTTGGTTGCATCGATTATAGCTGCACCAGGGCAGGTTGAAGGGAACGTTAGGGTGAAAGATGCAATTCATTTGCCACCGCAGGGCTCACAGAGCTGTTTTGACACATTCCTGGACAGCCCTTCCAAAGCCCTAAAATGTCACAGCGGCATGCAAATGCTCATGAAGCTTACGAATACAAGCTGATCAGATTACTGAGCATGGTTAGACTGCGGGGAGGTCTTGAAGCCGCGGCGCCCACCCTTGCATTGAAGGCCACAAACTTGAGGGAAATGAGTCGTCATCATGTTGATGTATGATTTCAACGCTGATCTAGCATTCCTTGAGGGACCTCAGCCAGAATCGTGACTTCCTGGAAGCCCAGTTGCAGTCAGAGTCAAATGAGGATTCCAGCAAAGCATATCCAAGGAACACTGCTGGCCATCGCTCTGGGGTTAGCGGAGTTTGTTGCTGCCCAAAGCGACTCGTGCCCCAACATCGACAATGATTGCCAGCGCGTCGTGTACCTGAACACAGGTGAATAGCCGTAATCCATCCTTTCACTGCATCAGTAGGTTGCTTGTGCTTTTTCCACAGGCAGTTGATCCTCACAAACATATCCGAGCGTAGCATGCATAAGCACCATGGCGTTTGCTCAACGATCTCCAGAATGTCTGGGTTCAGCGTCGATTTATCGGTCAGTCGTGCTTTATGGCAGACTTGCATGGCTTGACCTGACCCACTGTGCACCCACAGCCACGACCTGCGACCGGCTCACTGAGTTTTATGGCGTGGTCGAGACAGTGTTTGAAGCCCTCAACCCCAGCATGGCGTGCAGCGCGCTGCCAGCGGGGTGCCTGGCATGCGTGGCGGGGCCGGCGGCGGTCAGTGCCGACGACAGCAAGAGCAGTGCAGCTGCCTCGTACCTGGTCAACCATGCAGCGAGGAGCATATCACCTACGGACTCGTCGCGCCCGCCTCCTCGCCCACCGCCACCCCCTCCGCCGCCCCCGTTCCGGCCGCCACCTCCACCTGCTAGGCCAGGCAGTCAGCGCCCGCCCCCTCCAAGGCGGCGACCACCCCCGAAGACCCGTGCCCCTGCCCCACCTGATGCGCCTGACTCTCCCGGCGCCCCCGCCCAGCCAGATCCCCCTGCGCCTCTGGAGCCTGACGCACCCCCGCCGCGCAGCCGGCGGCCACCGCCACCAAGCAAGCGGCCACCGCCCAAGGGCATGCGGCCCCCACCTACAGCGCCGCGCCTGCCGCGCATCCCCCCAGCCTCACCCTACCTGCCCATCACCTGGAACCCTCCGCCACCTCCCACCACCCCAGTCATGCGGCCACCACCGCGGTCACCACCACAGCCGCCACGACCACCACGGCCACCGCCCATCCCTGGTGAGGGTGCATGTCATGGAGTGTACTGGTGATCGATGACATCATTCTCATGTGATGTGTCATGGCATGAGTGTGACATGGGTAGTCATGTGCACACATTTAAACCCTTGCAACATTGGGACCCAGATGCGGCTGTTCGTATGGTGCATGCAGACAAGCCACCCCCTCCACCCCCTCCACCACCCCAGTTCAGCCC